>OV656836.1:16642500-17017600 GCA_927399475.2 Acleris emargana
GTCCCGTAAATATGAGTCGAGTTCTTCAAATGTGGACTTTAAAAACTTGAGTCTTTACCAACACTATCTATACACCCGAACCACAGTATATAAATAAACCAGTAAAGAAGCTACGAACAAACGCTCGAAACGACGCACTCACACAGACGCACGCCTTTACGAGACCGCTAAAAGGATTTGGCGGTGCTGTCAGTCGCGTGTGTCGCGTCGAGACGAATGGGCTCCTTCGCATTTTACGTTCGTTCTTGAGAAAGATGCCACAAAAGTATTGCGTGGTATACGGTTGTTTGAATTCGGCTTCTTCAAAAAAAGGTAAGAATAAATAAAATGCTTTTTATAATACGATGACGTGTTGCAAAAGTAAAAATATAAAAATCGTTTAATTTCCGTTTAAATTTAAAAAAAACTTGTTTATTTTATCTCAGCTAAGGTCTGATTTTTATTCCCACAGAAAAAATGTAAACAAAGGTGTTGCCCTTAACGAAAAACATTTGCAGTATTCAAAATATTTATACTTTTCACATTTAAAAGAAATCGACTTTCTATTAAAAAACTATATATTGTAATCAAGATTGATGAATTTAATTTGTTGATGGCAAACTTTATTTTGCTATAAGCTCTTTGTTGTATAAATTTAAAACGAGAAAACTGTTTTTGTATGCATAATTTATTTATTGCACTGGTATCATTGACTCGATACACCTGTGTCAACAAGTTGAGGGCCGCTTGAATAATGTGAGACTGTGAGACGTCACTTCACTCGCTTCGCTTCACAATTCGTGCTCCCGTGTCGTAATCGCTTTCCAGTGACTCATTTGTGCAATTTTAATTTCAATTATTTCTCGAATTCATTTTTATATCACGGTTCGAGCGAAATGATAACTTGATATTATATTTCTTGCTTGTCCAAACTTTGAGATCCCCTGAAATGTCACGTTGACAGTGACATAACTTTGTTTACATTTTTTCTGTGGGAATAAAAATCCGACCTTAGTTAGTGCAAAATCGATACGTGTGATCTGCGACAACAAATCCGTTGCAGATTGAGAAAAAGTAACCGCCATCTTTAATTTTTTAGTTATTCAACCGATTGCTTCCAAAATCGATATCTGGGTATGTGCGTGGTCTCCAACAACGAATTTGTTGGCAGAATGAGAAAAAGTAGCTGCCATCTTGAACTTTTTAGTTATTCAACCGATTGTTTCCAAAATCGATATCTGGGGATGTGCGTGGTCTCCGACAACGAATTTGTTGGCAGAATGAGAAAAAGTAGCCGCCATCTTGAACTTTTTAGTTATTCAACCGATTGCTTCCAAAATCGATATCTGGGGATGTGCGTGGTCTCCGACAACGAATTTGTTGGCAGAATGAGAAAAAGTAGCCGCTATCTTGAACTTTTTAGTTATTCAACCGATTGCTACCAAAATCGATATCTGGGGATGTGTATGGTCTCCGACAACTAATCCGTTGATATATTGAGAAAAAGTAGCCGCCATATTTAATTTTTTAGTTATTCAACCGATTGCTCCCAAAATCGATATCTGGGGATGTGTATGGTCTCCGACAACTAAACTGTTGGCAGAATAAGAAAAAGTAGCCGCCATCTTGAACTTTTTTATTATTCGACAGCCTGCTTCCAAAATCGATATCGGGAGATCTGTGTGGTCCTCTCTCGAAATTGACACTTGAATTAAAACTTTTTGAATTAAATTAAAAGAGTTTGAGACTTGAATTAAATTAAAAGATTTTGTTTGTAAGCTTTCAATTCTTATATTTTATTCACCGGCTTTTATTGTAAATACATGATATCTTGTTATCTTTTTCAGACGTTCCAAATGGCTTCGCTTAATATCTCGAGAAGAATTACTGAACAAGCCGCCGCAAAACTATACCTACTGTTTGCGAAACACATTTTGACGCTAAGGATATTTTGCAGGGAACGCATCGCAAAAAGCTCAAAACGAGTTCATTACCATCTCTCCACCTACCAGATATACAAAAAAAAGGTGTGCAAACGACAACTGAAACTCCGATGTTGAAAGAAATATGTACACAGACGGAAGAAAACGTAACAGTTTTAGTGCCACAGTGCTCAAACCAAACACCCAAATCTCTTACATCGAACTCACTACGGAAAAGAAAACTAAAATTGGATCTTTCAGAAGCTAAAAAAACAACAACCAACAACAAACAAATTCGTTGTCGGAGACCACGCACATGCCCAGATATAGATTTTGGGAGCAATCGGTTGAATAACTAAAAAATTAAATATGGCGGCTACTTTTTCTCAATCTATCAACGGATTAGTTGTCGGAGACCATACACATCCCCAGATATCGATTTTGGAAGCAATCGGTTGAATAACAAAAGAGTTCAAGATGGTGGCTACTTTTTCTCAATTTGCCAACAAATTCGTTGTCGGAGACCACGCACATCCCCAGATATCGATTTTGGAAGCAATCGGTAGAATAACTAAAAAGTTCAAGATGGCGGCTACTTTTTCTCATTCTGCCAACAAATTCGTTGTTGGAGACCACGCACATCCCCAGATATCGATTTTGGAAGCAATCGGTTAAATAACTAAAAAATTAAAGATGGCGGCTACTTTTTCTCATTCTGCCAACAAATTCGTTGTTGGAGACCACGCACATCCCCAGATATCGATTTTGGAAGCAATCGGTAGAATAACTAAAAAGTTCAAGATGGCGGCTACTTTTTCTCATTCTGCCAACAAATTCGTT
Organism: Acleris emargana; assembly: GCA_927399475.2. Lineage (NCBI taxonomy): Eukaryota > Metazoa > Arthropoda > Insecta > Lepidoptera > Tortricidae > Acleris > Acleris emargana. Next base: position 16,645,242 of record OV656836.1, read on the forward strand.
GTTGGAGACCACGCACATCTCCAGATATCGATTTTGGAAGCAATCAGTTAAATAACTAAAATATTAAAGATGGCGGCTACTTTTTCTCAATCTGCAACGGATTTGTTGTCGCAGATCACACGTATCGATTTTGCACTAACTAGCTGAGATATAATAACAAGTTAAGTTTTTTTTATCAATTTTACAGAATGTTAGTGGACAACCCTTACGCTCAATTGGAGCGTAGGTATTTATCTTGAAAAGTAGGCCTAGTTTCTTTACTGGTTTATTTATATACTGTGCCCGAACGGTTCTGAAGTATTAGAGTTGGGTTTTTTTTACATAATGAAGCCGTGTCGTATCTATAGTTTTCTTTACATTAACTCGAAAGTAAATTAGAGATATAAATACCATAAAAAAATTAAATCAATAGAAACCTAAAAAATAAATGAAATCAAGATAGATATCTATCATTGGAACCCTGACCCACCATATACCTGTGTCACGGTGACGTTATGATTCAAATCGAAAGAAGTGTCAAATAAAGTGGTTTTATAGTGTTCACAGTGACACCGTTCTATGTTGGGTCGGGGTTTCATTGGGCTGATAGTAGACGATGTTGCATGTGTAAACATTAATTACAAAAAAGTTTACCAACCCAATTCCTTTAATAAAATCAGAGAAGCGTTGATAGAGTCAAGTGGGGGTGAATCGATGAGCGGAAAACTGCTTGGCTCCATCCCGATTGCAATCAGCAATAACATGGTAGGAGCAAGAGGACATCTGTAAATTAAAATTTGAATATTTGAACAGATAAGCCAACAATAATCTGACCCATAGTTCTAAATGGAGAGACAGAGCTCTCACTCAGTGCACCGAGGCGCCAAATCTTCTCATTGCCAAGCATATTGGCTTCTTAGCACGGTGTTCCGTATACGATCAGACCACCTGATATTCAGAACTACACAGGTATTTAAGGTGTAATTGGTCTAGTGTACGTGTGTGGCGTTGGATCAGAAACCACGTCTCAGCGGCATACGAAAGGTTTGGTTTGGCAGCACTATTGCCATGCATGCGGTAACTTTTGTGGATAGAACTTCAGATCGTGAGAGCAGAAGACCTTGGAACACACCTTACCGATTGGTGCAGCGGCAGCACCGACTCAGCTGTTAATCTCCGCATCAAGGTCACATTTGGAAGTAACAATGCTCCCCTTATATCGAAACTTGTCCACCTGCTACAGTACGTCTTCACCAATTTTTATTACATTACTTTACTTCCATCTTCTTCGCATTTACTTTGAGGCCACACCTATCACAAGACTCTGTGAAAACGGAAACAATTTGCTGCAAGCCACCGGTGTTTGTTACGAAACCACCCACATACATGATTTCCGTAACTAAAGCGTACGACACCTTGTTGCTCACCTTGCGGCTCTGAGTCTAGCCAAGTTACGCAACTCTCCGTCTTTCCCGAAAACGGATACGGTCACCTTCCAAGCAAGTTTATTTTACTTTACGGACTACTACTGCAAAGTACAAGGCGAACAGTGTACGTGCTAGCGCACACCCTTGTTTCACTCCACATGTAACGGGGAAGAAGTCTGGTTTGGTGACCGCTACATTAAATTAGGCAGTTTAGGCACACAAGGTGAGCAGCAACAGTCCGTTGCTGTTCATAGTCCCAACTTCGTGCCTCCCCAAGATCTTAGACCAGTGGCCTGATTTATAAAGCTATAAATTAAAATTTACAGGTTACAAGTTCCATTTGACACAACCTCGACCAATGACGACCATGTAAAATTGTAACTTGTAGCTTTATAAAACGTGCCCCGGCATTAAACTATCGACCGACCCACACAGATTATACTATTCTCACAGTGACAGAATTTGCTCATTGAGGCGTACGCTCTGGAGGCAACGTGATAATTCCTCGTAAAATTTGTCCTTGTTTTGATCGGACTTATCTGAAGTTGGGGCATAAACGCTAAGGATATTTAAAAAGTTGTTGTTGGCCAGGTGAATCCGAAGTATGGTCAAGGTTTCCCCCCACCACGTTCCAAACGTATAGTATACAGCGGCTAATGCACTAAAGCGGTTGCGGCGTGGTGTGAAGGCGAGGTGCAGGTCCAGGTTTAGGTGCGGTCTCTTTCAAACAAATTCAAACATTACAAACTATACCACCTCCGCGCTGTACTGCACCGCGCCGAATGGTCGCCATTGGATTACTTCGTCACGACTCTGCCTTTCGGGTGGCGCTGAGGACGGGTTCGGTTTGACGGTCAGTGTTGACTACCTGACAATTTCGGGTGTGGTGTGCGCCGGTCGCGCGGCGAAGTCGCCGGCCGTGAACAGGCGGTAGGCGGCGCCGGCGGCCGTGCGGCCCGCGCGCCCGGCGCGCTGCCAGGCCGCGGCTTGCGCGCACGGGCTCACGCGAAGCCGCTCAGCGCCCGTTGCCGTGCACCACGTCCTGAAAACAATTTTAAAAAAATCGAGTTGAACAGAGGTCAGTATGCTATAATGACTTAGAATTATTTTTGAGCTTCTAAATTTTCCAATACTATTAAACATGTGTTTATGTCACGAAATGAAAAATATATATAAAGCAAAGTATTTAAAATGTTATTAGGCTTATTACCAACCATTGTAAAAGTAGTATTACTAAAAAATATATCCGTACATGAATAGCAATATAGACAATGCAGAGCAGAGCATTGAACTATTATATGTCTTAATCTTATTACCTTTCTTTAACAACTCCTGTGTCAATAACGCATTTTATTTGAGGTATAGTAACTGAGGCTTCTGCTATGTTGGTAGCTAAAACCACTTTCCGCATCCCAGGAGGTGTTGGCTTCCACACCTGCAGTTGCTTTGCTGCTGGGAGGCCTGCGTACAGCGGGCACACCACAAGTTGTGGACCAGCCGTTTCCTGAAAGTTAAATAAGTCATAAAAATAAACGGGAATCTTTTGATTTAATTAAATAATCAGACTGCTACTTACTTTAGCGATCTGTTTGATGTTGTACATAACAGTTTCGATTTCTTCTTGTCCCGTAAGAAACACTAAAAAATCATTACTGTAAAATAATTTAAAGGTGTTAGATGGCTTCATGTAAATGTATTCGAAATGATAATTCTTTTGTAGACAGTATGCTTACTTTGCAGGCATAGATTTATGAAGTTCAAACAATGTACACACTGCAGCATATTGGTAATCTTCCTGTTTCATTTTAGAATGATAAATGGTCACAGGATGTGCTCTGCCTTCTAAATAGATCACTGGGCAGTTATCAAAGTATTTTCTAAAGGTATCCACATCCATTGTTGCAGACATCACAATCACCTGGAAGGAATTACCAAGTAAGTATTAGTTAATTTATTCTTATCTCTTCTAAGTTATTCATCAGAACCATCAGCAATATCCTGACATACACTACCTTCAGAGGACCTAACTTCTTCTCAGCTCTTTCTTTCTGCGCCAATTTTACTATACCAAAAAGAATGTCAGTGCTAACTGTGCGTTCATGAGCTTCATCTAATATCACTATTGAATATTTCTTAAGTAACGGGTCAACTATTGCTTCTCTGAGCAACATGCCGTCTGTCAAATATTTTAACTTAGTTCTAGGAGTTGTCACATCTTCAAACCTCACTGAGTATCTGCAACATGAATAGATTCAAATTCAATTATAAATCATTACTGTACCTATTTTAAGTGATGGGTATATGAACATACATTGGTATACATAGGTATGAATAAACATTTAATGGTAAAGGTTTCAGTGCAAGCTATGTGATTTCAAGATCCATTAAATATACATATTAATCTTAACCAGAATCTTTTAATGTTTCTTTTTTTATTTATTATTGGCACTTGAAGTGGAGACCTTGGTCAGCCGATATGAAAAGCTTTATTAAGGCCCTGTCATCCCGGGTCATAGACACCTCTGGAGATCCTAGAGCTGGTGCTTACCTCTCCCAAAGGATTGGGTTAGCTATCCAGAGAGGTAATGCAGCTAGTGTCATAGAGACCATGCCGCGAGCGGACCTGCTAGAGTTCACCCCCACCCATCAGTACTTTTAGTATGTGGTTTAAAACAATATTCCCTACAACTACGCCAAAATTCGCTTGTACACAAGTTTTTTCCCCTGTCAGAGGCAGTTTTTGGCCTTCGTTGGGTTGGACTATAGCTGTCGGCATAGGGATTTAGTGATAATTATTCATTTAAAAAAAAACAGCCAGCTAGGACCTAACGTATATGTGTGACAAGTTTCATCCCAATCTGTTCAGTGGATGACCATATTTCGCACAATCAGGCCAAGGTGTTAACATAACATCCAAACATCCAATTTCTTCATTTATAATATTAGACAGTTTTAAAAATAAAAACAAACAATATTCTGTCCTAAAGTTGTAGATTGACATACATACATACATTAAATCACGCCTGTTTCCCAGAGGGCTAGGCAGAGACCACTTCTTTCCACTTGCTACGATCTTGACAAATTTCTTTCGCTTCTTCAACATTCATACATCTAGTCATGCACACACGTCAGTTTTTGGGTACTTAAAATTCGGCCCTTTTCCAGTATTTCTCCGATTTGAATCGAAAAAGTACTCCTAGGGCGCCCCCTTCCGATTAAGATTTAAGTTTATAAAATTTAAAATGAACCGCATCATCAACTTCTAAACATTAATGTATCATTTAACCCCCTGAAATTATAAAGTTTTCCAGCCCAAAAAGTATCCGCATTCCTATTACAGGACATGGACTAATTATGTACCAAATGCTATATAAATCTATTCAGTCAAGCATCCATAATTGAATGAGAAGCATCCAAACTTTTATATTTATAATATTAGTAGTATTACCCAACAATATTTCCTATATCAGTACTCATTTCAGCAGCAACTCTAATTGCAATGGTGATTGCAGCCACCCTCCTAGGCTGGGTCACAGCAATGGAGCCTGCACCCTCCAATCGCTGCTCATGAATTAACTGGGGAATCTGTGTTGTTTTGCCACTGCCTGTTTCTCCCATTATAATCATTGTTTTATTCCTTCTGATTTCTTCTAACAATCTGTAAACCAAACTTTGATTATTAGTGACCAGTTGAACAAAGACTAAAAAACATTGATTTTATTATGAATAACCTTTCAGTCTACCGGCAGCCTCAGGAACAGGCGGAGAGTTGAAGAGCTCATCTACACATATGCATATTCTCTTGACAATATAATCATGTACAGATAACATTGAGCTCTTTGAATATCCACCTTCTTCTACTGCTGACTGTACAAGTTGAATAAAATTAACCTTTGTACCGGTAAGGTTAACTCAACTATCATATTATTCTAACATTAAATTTAAATACACACAAAAATTATAAACTGATGTTTTTCTTACAACATATATTTGTATGGGGATTAAAATATCTACTCCTGGCCCCAGGCATACCTGCCTGGAAAGAGATATCTCTGTTGTCCTCTCACCCTACATTGGTAACCCTGATGTGATTGTGATTCTACATCAGTGATCCAACCATCAGTTACAACCTTCAAGTACTATAACCCAGTCTCTAAGGAAGCCAATCCATCAAAGAAATAGAGTTAGGATTTGTGAGATACATACCTTCCTCTTACAGTATACACTGGTAAAGATTTCCTTGTCTCTTGTAAATTCTCCACCACATTTTGTTTTAAAGGGGCTGTCTGTATACCATTTACAGTTTTCAAACCACTGGGGCTTAAAGATTTACCACCAGCATTGCAGGACTTATGCTTTTTTACAGTAACAGATTGTAATAAAGCTTTTCTTTTGAAAGCATTTTTTTTATCCCCTTTTTGTATACCCATAGAACTATACTTGGAATCCATATTAAATATCTAAAAGTTAACAACTATTTTAGCAATAAAATAAGGAGTAACTAATTATATTACTTTTAATATTTTCAATGAACTAGAATCACAGCATCGACATTTTAACGATATAGGTTACTATTACTAAGATAATGTTGCGACTGAATGTTAACATGTCAAAATTGTCAAACAATATCCATAATACAAGATAATACAAAATTTGTTCTCAGTAAATTTATGACCTTTATCTAAACTGATGTAGTCCCAGTTCGACGTTTAACGTAACGTAGGAAATTTTAAATTGAAAGTGTCAAATTATTAATTTTACCAATTTTAAACTAAATACCTACATCAATAAACTCGACAAACGTAAATAATATAGTAGTAAAAGTACTTCAACTTTGTAGAATAATATATGTGCCTTACTAGCACAAAGGTCCTTTTGTTGATAAAGGCGGAACTTCAAAATCAACTTCACCCCATGATAAGTAGCAAAAACAAACTTTAAGATACAAAATATGAACACCCAAGTGTGAGAGTAATCAATAAGTGCAATACGTTTAAACGTTATTCTGTAAAGTAGGTAAGGTAACCTAAAAAAAATGCATGTCAAGTCAAACTGTCCACTGTCAAGTCAAGTCAAGTCACAGAGTACTTACACAGATTAGGTATATGGGTATGTCTAAAGAATCATGAACGTGCTTTGTGCCAACCCACAGATACTAACAACCACAGGTTATAAAGAGTATGTCAAAAAAAGGATTGCTAGGGCTTGACACTTCCATTACCTACTGTTTATCGATATCGATAAACGTGTGATACGTGCTGCAGTTCACTATACCAGTAAATTTTTAATATAAAAAAAAAACAAGAATACTTAGATTATAGCTCAGTTCTCTAGTTCGCACTAGGGAATGCAATTTAACCGGTTATTAACCGCTTTTGTATGAAAATAACCGGTTAAAACCGGTTATAAACGGTTATTTGCATTCCCTAGTTCGCACTATTCGCAGTCCAAGTAAAGAGATCCCCGTAACAAAGAGTCTATTACAGCTACTTGCCTGCTTTTGTTTGTGTTTGATAAATCAAAAGACATTTTTCTGACTTTTCAAGCTCTGGAACAATAGGAAATGATGAAAGAATATCGTCCGATAGTAGCTCATTGAGATTAAGTGTCGGTAAAGCATTTCTTCTGAATCGTAGATCAAGTTTATAATAAGGTTTTGAGATGTGTATATGTTTTAAGAAGAGTTCGCAATATCTCCGTTTGGAATACAGTTTCGATGGCGTATCACGGATATGTTGCGTTGCTATTACTCTTATAAACAGGGCAATTCTACTGTTATAAACAGGGTATTTATAGCACAGGGTGTTTAAGGATAATGTGTGGGATATCTCATGTGTGTATATCATGTATAAAGAACATGGAATAGAAATAGAAATAGAAATAGAAAATATATTTATTTGTTTCTGCTTACATAATATCACATCCATGGCTGAAGTCTCCTTTTAAGTAAAGATATACCTGTGCCAGGAGACCCCGCTCTTCTATAGCATATATTACATGTAAATTAGGAACAACTAGATAATAGAGAAAAACTATAAATATTAAAAATTAGAAATTAGTTTGAAAGTAAACAATTAAAATATTCTTACACAAACAAAAAGAAATATACACACGAGTATCTATGTGCGTATGTATGTGTGTGTGTGTGTGTGTGTGTGTGTGTGTGTGTGTGTGTGTTCGTGCGTGTGTGTGTGCGTGTGAGTGTGTGTGTGTATTTATTTATATTGATAAGGGTACTAACAACTGCTCGGTCTCCTCATAATTTAGGTTCTTAATCCAATTGGTAATTATTTTTTTGCATTCATATGTTACTTTAGGGTACAATTGAAGTTCTTTGTTAAGTTTGTTGTATATTACAGAAGATTGTTTTCGTAATTGACGTGTGGCAAATACTGATTACGTCGAAAAAATTGGTGCAACGTTGTGATTTCTTCTTCTACTTAGGAGCGTTGGGTTGTAATGCAAGTTTTTGTGAGTGAAGAGAGCTGTTCGCAAAATGTACAATTTTCTAACTGTTAGTAAGTTACTATCTATGTAAAGTTGATCAGTAGGGAAACGGAATGGTTTAAAAAAGGCAACTTTTAATAATGATCGCTGAGTTCTTTCGATTTCAATGAACCTAGATTTACAAGCTCCACCCCATATAGGAAGGCAGTAAGAAATGAGAGACTGACCCAGAGCAATATAGATTTTTAGAAGAATTTTAGATGGGGCAGCGTGTCGCAGTGTTTTAAAAACCCAGGTAATTTGTCTAAGTCTACCACAAACAGATTCAATTTGGTTATACCATGACAATCGCTGGTCCATCACAACTCCAAGGTACTTCGTCGTTGTAACTTTGTTGATTTTGGGGCAGTTACAGTCACTTTGAGCATGGTCGCAAGAGTGGATTTTTATTTGAAAGTCGCTATGTGGCTGAGTACTGTCATATTTCGTAAAACAAATATAATTTGTTTTACTAGTGTTAAGTGTAAGTGTATTTATTTTAAGCCACATATCTACCTTGGATAGGCATAACTGTGCAGATCTTTGGACTTCATTCCACGAGGGGCCTGTAAAAAAAATAGCTGTATCATCAGCAAAAGAAAATGCAGAACCGTGGGCGAGTGTTATGTTACATAAGCTATTGATGTATACCAAAAACAAGGTTGGTCCCAGAACACTACCTTGTGGGACACCAAAAGTTATATTAGCGGACTGGCTAACGAGAGAACCAATTTTGACTGTTTGCGTGCGATTGGAAAGATAGTCTTTAAAGAGTTCTAATGGAGTGCCTCTTATTCCAACCTTTTCCAGCTTTTCCACAAACTTGGGGATAGAAACGGTGTCAAACGCTTTCTTCAGATCTAAAAATATGGCAAGACACTTATTGCCACAGTCTAAATTATCAACAATAAGAGAAGTTAGGGCAGTAACGGCGTCTTCCGTTGACTTGCAACGTCTAAAACCGTACTGTGACGGAGAGAGGATTTTAAATTTTTCTAAATATTTAAGTAGTCTTTTATTCAAGAGTTTTTCAAAAATTTTAGAGATAGCTGGCAAAACTGAAATCGGCCTGTAATTGTTGATGTCGTTTCTATCTCCACTCTTGTGGACTGGCGTTATTATGGCTTGCTTTAGTGGAGATGGAAAAACACCTTTTTTGTACGGGAATAGTTGTTAGAAGAGGTTTCAGCAAACACCTAAACTCTATCACAATACTACTGGCCGTACATATGTCCTTTATGTATCTGTCAATCTGTCATGTTCGATTATAATGAAATATAGAAATTTTACCTCAACATGGTAGCAGAGCGTGGTTCGTGGTTTTACGTAATTATTATCCAAGAATAATTAGCAACAATTTTCATAACTATTTCTACCTAGGCCTGTCAAAATGTCAACTTCGTCAACGAGATGCAAAATTGATATCGGTCATTTAGAAGGTAAAGAAAATTGGTCAACATGGCGCTGCAAGGTACTGCTATTGCTAAGAGGAACGCCTGGAGGGTTAGACGCTATCAACGGCGATCTAAAGCCACCTACGTACCCAGAGGCAGCAGCGACCCCGGCAACAATGGCTACTTATCAAAAAGCTCTACAAGTCTATAATGAAAAAGATAGTGCCGCTATGCTTATTTTAATGGCTAATATGTCAGATGTTACTCTACAAAAAGTAATGAGGCTAACAAGTGCGAAACAGATTTGGGATGAATTACACACTCTGTTCGACGGCACATCTGAGGACAAAAGCTATAACCTTTGCTACAGTTTCTTCAGTTATCGCAAAGACCCCCTACATGACATGTCCATGCATATATCCAAATTAAAAAATATATGGCATGAATTAAAGGTTGTACTACAAAAGGATGAATCTAAATACGATCTTCCAGAGATTTTACTCATATGCAAGATTTTAGAAACACTTCCTGATGATAGTTACTTCCCGTTCAAATCAAGTTGGATGCTCATGTCTAAAAAGGATCGTAACATTGAGAGTTTAACCGCCCAAATTTGCTGTTACGAAAGATCATTGGCGAATAAAGAAGAGGAACCTGAGGCTCAAGCGCTAGTAGTACAGAACTTCAGTCGCAAAACAAAGAAAAAATGCGGATATTGCAAACGTTTCGGCCATAACGTCAAGAATTGTCGCAAATGGATCTCGGATGGGAAACCTCTTAAAGAACCAAAACCATCTACATCTACAAGCCAAGCTAACAATAAAAACTTAAACCTGACTTTAATGCAAGTTGGGACTAATGAAGCAGTAACCACCTTTGAAGATCCTGACATCTGGTACGTCGATAACGGTGCCACAAGTCACGTCACCGGTCAATCTGAGGTATTCTCCAGTTTTGAACACTTCACCAAGAATCAAACGGTTACTACTGCAAACGGGTCTACAACAGAAGCTATTGGAAAAGGAACAGTTGAATTGATAGCAAATGTTCATGGTCGACAAGAACGCATCACCCTATGCGATGTATGGTACGTTCCCGCAATAAGGAGAAACTTATTTTCTGTACTTGCCGCACAAGATAAACTTGAAAACAGTGTCTTCACATCTGAAAGAGAATATTGTCAACTGATAAACAATGGAAAGGTTAACTTGGTTGGCACACGAGTCAAAAATGGAGGTCTCTATAAGCTGAAAGTGCAGACTTGTATAAATCAAACTCCAGAATTGAGCTCCCTGTCAACAGAAAACACTTTGCAACTTTATCACGAAAGATTTGCTCATCAGAGCAAAAGACATGTGAAACAAGTAATTGAAAAGGAACTTGGTATCAAAGTTAAACTCGACTCAGAATTATGCACAGGGTGTGTATATGGAAAATCACACCGTCATAAATTTGGAACAAGAGAAAGAGCTAAAGAACCAGGAGAGATAATAAACACGGATGTGTGTGGTCCATTTCCAAATTCATTCACGAAACTTCGCTACTTTGTACTGTTTGTAATGTTGGGATTCAATGACACTAAATTAGTCGTTGGATGTCAGGTTTATTGTGTCTCAAATGTTACATACATGGAATATATAAGCTAACATATTGGTGAGAGTGTGTGTGTGGCGTAGCACACTACACCTCCCCCTTTTGGAAAAGTAAAAAAAATACTTTTTTTTTTTACTTAATTAACCAATTTAAAATAATATATGTTATAATTATTTTTTCTTATTTTCAAATATGGTGTAACATGATATTAAACAATAAATACAATATTTAACAGAAATAATCTTCTCAGCGTATTAACTAATTCTAATTTACTTGTTTTTTTTTTTATGAATACAAAATTAGGTTGATCAATATTATTATTTTTAAAGTAAACTCGTTATAAAGCAATATTATTTACTTAATATCTAAAATAACATGATTCACACAAAATTAAATCTTTCAGAAATTATTAAAAAAATTGATGCCTAAAACCTATCTTCTTATAAAACTTTACGTAACTACTCGAAAATAAAAATATTCATTATATTATTCATTCATACAAAAGTACAGTTATTAAGACAATCGATTACGTTAAAGAAACCAAACAAAGAATATAAAATAAGCCATGAAAGCAAAAAAAAAAACATATCATAATTATCATCTTAAACTATAATTATAATTAAAACTGTCCGTTTTTACGTTTCTAGGTACCTATACATATAACTAGTTATGTTTTCTGTACTCAATACTTTTGTCGTATCCGTGGCTTGCGCAAGTCTTATTCAATTATTTATTTTACACATTTAGTGTGCTACTAAGGCAACACTAACAATTCAGGGCAAGGTGCACTCATTTTATTAACTGGTCGGCCGACCTTACTTTATGTATTTTATTCATATTTCAGGATACAAGGATATTCATTTTAAGTGCGCGCACACAACATTATAACCATTTATTATATTTCATATACATACAGGCAGTTCTTTTAACACATCCTTTCATAACAACTACATATACCATGTGTCCAAGTATCTATACAACTGGTAACTCGACCGAATCATAATCAGATGACAAGGATTCCGTGCCTGCCTTGTATCCTGGGGCACCTTGCTAAAATTGATATCAATTCACTCAACAGCGCATCTCGGGCAACTGTTGATAAGAAATAGATAATATCATTAATAAATAATTATTTCTTGCCATTGCTTTAAAAAAAAAAACAATCGCTATCAAATTTCTCATACTAATTGAAACTTAGGTTCATAAGAATTCCAATAACTCTTAGGTGATCAATCTAATCGCTCGTTGAAATACTTATTCACTGTAGCTTCGCAAACTCTGCATAAAGTACACAACTAACTTTACCATTACCTACCTCTACATATAAAATCCTTTTCATTAGCTTACTGACCTTCTCAAATACTTTCATCGACATCCTTTACGTTTTAAAACTTTGTCTAATCCCATTTTTTTTTTCTTTTTTTAAACCAGAAAACCTAAATTTATCCAATAAAATATCTGGTAATCTTTATCCCAACGTTAACTCATAGTCCTGCAATACATAGGTATACCTAACATACTTTTATTCCTCTGTTCTTTATTATTTTTATTTAACTCGTCAAAGCTACTGCTATCAGTTATGTACGTGTAAACGTCTTTGTCTAAGTTGATATATCTATCTTTACATTCTGTTAAAATAAGAGACTTACACTAAATTTAAATAAAAATACAACAATAACTTATGAGATTTTGCAAATGGAATTAAGGACCTTTAAAAAAAATTCGCTAATCGCTGTTAAAAAAAAGAATTTCATACTCATAATCATAATCAAATTTAAATCAAAACATAAACATGCATTACCTAAGTGGTTGCACGGCTCTCCGCCTGCGCGCGAAATTTGAGCTGTAATCGCAGACGTGAGATTCCATTCCATTTATGTAGAAGAGGTGACGATCTAATTAAAGACGCGACCAAATAACTAAACACGTGTATATTTGAATTCAACACAGATCTTGACATTTTCTGTAACCTAATTGTATATTTTAAAAATTATACTCGCCAATAAGTGGCATTTAATTATGATTTAATAACACAACTTAACCTTAATTACCATAATTTCGCATAAATAACCGATCAATTATAAGTTTGACAGCAACATAACTGAACTTGTTAAAAGTTTATTTAAATCTTAGATGTATATTTGTACTCGTACCTACGTATTAATGATTAATATTTTTTTGTAATGCATTTTAACCTAACCACTTCACTTCACTTCACTAGTTGTCACGGAAGGTTTTGGGAGTCGCTGAGAATCCCTAGTCCTGCGCCTTCATCACGACTCCAACAACTCCCGGCTCCGAACAAAAAACAACACTTTATCCACTTCCGGCTTCCCGGCAGCGACTTTCCGCGACTTTTCAGCCAGCGGGATTTTTTAAATGTCTTACTCCTTCGGTTAATTTTTACTATCACTTTTTAATAAACGAGTAAATACGGTCCACATTTTAAATTATTAAAACTGTCTTTATGAATTCCTCTTTAAAAAAAAATCGTCCAAATCCGTCACATGAGTACTGGCTGGCGCAGCGCGCCGCCAGCGCCGCGCGGAGGCAGCACTGGCAGGATCGCCATGTAATGTTGGGATTCAATGACACTACATTAGTCGTTGGATGTCAGGTTTATTGTGTCTCAAATGTTACATACATGGAATATATAAGCTAACATATTGGTGAGAGTGTGTGTGTGGCGTAGCACACTACAGTTTAAAGATGACTACAGCAGCTTCCGTCATGTTTACTTCATCAAGCACAAGTCTGAAGTCAAAGATAAGCTCGTGCAAATGATCAAAGAAGCACAGTCTGCTGGTCATGTTATAAAAACGATACTCAGTGACAATGGTGGAGAGTCCAAAAACGAAGCTATCGAGAAAATACTCCACTCTCATGGTATTCAGCACCGATTTACAATGCCCTATACCCCTGAGCAAAATGGATCTAGTGAAAGGGAAAATAGAACCCTCGTAGAAGCTGCTCGTACAATGACGCATACTCACGAAGAACTCCCAATTGCCAGTTGGTCAGAGCTTGTTAACACGGCTGCATACATTCTGAACAGAACTGGGCCTACTTTCCAAAAAGGAAAGTCACCATTTGAACTTTGGATTGGAAAGAAACCCTCCATAAAACATTTAAGGGTTATTGGCACAGAATGTTTTGCACATATTCCAAAACAAAAGCGAACAAAAATGGCTAAGAAAGCTCAAAAATGTATTTTGATTGGGTATGATGGAGATGATGGCTATCGGTTACTGGGTCTTGATAAGAACAACCAACCAACATTGATCCGGTCAAAAGATGTAACATTCAAGGAATCGTTGATTAAATCAGTAGGTTTAGAATCTGATATATCTGAAGAGGATGAACGGAGTACGACTGAAATCGAACTTAACTTCCGAAAGACTGAACTGAATCATCCAACGTTTGAAGCAAGGGAGGATATATCACAAAATGATGAAGTATTGCCCCAAACATCAAATGATTTAAGTCAAGGAGAAGAAGATGATGATCACAACGTATCGTCTCCCGAACCGGATGGATGTCGAATAAATTATTCAGACGAAGATCATGATGACATTCCTGATACCAGAACTCTTCGCGACCGATCTACACTGCGACTTCCAAGCAGATATGACGACTTTATTGTCTCGACTATAATAAATGACGAGCATGAACCCACAACATATAAAGGCGCCATGAAAAGTCAGCAGAAAACTGAATGGATGGACGCAATGAAGAGCGAAATTAAATCTTTAAATGATAACAAGTCTTGGATCTTGGTAGATCGCCCAAAAGACAGAAAACTCATTTCTTGTAAGTGGGTTTACAAAATGAAAGTAAATGCCAATAGAAGCCTCGACAAGTACAAAGCTCGACTCGTAGCGAGAGGTTACACGCAAGAAAAAGGAATTGATTATGACGAAACATTTAGCCCTGTTGCTAAAATGGCTACAATCAGATCAATCCTAAGTATTGCAGCTAACGAAGGACTATCTCTCATGCAATTTGATGTAACCACTGCCTTCCTTAATGGTTCAATAAACGAAGACGTCTTCATGAATCAACCAGAAGGGTTCAGTGATGGCACAAACAAAGTCTGCAAATTGAAGAGGAGTCTTTATGGTCTCAAGCAAGCTCCACGTTGCTGGAATAAATGTATTGTTGACTATTTAAAATTGATCGGATTCATACAATGTGAGACAGATCCATGTTTATTTATTCGACAAAAGAATGGTAACAAAATCATAATAGGACTTTACGTTGATGATGGTTTAGTAGCCTCAACGAATCCAAAGGAATCTGAAAAGTTTTTGGCTGAATTGAGACGAAGGTTCAAGATAACCACAAAGCCAGCTTCCTACTTTCTTGGGCTAGAAATCTTCAATGACAAAGATGGTTCCATAAAAGTGTCTCAAAAGCATTACACAAACAAGCTTCTAGAAAGATTTGGAATGAGTGATTGCAAGGCTATCAGTATACCAATAATTAAAGAAGCACAATCAGATACGGAAATGGAGAAGGAAGTAAAGTTCCCTTACCGCGAAGCTGTCGGTGCACTGGCATACCTGCAGACAGGAACCAGACCAGACATATCGTATGCCATTAGCGTCGTATCCAGAACACTAGACAGTCCATCTAATGAAGACGTTCTCAAGGTCAAAAGAATCTTTCGTTACCTGAAAGGAACTGTCGATTCAGGGATTGTTTACAAAAAGGGACACAAACCCGGAGTGTTGGAATGTTATAGTGACTCCGATCACGGTGGAGACACAAGCACAGGACGTTCTACATCTGGAATTTTGTGTATCTATGCAGGAGGAGTAATCTCTTGGGCAAGTCGCAGACAAACATCTGTAGCGATCTCGAGCACAGAAGCTGAATTAGTTGCAGCTAGTGAAGCAGCACGTGAAATAGTTTGGCTTAGAAGACTTTTCAATGAGATAACCACACTAAAAGATATCCCAACTCTACAAATTGATAACGACGCAGTTATAAAGCTTGCACAAAACCCAGAATTGCACAGAAGAACGAAGCACATTGCGATAAGGCATTTTTATGTCAGAGAACTTGTAACTGACAAAGAGCTGCAAGTAGAATATGTTCCCACAGAATACCAATGTGCAGATATTCTCACAAAAGCTGTTTTTAAGCCTAGATTGAAATTTATTTGTGGGCTAATTGGACTAACACTGTAGATAGGGTTTGCCAAAAAGGGAGGATGTTAGAAGAGGTTTCAGCAAACACCTAAACTCTATCACAATACTACTGGCCGTACATATGTCCTTTATGTATCTGTCAATCTGTCATGTTCGATTATAATGAAATATAGAAATTTCACCTCAACAATAGTCTCATTTTTGGCCATTTGCAACGTTAAAAGATGGCGGACGTGTAATTTGTTTTAGAATTTAATTTTTGGGTAATTAGGTGTTCAAAGTTCTTTTCTGATAGTGATTTGTACTTTTTATGCCTTTGTGTCGCACAGTGATTGAAGACTTGGACTTATTTCGTGTATCTGGCATCTTTCTTCTCGTTTCAAGTGGACTCGCAGTGGTGCAGAGGTTAAAACTATCTTGACCTCTGTCCTACAAATCACCGTACAACGTTGCCCCCAATCTTCCTAGAGAAGATTGGATTGTTTTATTGCTATATTGATTTATACAATATATATACTTGACACTGGCGAAATCACTCAACGTGGAAACGCCATTATCCCCGCGGTAGTAGCTGTTCAAGTCGCCGCGGGGGCAAAAGAAGAAGAAGAAGAAGTCTCATTTTTAGCAAGTTTTAAGAAGCTGGTGGTGATGTTATCCCAACCTGGAGCACTATTTGACTTCAGACTCATTAAAATACTGTGCACCTCGTCAGGAGTAGTATTAAAGAGAACGAAGGAGGAACCCTGGGGGTTATCACTTTGAAGGTGGGAACTATAAGAGTGATGCGTTCTAGTATCTGCTTGTATGTCCGCTGTAAGATTTTCCCAATATTGGCAAAGAAGGTGTTAACATAGTTGACTGAATCTTGAGGGCGATCTGTGACATTTAACAACTCAACGTTTTCAGTTTTATTTTGTTTTAGATGGGTTATAGTTTTTATACTATTCCATAGTAATTTTGAATTTCCGGTTGAATTTGATAATAAATCTCTCTCATATTTCCTTTTTAGCTTTTTAATCAAACAATTACAAAAATTTCGATACCTATTGTATGTAATGATTTAGTAGCGAGATGCCTACTATCGGCCTTAGTCTATCTTGTATTTTTTACTTGCAGTATAAAGCATAATGACAATATTTTGAAAAGTCCATACATATCATCGCATTATGCCGAAAATCGCGATCTGGCGAACATTATTCTAAATAGACCAAAGAGTCGCATAATGCCGACTTTCGTTCTCACCAATGTTTTTGTTATTTGTTTTGCCTACAAAATGTACAATCAAAAACAAAACACTAATTGTATGAACATAATAAGGATTTTATTTAATGAATTCTAGTAGTAAATAATTAAATAAATCATATTTTTAAGGCTAACCAGTAACCAAACACTCCTTCCCAATTAACACAAAATTATACTTCAATTACCAACAAAGTCAACGTTTTAATTCATTATTAACCTTGAGAATGATTAAAAAACAAGTGTTATACTTATCCTCATTAAAAAAAACGAACTTTGCTTAGTCTACGTAAACAAACCCCTATTTCAAGGTGTTGATCAAGAAAATCCTGAACAATTTTTTTTATGTGATCATTTGTAATTTTTTCTTTTTTAATTTGTTTTTTAGTTTTCGGGAAATGGATCTGGCTCTTTCGTATATCGTGATCGTATTTTATGCTTTCATTTTTTATACTTTTAATGAACGGGAATAGGTTTGGCTTTTTCCGTTTAATTATTTTATTTAGGCGTGAATGCCAGCCCTCCACTGCATTTATAGTACGATGAGGATTATCAAAGCAGCTTACAGCATGAATTAATTTCGGATCCATCCACTGTTTTAGAAAGTAGTTTACGAAGTCGTTCCAGCCCTCTACATTAGACAGAACCTCAAACTGTATACTGAGGAAACCCTCAGGCATCAAAGTTGCTGGTAAATGTGCCAGTGCTACAAAAAGAGCGATTGTTTTATTATTAAACAAATTCAACTGCTTAGCCTTTTTGTGAAGAGCTTGGGCATAATGAAAAAAACATCCTTTTATGTTTGCGGTAGGGAATGTGATTTGAAGGGCATTCATCGCCGCCATTTCATAATCTGTTTGAAATATTTCTGGATTCATATCCGGAATGCGGGCTTTTATCATTCCAAAGAGCCTTTCATATGTATATTGCTCTTTATTAGGTAATAGACAATATATCAATGGAGTAATGTGAGCCGTAGTTAGCCCGTGAACGGTGTACAGCTGTTTGAAAGGTGGCGGTACACTTTTAAATGTCCCATCCGCAAAGAAATGTCTCACATTTTTTATTGTTTCTCGAGCCTCTGTACTACAGAATATTAAAATTTTATCTGCGTTGCCATCGTCACAAAGCAAGAAGTCTTTATTTAAGCTTTCACTTAAGACGACATCTTCCAATTTTTTGAAAACTGTCGCGTGTACATTAAGATGCGACTTTCTGGCTCTGTAAAGTGAATCTTTTACCGATTCATAATTTGGCAATATATCATCGTATTCAGGATCGGATTTGTATGGTAACATCACGCGTTCATATATTTGGGGTATGGGACCCAAGTCATCGCAAACGGCTTGTTTTAAATTCGCCTTAATCACCGCCACTTTGTAGGTATAGAAATTAGGTTGGCATGTATGGTCACTTATTCTTGTAATAGTTTCGTCATCTTCCATCCAAGTGACGGATCCTGAGCATCGTCTATTAGTGCATCGCCAAATACTAGAACCATTTTTATTTGATTTTTGGCGTGTGTGACTATGTCCGTTTCTCCACAATGACCAGGAACCCTGTTACAAACATATGTATGCTTATAACGGTTGGCATTTTATCGATCGTCTATAGGAGTGGTAGATGTCAATATCCCTCGATAAAATGCAACCACAATAAGCCGGATTGATTTGATAATAATTATAATTAAAAGAATTAACCAGATACTATTGTAATCAAGTTAAACGCCGAAAAGAATAGCTACATAATATACGTACCTTGGTATTTTTTATTAACACGATGTCACTGTTAGTGATGTATTTTACATAGTTATTATTAATTTTATTCGGTAAATAATAACTGTACCCAATATTAAATAGATACTGTTATTAAACGACATAAGTCATCGTACCATACATGACGTTCTTATTTTATTTTATGTAATATGATTAACCTTCTTGCACTTACCAAGGAGATAAGCTATGATTTTAAATAAAGACATAGGTATGTAATGTATACTTAAATTATATCGCGATATTAGTAGGTACTTACTTTAAAAATAGTCCAATTTTAAGACCTTTTCAACACGACTGTATTAAATTAGGCATCATGATATTCCCGAAATTATTTTTCATAAAATATAGCAAAATGCTATACGACAGTAACTAAAACGAAAAAGTAGGCATAGTGCGACTACGTGTTTGGAGGTTTTCTGAAACAGACGTTACGCTACTAATTGTATGAAAATGTAAAAAAGTCAACCAAGGCCGATAGTAGGCATCTCGCTACTAAATCCGTGGTTTCACCTGATGGTTCCAACGGAAGACCAGCGCTGACTTTAATGCCAGCATTACGCTGAGTTGGGACCATTTCGTGGCTACTCTCTTCTTGTATTTGTTAATCTGTTCTTTGTTATGCATGTCACGAATAAATTATTTTCTTTCTTTCTTTCTTTTTCTAATTATACCATAATTTATAGCAAATAAATGAATTTTAATTTTAATTTGAATCTCTGACTGCAAACTTATGCACACTTATGGAGAGAGACACACACTAACAAACCTAAAAAGTGGTACACTTTTGAAAGAGGTCATATACGTCTCTTTTTAAGGAAGGAAGAAGGGTATCAGGTGCAAATAGTACGATACGATTCTATAAGCCGTTTTTATACTCCCTCTATATTTTCCTACCGGAGAGGGATGTTTTTTTATAGTGGTGATTATTATTTGTATCTTTTAATATTTAAGTAGCTTTATTTATTTAAATACGTTTAGTCAAGTTTATTGTAATTTTAACTTGAACTCATTTAGATGTGTAATTCTGGAAATGTTGCGTTAAGTTTCTAGATTAGTAAAACTTTGTCAGAAATTTATATTTTATATTTTTCAAATTATTAAAAAAAAACAACTTAAAGACAATATAAAAACTTAACTGACATGAAAAATATTGATATTAAAATCGTAGAGAAATAAAACATTTCTACGTTCATATACCCTCAATACCTACATTTTCTAATCGTAAAAGTTTTTGTATTTTAAGACTAAACTTTCTTTTAATTCTTTATCCGATCCGACTAGCCACTTATTCTATCTGTACGTCTTGTTACAGAGGCATTGATCAATGGGCATCTGGCTACAAGCTGTCACAGTATATAAATAAACCAGTAAAGAAACTAGGCCTACTTTTCAAGATAAATACCTACGCTCCAATTGAGCGTAAGGGTTGTCCACTGACATTTTGTAAAATTGAAAAAAAAACTTGTTTATTGTATCTCAGCTAGTTAGTGTAAAATCGATACGTGTGTTCTGCGACAACCAATCCGTTGCAGATTGAGAAAAAGTAGCCGCCATCTTGAACTTTTCAGTTATTCAACCGATTGCTTCCAAAACCGATATATGGGGATGTGTATGGTCTCCGACAACTTATCTGTTGACAGATTGAGAAAAAGTAGAGGCCATATTTTTATTTTTATTTATTCAACCGATTGCTTCCAAAATCGATATCTGGGGATGTGCGTGGTCTCCGACAACGAATTTGTTGGCAGAATGAGAAAAAGTAGCCGCCATCTTGAACTTTTTTATTATTCGACAGGCTAATTCAAGTATCGATTTCGAGAGTTAGGACCACACAGATCTCCAGATATCGATTTTGGAAGCAGCCTGTCGAATAATAAAAAAAATCAAGATGGCGGCTACTTTTTCTCATTCCGCCAACAGATTAGTTGTCGGAGACCATACACATCCCCAGATATCGATTTTGGAAGCAATCGGTTGATTAACTAAAGAGTTCAAGATGGCGGCTACTTTTTCTCATGCTGCCAACGAAATCACTGTCAGAGACCACACAGATCCCCAGATTTCGATTTTGGAAGGAATAGGTAGAACAACACAAAGTGTAACATGGCGGCGGTTTCTTCTTTTTCTAAATTCGAGAGGAAGTATGCTTATTTGACATATTTCATAACCTAATAAACAAAATGTCAGACGTGTTGCAAAAGTTCCCGATTCGTCGGGAGATCTACCGATTTCGGCTCTTCCCTCCCGATATCACGATTTAGCGACCCCGTTTCCCGAATTTCTACATTTCGAACCAAAGTAACAAATTAAAACAGTATTTTTAAGACGACAACACCAAAGGTAGACACTCAAAGAAGGACCTATCCACGGTCGAGAAAAATATTAAAAAAAAAACACTCAATGTTCAAATATTGCAGAGATGTTTATTATTTTATATCGTTTAATAATTTAATAGTTTGTAAATTAAAGTAATTAGTGTAAAATACAGTTGTTTTATTTCGACTAAAATCTCCCGAGTTCTCTCGAATTTTCGCTGGGAAATTAAACGATGTTTATATTTTTACTTTTGCAACACGTCATCGTATTATAAAAAGCATTTTATTTAAAAATATTTTATTTATTCTTACCTTTCAACACCAGCAGAGAGTTTAAAAAATGAAAGTTCCGGGTTTGAAGAAGCCGAATTCAAACAACCGTATATACCACGCAATACTTTTGTGGCATCTTTCTCAAGAACGAACGTAAAATGCGAAGGAGCCCATTCGTCTCGACGCGACACACGCGGCTGACAGCACCGCCAAATCCTCTTAGCGGTCTCGTAGAGGCGTGCGTCTGTGTGAGTGCGTCGTTTCGAGCATTTTTTCGTAGCTTCTTTACTGGTTTATTTATATACTGTGAAGCTGTGATGTATTCAAAAGTAATGTGCCAAAAACCGGTTACGTTTCACATTTTTGGCTACACGGGGTCTACGTTATTATACGTCTCTGTTCTAGGCTCTAGCCAAAGCTTCAATACATGTGTAAATATTATGTATAATAATATAATAATATAATATCTATAATCTAATCTTGATTACAGAGTTATCAACAAGTTTTTAGAGTTGTTGGTAATTCTGTAGCCCTGCCTACCCCACTCTGGGAATGAAGGCGTGAATTTATGTATGTATGTATGTATAGCCTGACAAGTTCCTATTTAGCCCTGATGTAGTGTCGCTACAAACAGCTTACATATGGCAATTATACGTGTACGTCATGAATAGTCGGGACAGTGAGTATTGGCATCGTGCAAGAACGAGTGAGATATACAATTAAGTACTTGTAGATTGTGAAACTATGTTTTCATGTAATCGGAAGAGCATGTCTAGTTGATAATTAAATATGAATAATCTATCCGTCAAAATCCCATTCTAAATATTCGACATCCATATATTCATCAGATTCTGGCTCCGATGTATTTTCACTTTCGTCCGTTGAAGAGTCACTTTAAGGACCACCAACCTCGATTATAAATCTTTCGGTCTGTGATTCGATTATAGGACCTTTTGTCCTATATCCGTCTTCTATTTTTTTTACGTGTTCGCAGCATTTACTCCAATTTTCTATAGTCACTTCCTAAGTAATAACGAAGTGTAAAAGTAAGCTATATTTTTAACTGTTCAATAAAATTCATTGATAAATGTAAATACCTGAAAACTATCTTCAACGAGCTTTAGGAAGGCATCATTCGTGATGGAAAAATTTATAGTTGCCATTTGAATGTATTTATAATAATGTTTTTTGCATCGGGGTGAAATTTCTTGGGCATTTTGATTTTAAAATCGATTTGTTTATATCGGTGACATTCAATGACTTCCAACGTCCGTTGTCAAAAAAAAACGTTGCCATTTAAATAAATTAGTTCCACTGAAAATCCGCAACATGGCGAGGGCTAAAAAGGAACTTGTCAGGCTATATAATCTAATATTTAGACAATCTGTGATATGATATGTAACTGTCACTCAACTCACGCACACAGGCAGGCTCACTCAGCTCAGCTGTCACTTTCATACCAAAGAAAGGCATTACCTCAATGATATAAATGATAAAGTATTAAATATCACTTGGTGGACTGCCATTAATTTAAAGAATAAGAAAGTATTACATATAAACAAGAATATCATTGTAACCTATAATATTGTACCTATATAAAAAAAGTTCGGAAGAACAGATCATAAATTTACACTTGCACTATTTTACCAGATGTACTTATTCAGTGAATTTTATTATATTCCTTTTTGATTTACTTCGGTAAAATTGTCTGTTGTCTTGTCATTGTACTGGACTGAGTAATTCATTTCACTGAAAAAGAATGAAGGCATAGTTTTTATAACTGAATAGTATAATTTCAGGTGCTATTTATTTCATTCGTTGATAATGATTAGTTTTAAAATATTTCGACGTAACTTCAGCCAGTATAAGTCTTTGCGTTACCAAATAAAAGATCCTTTTACAAGAACATGGGAGACGTTAGGTAGAGGATTGCCAGCGATGTTTGGATCAAAGAACAAACCACAAATATATCCGGAACATGCAGATGTCGTCATTATTGGCGGTGGTTTTATTGGAATGTCGGTAGCATATTGGTTAAAAAAAAAAGCTGCTCATGGCCTATCTGTTGTAGTAATTGAAAAAGACCCTACAGTGAGTAAACATGTTTTTTAATAACAGATTAGCATTGAATATTTTTTACCATTGCAAATTTAACGCTTTCACTGTACCCATCAGTCAGAACCAAACGATTTCAAGGCACTGCCATTGCGCTCCACTATCTAGCTCCTGGACGGGGTAGAGGCTGCATTGGACTAAGCGCTAATTATAAGACTGGCAATTACACTAAAGATCCCATAGGGTTTAAGTGTATCCCTAAAGACCCTACTAATAAGATAAGATAAGACCCACCAGTCTTTACTAAACATTTGTTGCTTAAGAAACAAAGGTCATCTGATCTCCTTGTGAAGCTGGATTAAGTTAAGTGGTTAAGGATTTCCACTGAAGTAAACATAGATTCCCCCGATTGCAATATATTTGTACTAGGGAGCAACATTTTGCATCTAGTTGTAATAATTATGACTAATAATGATGTACTATGGAAAAAGTTACAGTCAGCAGCAAAAGCACCTCAATTTAAAAAGCTTTCTATATTTATACTTATCACTAGAGAAAAAGAAACACTTTGTTAACACTATTCTGAACATTAATAGGTTATTTTTATTTACTTGTGGAACGTCATTTCATCTACGTGTGTATTATAATATAATATCTTAGTTTGAACCACACTAGAGTTCCAAATCTAAATATTCTTATTGACCACCATTGATCCTCAGGACGCGCCATGGTTTGATTAGCTTTAGTGCATCAGCTATTGTAAGAAATATTGATTAGTATCATAACTCTTAGACAGAATTATTGCATCCCTATTATACCGTCTGCAAAAAAGTCTTAAAATATATATTTTTGTATTCGCAGTTTCTTTAGAAGCACTACTATGTTCTGTCACCAAGCCCGTGTGCATGTGATATGAATGGTATATATATATTTTTTCAATAACTTCATTATTTGCAGTATGCTGCAGTACAGAAAAACATTACACAGGGGACATTAGCTCAGCACTTCTCATTACCAGAAAATATATATCTATCACAACATAGTGCTGAATTTCTTAGAAATTCAAAGGAGAATTTAGGTCCTGATATTGATGTTAAATTTTCACCAAATGGCCAATTGCTGCTAGCCTGTGAGAAATATGCAGAACAACTTGAGCAAAATGTTAGTATTCAGAGAGAGCACGGCATCAGAAATGACCTATTATCCCCAAAAGAAATCAAAGACAAATTTCCTTGGATAAATATACAAGACATCAAACTTGGTAGGTAGTTTTATATTTACAATATCTTGAAGAATGGTTGAAGTAGTGACCATGTCCATACATTAAAAAAGCTGAAACTTCTTTTTCCAATATTTTAGGTTGTTTAGGCTATGAGACAGAGGGAAGCTTTGATTCAATAGCTCTACTACAAGGTCTTATAGGCCAATCTTTAGAAATGGGAATAACATATATCCATGCCGAAGTAACAGGGTTTGAATCAGAACATCAACGTGATGTACTAATGGAAGGTATAGCACCTGGCTCATTTAAAAGATTATGCAAAGTGATATTTACAACTCCTAACAATGAGGAGCACGCCATTAAATTTGCTGCTTGTATCTTAGCAGCAGGACATGAATCGATCAATGTTGCACAACATGCAAAAATAGGAACTGGAGATGGTTTATTATCTATACCCATACCAATAGAGAAAAGGTAAACATATTGAATATTAATCAATGCTGCCCTTATCTAAGAAAGTTTCTTGGAAATATTAATATGTAATTTAAAACATGTTAAAACGACGGCACCTAACATTTCATTCTTAGAAGGTGATGGCGTTAAATATGTTACAAAATTATTGATTAGTTAAGTATACCATCTGTCTGTTTGTTTATCTGTCTGCCTGTCCATGTTTTTAATAAGTAACTGGTTCAAATAATCATCAAATAGATAACTATGTGTTATTATTAAAGAAAAACAATATACTTACCATTTACAAACAATTTACTTATATTCTTTTAGGGAATGTACAGTTTATTCAGTGAAAAACTCTGGCAAAACTACGGGTCTAAATACACCTTTAGTAATGGACACTAGTGGTGTCTGGATAAAAAAAGGAGGATTTGAAACCAATTTGTGGTGCGGAGCCCTCCCATTGCTTTCCCCAATTACTTCTGGATCTGTAGATAATGATTACATTAATACCATCATTAAGCCGTCATTAATAAATAGGATTCCACAATGTCAAACAGCCCAGGTAAGCATTCAGTCAGCTGTTTTTCAAACAGAAACATAATAGGTAGGTACCTAATTACCTTCTTTATCCATTGTTCCATTTGTTAGACAAGGAAAATCTATGTGAAAGCCATGAAAGGTAATGTTTTTCAAGATTTGTAATAATACTTACTATTTTGTTTTACTTTAGATCACTAGTATTGCTAATGAAACCTATGACTTTTGCAATTACGATGACACAGGAATCTTGGGGCCCCATGCTTACCACAACAATTTATATATAGCTACAGGATTCGGAAAACAAGGTAAACCTTATTTTTAATTTCATCTGGTTTAGACTGCATATTTGGGAGGGATGATAATGTCTTAACCTCGTAAGGCCCAGTGTGCAATAGGATGTACATGATCCGGCGGGGCGCGGCGACTACAGGCGCATGCAGCTGCACGTAGCGCTGCAGCAGCGGCGCGTCCAAGTGCTGCGCCAACACCCTCAGGATACTGTTAGGGCTGCGGAGACTGCGACTGAGAAGCGAGGCACATTTTTTCCTAAATCGCAAAAAAGCAGTCTGTGCCTCCGCAAACATTGTCGAAGCACTGCAAAGTCGCGGCAGCCCAAACATCACCCTGAATGCGTTATTAGGTATATTGAATCCGCAGCGCGCCGTATGCACGCTGCGTAAAGTTGGTCCACAGGCCACACGTGTAGAAGGTTTGACAATAGGCTTTACTTTACTGCAACGTGCAAACCCTGCGGGCCAACATGTTACAGCGCACACACAGAGCGCCCTGCGCTCTCGTTCCATGTCCTCGACATCAGACATGTTTTCCGTGACCCAGTGGCCCAGGTACTAAAACCGCGGGGGTCCGAAGTTTTACATTTAGTGCTTTGTGGTAACCATTCTGACCCTTGATCTTGAAATTTGGAGGAAATAATCCTTGGGTACCCTAGAGGTGGTTAGTTCGCTTAGTGATTTTTGAATAATTGACCTCGTCTGGAAGAAGCGGGAAACTAAATCAATCCGTATGAAGTCACGGGTGTCTTGACTATTGTTGCTCATTCCTATTTTTCTTAATGCCAATTTAAGCCATTTCGGAGAAAACGGCTCTTAACAGACAACATAGTCATCTTATAAGGGGTAAATTATTCAGTATTTACTTAGACTTTAGCGTAGGGTTTCGTCACCGTACCTACTACAAACACAAAACTATTTTCTCAAGTTTTTTTAATCTTCAAGGGTGCTATTTCCACTTTTAACTGAGCCTGGGCACTTTTCTTTTGGTTTCAACCAAGAGGAATGAAACACTCATGTGACTGCCTCGAATATGCCATTTGTTTTTTCAAAGTCGTATTTTCGGGGAGAGGCTTGTCGGACTGTTTTATAATTGTTTACCTTTAATGTTTCCACAGGTTGTCAACATGCACCAGGAATTGGAAGAGCTATTGCTGAACTAATCATTGATGGACAATTTGTATCTATTGATTTGACGCGTCTAGGTTTCGATAGAATTTTAACTGATAGTCCGCTAATTGAATTCAATGTTTATTAATAACCCTTCAAACTGTGTTTAAGTTTGATAGACGATTAACGATATAATGATATTCTTGTAGGAAAACTTGTTTTAATTTAAAAACTATTAATGTACCTACCTATAATGTTAATACAGTTGTTACACAAAAAATGTTTATTATTTCCAAATTGCAGGCAGGCAGTTAAGGGGAAACGTGTTGGTTTATTTTCCATTCAAACGTTTTTCACTGTTTATAATCATAACTAGATTTCATTATTGTTTTATTTAGTTATTCGCGGTTTAACGAGGGCTGCGTTGAAAGTTTCGGGAATATCTAATACCTAAATACGAACATTACGAACTTTTTTTTGACACACCTTTAGAATTATAGTGACCTAATTCCATTTGATTTTTATTTTGTGTTAGGTCTCTATAATACCAAAATGAAGTCCAAATTTAATTTGAAATTAGGACACTATATTTCTAAAAGAGCAACATATTATACCTTTTAATAACCTCTAAAGTTTCATTTTTCTAACACAGCCAGTCAAGTACGAGTCGGACTCGCGCCCCGAGGGTTCCGTAAATCCGATTTCGAATCGCATCAGCGCAGCGCGAGCCCGACTCACACTTGACCATTGTTTAGTATTTGTTTTCTTTAGGGTTTGTATACACCGTGCCCGGGACGTACCCAAAGGATTTTTACAGCGTGTTCCTGAGTTAATATGGATTTAAAAATGTCGTATAAAGTAGGCTCGGTTGTTACGAAACCTTTGATGCAACATGGGTGCAACAGACCCTTATAATTGCGATGTTGCCACTTTCAAGGCAAGTTAAGTCGTCGTTAACATATCCCAAGTAACGAAATCAAATGAAACTCGCACGCACAACTCATTCATAACTTCTACAGTTATGGTTTATATTCGTCTGCAACGTCAATTGCAACGTGGCCTAAACTTTTTGCCTATTAATATGCCACTCATACATCTTCTTCTTCTTCTCTTAAATGGCAGCCACAAGGCCACTCATATGTATAGCCTTTATTATTTCTAGCGAGCCGATCTTCTACACAAAGGCCATTGTTTGTAAACAATACCATTGTCTTTCTTTGTGTCCGTAACACCAAGCCGATTACATAAAAAAAAGTTAGAACTACATTGTGTTACAGATTAATCTAATCTCTAATACTGTTATTTTTAGTACCAGTGGCGACATCTTTGGACAACAGGAGGTAACACTTCGACTTCTCGCTAAAGGTTTAGTAAGCTATTTCTTCTGCATTTTATTAAATTTCTGTTATATCTTTAGGAAATCGTTTTTAGCGATATTATTTATAATTAGATATTGTTAAAATCTGTTTCTTCTTATTTTAACTTAATCTAAACATCTGATCGAATCATCAATCGATATGTTTAACTCTAGGTTTGGTTATGGACGCATGTCTATGGTAGGAGCGACTTGGATTTAGCTTGTCACTCTCGCAACCGCTACAGATATGTAAGCACGTAGAACTTACTCTGTGTGTGGGAGTCACGCTACGGCCGTATGGCCATCTTTTAACTTAGCTTCTTAATGCGCAATGCATCCTTGTGATATCTGGTGATTTTTCATAAGGAACATGTGAAATCTAAGAGGGGACGTTTACTAAACTTAAGGCGAACATCGTTTAACGCATGGTAAAGTCGCCGCAGCCTTAAAACTTCTATAACCGGCCAAAACAGCCGGTGCTATGCTATGCTATGCTATGCTATGCTATGCTATGCTATGCTCTGCTCTGTGCTCTGCTGTGCTCTCTGCTCTCTGGGTGTATGGATGTCTGTGCTCTCTGGGCCCCCTATCATGCCCCCTGACTGCGTGACTGTCTGTCTGCTCTGAGCACGTGTCTGCCCGTCTCCGTGCACGTGTCTGCACCTGCCTGCTTCTACTGGGTGTTCTTGCCACGCTGCCTGGAGATTGCGCGGTGTGCTTCTTCATCTTCATCTTCATATTTATCTTCAGGTGAACTCGTTTCATACTACTTACACCTTCACTTTACTCAAGGAACAACGCTCGATTAGGGAAGTATGATGTAAGTGCACTGTCACTGTTACAGCGCTTTAGTGTGTAAGGAACAATGCTCGATAAACGTAGGGAAGTATGATTTAAATGTACTGTCACAGTCACAGCGCTTTAGTATGTAAGGAACAACACTTGTTTAGGGAAGTATGATTTAAGTGCACTGTCACAGTCACAGCGCTTTAGTGTGTAAGGAACGCATGACATACCGTAGAGAGGTATGATTTTAATAACCCTGTAAATGTGCAGTGGTATCTGTCTAAATGACATCTTAACTGGTAAGAGGTATTGTACTTTTTATTATAGTAACGGAAAATAAACTCTGTTGACAAGGTTTCTTTGTTTACTTTACATTCTTCTCTACTAAAATAAAATTTAAAGAATGTACATTTGGCACACTATCTCCATCTTTCTGTTGGTTTAGATTAAAACAGATGGCGCCCTTTTCTTTCTTAACTCTTTAAATTACTGCACCAAATTTTGTGTGTAGTAATACTGTTGTAAGTTGTTTTCATCTTGAACTAGCTCAAGAATCCACGACCCTCACTAACACCAAGTGTGGACAGAACTTCTGTCAAGTTACATACACACAGCTGTAATCACAATAATATACTTTAAAATGTAACAATTGAATGTACATTGAATTATCAACCCTACTATCTTAGTCAGTAGGTTTAAAATGTAAAGTGTCAGGATACAGATATAAGTCTTTATTATTTGAACTGTGCTTATTCTTTACACAATACCATGGCCTCCCAACTCGAACAACGTATAATTATTACTTTAATAAACTCATAGATGGCGCCACAGGTATCGAGCGAAACATTTGAATCAGTAATCGTGAAGATTGAATGACTTTTGCACCTTAATAAATTCAACGTACCTTAATTACATCAAAAACATCCTTCTCTACATAAAGTAGGGTATATTTTACAAGTTTAATAAATGCAATAAATTTTATATTAACTCCATCTAACTCATAAAAAACTTATAAGCTTTCAAGCTTGCTACGCCTTATTAGGTACTGTCACTAGATGGTGCCATCACGGATCGCGAAACTACTATCACAGTATATAAATAAACCAGTAAAGAAACTAGGCCTACTTTTCAAGATAAATATCTACGCTCCAATTGAGCGTTTAAGGGTTGTTAAAAAATCTTGTTTATTGTATCTCAGCTAGTTAGTGCAAAATCGATACGTGTGATCTGCGACAGCAAATCCGTTGCAGATTGAGAAAAAGTAGCCTCCATCTTGAACTCTTTAGTTATTCAACCGATTGCTTCCAAAATCGATATCTGGGGATGTGTATGGTCTCCGACAACTAATCTGTTGACAGATTGAGAAAAAGTAGAGGCCATATTTATTTATTTATTTATTCAACCGATTGCTTCCAAAATCGATATCTGGGGATGTGCGTGGTCTCCGACAACGAATTTGTTGGCAGAATGAGAAAAAGTAGCCGCCATCTTGAACGTTTTATTATTCGACAGGCTAATTCAAGTGTCAATTTCGAGAGTTAGGACCACACAGATCTCCAGATTTCGATTTTGGAAGCAGCTTGTCGAATAATAAAAAAATCAAGATGGCGGCTACTTTTTCTCATTCCGCCAACAGATTAGTTGTCGGAGACCATACACATCCCCAGATATCGATTTTGGAAGCAATCGGTTGAATAACTAAAGAGTTCAAGATGGCGGCTACTTTTTCTCATGCTGCCAACGAAATCATTGTCAGAGACCACACAGATCCCCAGATTTCGATTTTGGAAGGAATAGGTAGAACAACACAGTGTAACATGGCGGCGGTTTCTTTTTTTTCTAAATTCGAGAGGAAGTATGCTTATTTGACATATTTCATAACCTATTAAACAAAATGTCAGACGTGTTGCAAAAGTTCCCGATTCATCGGGAAATCTACCGATTTCGGCTCTTCCCTCCCGATATCACGATTTAGCGACCCCGTTTCCCGAATTTATACATTTCGAACCAAAGTAACAAATTCAAACAGTATTTTTAAGACGACAACACCAATGGTAGACACTCAAAGAAGGACCTATCCACGGTCGAGAAAAATATTTAAAAAAAAACACTTAATGTTCAAATATTGCAGAGATGTTTATTATTTTATATCGTTTAATAATTTAATAGTTTGTAAATGTAAAATTGTAAAAAAGTAATTAGTGTAAAATACAGTTGTTTTATTTCGACTAAAATCTCCCGAGTTCTCTTGAATTTTAGCTGGGAAATTAAACGATTTTTATATTTTTACTTTTGCAACACGTCATCGTATTATAAAAAGCATTTTTTTTTTAAATATTTTATTTATTCTTACCTTTCAACACCAGCAGAGAGTTTAAAAAATGAAAGTTCCGGGTTTGAAGAAGCCGAATTCAAACAACCGTATATACCACGCAATACTTTTGTGGCATCTTTCTCAAGAACGAACGTAAAATGCGAAGGAGCCCATTCGTCTAGACGCGACACACGCGGCTGACAGCACCGCCAAATCCTCTTAGCGGTCTCGTAGAGCCGTGCGTCTGTGTGAGTGCGTCGTTTCGAACATTTGTTCGTAGCTTCTTTACTGGTTTATTTATATACTGTGCTACTATGCACTCCCAGACCCCAAGCGTTTCGTTTGTACAAATTCTTGTTTGATGCGTAAAATCAATACACAAAATACTTCTTTTATATTAAAAACAAAAAAAACAATAGAGAAAATAATGTCTTGACGAATATAAATGAATAATACAAAATACTGTTTTGGCGGTTTCGGTGTATTAAAATGTTAGTAAAAACACGGAACGAACAACGTGCTATCTTTAACCATTGAAGTATCAAAACGCGCTGACAGTTTGTGTACAAACATTTAAACTACACTCGGCGTCAAAAAAATCGCACCTTTTTGAAATTTTGACTTCAAGCGAATAAAGCTCTTAACTTATTTTTTGTACCCTACCAATATTAGTATCATTTGAAAGCACAGTTAATAAACTTTAAAATCGGGCAAAACCGACCTTGTGTGCGTCTCCCGCACTGGAGGTGGACGTGGCCAGGGGTCCCTGACTGCTCATCGGTACATCACAGAGATCCTGGAGGACCACGTGGTCCCGTATGCTGGTTTTGTCAGGCCTGAATTCACATTCATGCACGACAACGCCCGCTCTCATACGGCGTTGATTGTTCGGGACAATCTGGATCAGGTTGGGATCCCCGTGATGCAGTGGCCAGCGAGAAGTCCTGACCTGAACCCCATAGAGCACATTTGGGATGATCTGAAACGCCGGGTGCGGTCTCGTGATACTGCCCCTGCCACCCTTGAACAGCTTCGGGACGCCGTCGTCGAGGAGTGGAGTGACATTCCTCAAGAACGCATCATGACGTTGGTGAGGTCAATGAAGGATCGCATGGAGGCTGTAATTAGGGCTAGGGGAGGTAACCCTAGGTTTTAAGTTTCGTTTTAAGAATTTGTTTTACTGTATTTTTTAATTTTGTTATGTTTTTAGATTGTGTAATTTTGGCGTGAATAAATGTTTTTCCTCTTTTCATGAAAAACGATTTGTTTTAAGCTTAGTAATCATTATCACATTTTTATTAATTAAAGGATTCAATAACCTTTAAAATGAGGCCCCACACTCATACCTTATCTTAGATTAAATAGGGTTTATAGCTGCTTGAAGTCAACATACCAAAAGGTGCGATTTTTTTGAGGCCGAGTGTATAACTTTGTTTCGTTGGATTCGGATAAAGTTGAAGTTGAAGGCGATATTTCCTTTTTATGTAAATACGCACGCTTAAATATGCTCACCAAACTATTTTTAACTTATTCTTAATTCTCATTGTAAGTGAATTGTAAAATTCTTATGAGAAAATAAATTCTTTAAACCTAATAAACCAGTTATTTTTACCTATTGCTTTTATTTATTGTCAGCAAAAAACTTCCCAAACATGTAATTAAAACATTCCTATTTGTCCTGGACATCATTAATCAGGGTAGATGTTCCTATGAATTAACAAAACGCTAACACAATGTCACCGGTAGGATTATACCCATTACATAATTATTAATTTTAAGTCAACAATTTTCTTGACGTCTCATTCTTGAAGTCAATGCCATCTGGTGATACGTTACTAAAACTATTAGGTAGGCTGCCAGCATCCAGTGGTGGCTCAGATACGGCATCTACTGGTGTAACTACGGGACTAAAATTGCCTACCGAATTGTCTACATTAGGACGGCACGCTTTTGCTGTATGAGATTGGGTATCTGTACTTGTATTCTGTTATCTGTGACAATACTATCATCTACACAAAACTTATATCTGTATCCTGACACTTTACATTTTAAACCTACTGACTAAGAGGGTAGGGTTGATAATTCAATGTACATTCAATGTAGTTCTAACTCACTCCCCTTTTATATATGTTCTGTGTAAATTTTTAAAGAATAACAAATTATTTCTGTAAGTAGGTAGTCTAACATTAAATGTATGTTTTGTCCTTTGTTTTAGATCCTCATCAGCGTCAATCCGCTATCAAAATTACCGGTCAAATACACATCAGCAACCACGTGTCTCTTTAAACCCTGACATTGGCGGAATCATCGAATGTATCGATGGAGCTATAAATAGAAAAATAATAATAAAAGTAGTTCTAACTTTTTTGTATGTAATCGGCTTGGTGTTACGCACACAAAGAAAGACAATGGTATTGTTTACAAACAATGGCCTTTGTGTAGAAGATCGGCTCGCTAGAAATAATAAAGACTATACATAAGATTGATTGAATGAATATGACAAGTACGCTTGTATTGTAAGTGTCATTGTCATTGTTTCTTTTTCTTTCAATTAATAGCGGTCCACCAACTGATTTCGCCAGTGTCAGTGAAAGAGTATACATTAATCGGTAAATAGCACAGTAGGTACCTACATCACAATTGTTCACCGATGTTGTTTACATTATCGGTTGACATTGTGAAATATTTTCTTGCAAAACACAAAAAATATGAGAATTATAGAGATTAAAAATCAGTAGGGGTCTTCCGGTAACCTTCGGGGAGGGAAGATAGCCGATTGAAAAATGTCCGGCTTTTATTTTTGTTAATTTTGATTTACCTACTGCTCTATTTACTGAGTATACACTGGCGAAATCACTTGATGGACCGCCATTAATTTAAAAAAGAAGAAGAAAAATCAGTAACTTGTCCTTTTAACCCTCAGTCAAAAATAGTTTAGTTACGGACATATTGATTTCATTTTATTGCAGCTTAAAGGCAAATTTTATTACTAATTCGTGCTATATTACGATTATAAACGAAGGCTGATTTACAAGGATTGTAATGAAAATTTTACCAGTGCTTTTGGGGCATTATCCCCCTCTTTTGTCTCTCTCAGTTACTGGTTCCGTGAATTTGATCCTAGCCCTGGGCGACCGCCAACGGCAGTCACTCCAGAAAACGTCATCAGGATGGAGTGGCTAATCAAGGAATCTCGAAACATTAGCAAGCGAGAGATTCAGAACGACCTTAAGGTGGATCCCAGGCAGTTTCAACCACTTTGCATGATCACCTTAAAGTTCGGAAGGTTGAGTCTCGATGGCTATCAAACTCTCTCATACAGGAGCAAAAAGATAGACGTGTCGATTGGTGCAAAGGACCCCGCAGCAAACATACGGAAAAAGTGGTTTCAGTCAAATCCCACGAATTTTTTGTATGATGTAGATACAACTCTCCTCATTCTTTTTTTATAAGGGCACAACTCTATTAGACTTATAGTTTCAGAAATAATCAAGTAAGTATATATTTTTCTTATTACGCAACGTGTTTTCTGAAATCGATATATTGAAATGATAGGTACCCAATGACAGTTACTGACGTTATGAAGTCAAAATCAGATGCAGGCACCAACTGTCAGTTATGTCCGCCTGTTTATGCTTGCGTATTATTCACTCGTAGTAATAGTGAGACTACCGGATGAAAGTTAACCGTGGTAGATTTGGTTCAAATCAAAATCAAATCAAAATATTTTTATTGCATGACTGTAGGTATCAAGTAGGTATAATAATATTATACAGTTGTTAAAAAAAATGTGTGTGTGCATCAAGCACTACAATCTACCATAAATATGGTGTACAATAATCAATAATTGACATAAGCCAATAAACAATAGGTAGTTATAAAAAAAAACAATTGTTCATTATGTGTTAATTAATTTTCTAAGGAAATATTTAAGTGAAAAATGTAACCAATATAAAAAAAAAACTATACTCGTAAAGGCTACTTACATTCTAAACCATACCTACACCTTTTATCTTTGTACATACTAACAAATTTGTCTTATGGTACATATTATATATGTAAATAGGTACTTTATTTACTTTTTGGTGTTTTTATTTACATTGACATATCTTATCTTATCACTAAACATAAATGCATAAATGCTAATCTAATTAGGCAGGTAAAGTAATAAAGTAAAAGTCTATAGTAATAATAATAGTAGGTAGGTAATAGTCTATGTCTATAGGCACCCGCTGTTCTCAAAAAAGTATTTTAAATGGTAAAATTGATTTTTTTAAAAGCCATTTCAATACACAATTCTTAAATTTAAACAATTCGTACGATTTGAAACTATCTGGTATGTTATTAAAAATTTGGATGGACATGTAGTACATGCTTTTCGAATAAAGCGTGGTGCGGTGACTAGAATTATAAACTAATTTATGTTTGTTACGAAGATTGATATTATGAGTAGCTATTTCAAATAGTGACGGGTGTTTTTTAACGAACATTGCAACTTCTTTTATATACAGACATGGAAGAGGAAGAATTTGATAACGCTTAAAAAGAGGCTTACACGAATCCCTTTGGGATATGCCACCGAGAGCTCTAACACAGCGCTTCTGCATTTTAATCGCTTTCAAAAAATCTGTATAATTTCCCCAAAACACGAGACCGTAGCTTAATTTAGATTGAACAAATCCATAGTAAGCCATCAATCCAGCATTTTCCGAGGTGTTTTTTATAATTATTCGTCTTAGCGCAAATACGAATCGTGATAATTTATAACAAAGATCTTCAATATGTGGTTTCCAGTTACAATTACTGTCCAGAATAAGACCTAAAATCTGACTATATTCGATATTGGTACGGGAAATTTGGTGTTTGTAACTTCTTCTACGTTGTTCTGATTATGATGTATATTTAATGGTACGGGGAGTCTATGGGGAGTGTGAAACTGTATTATATTTGTTTTTGATAGATTGATATTTAAATCATTGAGTTCTAACCATTGTATAATATTGGTAAGTGTACTATTAATGTCATTTTCATATTTTTCTAAGTCGTTACATTTTATTATAGAAGTAGGTACTGTCATCAGCAAATAGGACCATTTGGCCCCCGATATGATTCGGTAGATCATTAATATAAAAAATAAAGAGTAGGGGTCCTAATATATTACCCTGTGGGACTCCTCTATTGTTTGTTCTGAATTCGGATCTATATGATTTTATTTCCTTACTAAGTGTGCATAAGCTATTTAGTTCTGTACATTGCTCTCGATTTAGTAGGTATGATTTTAACCAGTCGATTGCTCTTACACCATATAGTTCAAGTTTCTTGATGAGTATATTATGATTGACGCAGTCAAATGCTTTCGACATATCGGTTAGGACTGCTGATACGTAAACTCTATTATCTATGCAACTGTATATAGTTTTTAGAAGTTGATAGATTGCTAAATTAGTTAAACGATTTTTGCGGAATCCATTTTGTTCATTCACTATAATAGAATGCTTGTTGGAAAAAATTAAAAGTCTTTTGAACATAATACGCTCAAACAACTTTGAGAAATTGGGAATCAAAGTTAACGGTCTATAGTTTTTTAGTTGATCCTTTTCATTTTTTTTGTAAAGCGGCTTAACAATGGATTTTTTAAATTTTCTGGGAATACACCATTCTGTAGTGACAAGTTAATAATATGTGTCAGAGGTACAGTTAGTTCGATAGCAGTTTCTTTAATTATTTTAGTTGAAATTTCGTCGTGTCCAACAGAGGCAGTATTTTTAAGGTTTTTAATTTCTTTAATAATGTCTATGGGTGTTGTAGGTTCCAAATAAATTGTTGAATAAATACTATTGATTTGATTTGTTACTCTATCTTGTGTTTTTATTTTGGATACAGGTAAAGAGTCAATGAAAAAATTGTTGAACTTAGTTGCTATTTCAATCTGATTTGTAGTAACTTGATTATTGTCTGTTACCTTTTTAATTGTTTCTGGTGCTTTATTTGTTCCCGTATTTTTGTTTATAATTTTCCAAACTGATTTACATTTATTATAAGAATTTTGTATAATATTCTGATTTGTATTCCTTAACGACATGTGTATGCATTTTTTTAATAGATGGGAATAGTTTTCATACATCTTTCGTTTCGATTCATCTCCTTTATATCTAAACGAAATGTACAACTTCCTTTTTACTTTACTCGCGGTTTTTATACCTTTTGTAATCCAAATGTTTTTGTTAACTTTTTTTATTTTTATTCGTTCGTTAGGGAAGCAAATATCATAAAACAGTTTATATACATCCATGAATTCACTAAATGCTTTATTAGTATCATTTTGTATTAAAACATCATGTAATGATAAATTTTGTAATTTTTAATGTGTTAATTTGAAAAATCCCTTTTATATATATACCAGTAGTTTGCAGAATGTTTGTTTTTAACTTTAATATTCAGTGTTTGAGCTGTGTGGTCAGAAAGGTTCAGTTCATGAATCTCGGCCGATAAATCTTTAAAATTGCATAAAATATTGTCAATACATGTTTGAGACTTGTTTGTGATTCTAGTTGGTTGTAAAAATTTAGGATGCATATTGTGGGATGCCAGCAATGATTTAAAACTATTTGCAATCGATAACTCAGACTTGTTTGATTTTATGAGGTTAATATTGAAATCTCCACAAATTATTATTTTTCTTTTGGAGTTTTTCATTAAGTGAAATAAAATATCACCAACTTTGTTTAAAAATATGTTAATTTGTTCTCTAGTTTTGTTAGGTACACTATAAATGCAAATGATGATTATGTTTTCATTTGGTAGTATAACACCACAGGACTCGAAGATTTTTTCTATATTATACTGCTTGAGATCGGAAATCTGACTATATTCGATATTGGTATGTATGTAAGTAGAGATTTAAGAAATATGGGATGCCTCATGACCATATGTTTCAGAGACCTAGTCGTGGTAGAAATCAACCTCGTGACAAGGAGTGGAGAGAGAATCAAAGCAGCGATGGCAACATGCTACATCCCAGGTGAAAGCAACGCGCCAACTAGAGAATTGGAGGAAACGATTATAAGATATAAAGGTAAGAAAACACCCATTCTTGTAGGCTGCGATGCAAACTCACATCATGAGGTGTGGGGGAGCACCGACACCAACAAGAAGGGGGAAGCACTACTAGAATTTATTGTAAGCCTTGCGGCCCAACATGGTGATGTAACCTTAACACTATAAGACCTGTGCTTATGTACAATTTTACCCGTGTTGAACAAATAAATTATTTGTATTTGTATTTGTATTTGTATTTGTAATGACCTGGACATACATAACACAGGGTGTAGCAGATATATTGCGCTATTTAGAAGGTAACGTAAAAGCATAAGGCTGTGAAAGAAACCCCCAGGCAACGATCAAGGAAATAGACAGCTCGCTCACCTCATGAAGTCCGATGGCCCGGCCAACCTCCTGGTGGCGGTAGCTCCTTGATCACTTGCGTTATCTAGGTCTTTGTATATACCAGAAATAGTCCACCACACAGATAGAAATACACCAAAGCACAGTGTTTAACGTCGAAAGAGTATAGCGTGCGCTCGCGTTGACAGCCGATAGCGTATTGACCGGTACGCGGGGGGTGGAGGTGCAGAGCCTCGTCGGTAAAGCCAAAGCACATGAGACAGCCCTCAGTGAGGAACCAATCTAGATTCCATGACAGTTGCCTTTACTATACAATAAATACTAAACATATTCCCCACCGCTGCGAAATTGAAGATTTCCTGAATATAGAGCCAAATTTACACAGACTTGGACGCAATGATAGATAAGAGCAGATAGCATTTCTTGTACATATTTTTAACAGCTAACAGAATTTACGAGTAAAGTACTATAAGAGTCAAGGCGAAACTATCGAATACAGTATACCAAAAAGTGAAAAAAGATGCTTGGCAACCATAGTTTAAAAGTTTTACGTTTAAAGTTTTTTATTGCAACATAAATTAAAGATTGAAAGATAAAATGTTACGATTAACGCTTAGTTAGTTATATTATCCTCACTTACAGGGAGCACGCAAAGTTTAACGACAGGTCGCTTATAGTCGCGCGCTCTGCCATCACTCGAGCGCATACGAACTGTTGCGACCCGGACCACTCCATCAAGACCCGGATGGACGTCAATCACGCGTGCCACTGACCATAGTAACGGTCGCAGGTTGTCGTCTTTCACGAGGACTAGATCGCTTATCTTAACCGGTCGGCTGTTCTCTGTCCACTTGTTTTTCTGATTTAAAGTGTTAAGATAGTCTCTATGCCAACGTTTCCAAAAATCAGAGTGTAAGCGCTGTATTAATTGCCACCGATCGGTAAGGGAACTCCGTTCAGAAGCTTCGCTTTTGTCAGGAACAACGGTTAACGGGGAAAGTGTCAAAAAATGACCTGGCGTTAAAACTGAGAAATCGTTAGGGTCATTACTAATTGCACAAAGAGGGCGGGAGTTTAAGACAGCCTCAACTTGTACTATGAGCGTATGGAACTCCTCTAACGTTAAAAGGTGTTTTCCTACCACTCTCGACAAATGACTTTTGACGGACCGTACTCCGGCCTCCCAGACACCTCCAAAATGAGGTGAGGAAGGAGGGTTGGTTTTAAATTCGATAGCCTCGTCAGCGGCTGCGAGTTCCATGAGCGATGAAAGTTGGTTTTTTGCCCCAACGAAATTGGTTCCGCAGTCGCTAAGAATTAACGAACACCGACCTCTACGACCTATGAAGCGACGTAGAGCACCGATGAAGGATTCGGTGGAGAGATCATTAGCAATTTCCAGATGTAGCGCTTTGCTAGAAAGACAAACGAATAGGCAAAGATAGATTTTTTCAGGTCGTATTCCACGGCGGCGACGACCAAGAATGACCTGAAATGGACCAGCGTAGTCACAACCCACGCGTTTAAACGCTTTGACGGCAGTTACCCTAACGCGAGGAAGGTCCCCCATGAGAGGTTGTGACGGCACAGGTTTGGCGCGAAAGCAGGGAATGCACCCCGACAGACGTTTTGTTATAGCTCGACGAGCTGAAAGGACCCAAAAGTTCTGGGCTAAAAGAAACTGGACCATTTGAGCCCCGGCGTGCAACGATTTCTTGTGAACATCATCTATGATCAACACCGAAAGACGATGGTTGGACGGTAAAAGAATAGGGTGTTTGGCATCATAGTCTAAATCCGAATGTTGGAGCCTTCCTCCAACTCGAAGCACGTTGTCTGCAGATAGAAAAGGACCGAGTTTGCGAAATGGCTTTGACAAGGACTTATTTTCTTTGAGCGCTCGGATCTCTGTAGAGAAACATGAATTTTGACAGGCTTTCACTAAAGAAAGAAGAGCATTTTCCAACTCTCGTTCACATATTGGACCTGAATATATTATCTGCTTACGCAAAATACTCAGGTACCGAAGTACGTTCGCAGTTACTCGCAGGATTTTCTTCAGAGAAGAGAACCGGAGTAAAAGCTGCTGTATGGAATCAATCTCTTGTGTTACTACAAGAGCTGATTTTCTTTCTTCCTGACGTAATTCTTTTTCTACGTCAGATGACATGGGAAAAGTTGTAGTCCGTGGCCAATGCAGCGAAGGATAAGAAAGAAATATTGGTCCTGACCACCATAGAGGATGGACAAGCAATGCATTTGGTAATAAGCCCCTTGAGGCAGCATCAGCTGGGTTGTCATGAGTACTTATGTAGTTCCATTGCGCGAAGGGTATTTTCCGCTGAATTTTTGCCACACGGTTCCCAACAAATATTTTCCACTTAGATGAATGGGACGCGATCCAAGAGAGTGTAATAGTAGAGTCAGACCACGCATAGACTGATTCAATCGTAATCAGTGATGACAAATGAGGAAGAACCGCGTCTATAAGATCCGAGAGCAAACAGCAGGCACACAGCTCCAACCGCGGCAACGTTATCCGCTTCGTCGGTGCGACACGAGATTTAGCACTGATCAGATGAGTAACGAAGGACCCATCTTCCAGCTCTGCTCGCAAATAGGTTACGGCTGCAAAGCCCGAAAGAGACGCGTCAGCAAACCCATGCAATTGATAGGCAATGGCACGGGGATGGGTAATCTGCCGAGGCACGGCTAGATTCGTCAAATTGTTTAATTGACCCGAAATCTGGCGCCATGTATTTAAAATCTCTGAAGGAGGTTCCTAATCCCAATCGAGACCCAGGAGCCAAAGTTGTTGTATCAAACACTTTGCTAGAAAGATGACGGGGGAAAGTAGCCCCAACGGATCAAATACCCGAGATAGCTGAGAGAGTATACTTCGCTTTGAAACCTCTGCAACAGGCGGATGGACCTTATATTGGAACTGGTCAGACGAAGAGTCCCAGTTCAAACCGAGCACCTTGATGACAGCTTGAGAATCTGCATCGAAAGAGGTTATAGTTTGCGTTAAACAATGCTCAGGTGACAAATGCTGTAACAGCTCGGGGCGGTTGCTCGCCCACTTACGGAGTTCAAAGCCTCCTTGGGACAACAGACTGATCAGTTCTCCTTGCAAGGTAAGAGCCTCGTTGACAGAGGATGCACCCGTCGGAATGTCATCAACATACGTATTTAAAGATAATGCTTTGGCAGCCAAAGGAAAGGCTTCACCGTCAGTTATGGCCAACTGCTCGATAGTACGTAAAGCTAAGAACGGAGATGAAGATACTCCGTAAGTAACGGTGTTAAGGCGATAGTCCAAGAGAGGGGCATCGGGGTGAAAGCGCCACACGATGCGTTGAAAGTCTCGGTGTTTCTCTGACAGAATGATGTTTCGGTACATTTGTCGAATGTCCGCCGTAAACACTACAGTGTGAAGGCGAAAGCGTAAGAGGATAGTTGAAATATCCTTTTGAAGTTTAGGTCCCGTCATCTGTGTATCATTCAAAGACAGACTTTCTCCATCTCGCGCCGAGGCGTCAAAGACTACACGGAGCTTCGTTGTAGCGCTACATGGAGACAACACACAGTGGTGCGGGATATAATATGACTTGGCGGCATTAGTGTCAGAGGAAGGGATCTCTGTCATATGACCACTATCTAGATAGTCCTGCATAAAATCGTTATACGATTTACGCAAAGAAGAACAGTTAGATAAACGCATTTCTAATTTATTAAAACGTCGCAGAGCGATGGTTCGCATGTTACGAAAAGTCGGTTCAGTATTTTTAAATGGGAGCTCAACAATAAATTTACCGCTCGAGTCACGCTTGTAGGTAGAAAGGAAGGAGTCCTTCCATCATGGGTAGATCCTCGATCTCCCATAGACGTTTCAGATCGTCTTCTAAATCATTTTTAGATACATAAAGAGTTTGAACAGATGATAAGCTAGAGTACAGCGAAGGAATATTTTTACGGCAACTAGAGCGACCTAAAAATACCCAACCGACTATGGTATTTAGCCCCACGGGCGACTCGTTGTCGCCTGGGATCATTCCTTGCAGAAATACTTCGTTCCAAAGCTCAGACCCTAGAAGGAGGTCAATCGGACCAGGTGTGTGAAAGGTTGGGTCGGCTAACCTTATAAGACCTAACCTTTCCACAAAGTCAGTCTCCACTGTGACGGAAGGCATGTCATCACAAATTTTATTTATTACAATGGCCTCGAACGATAACTCTTTGCTTTGCTGCTGACCTTCCGGCCGAAGAGTGCATTCGACGGTACCCAATACTGGCGTGGAGGCATTACCCAAGCCGAAGACAGACGGGGCGTTACTTGAAACATTAAGCCCCAGGCGATTGGCGAGACTGTGGGTAATATAGTTTGCTTGACTGCCCGAGTCAAGCAAAACTCGAACAGTGTGAAAGGCACGCCATTTATCTAAAATATCCACGCGAGCAGTAGACAGAAGGACAGTTTTGTTTGAGGTACTATTTGTTGAAAGTCCCTGTACTCCAAGCGCGTTCGCTGTGGAGGCGGGCGGCTGAGTTTTATTCTCACTGCGCCCGACAGCGTTCGGAAAATGCAGTAAAGAGTGGTGACGGTGACCACATGTCCTACAACAACTTTTAGACGGACAGTTTGACACCATGTGACCGGTGCGTAGACAGTTGAAACAGAGTTGCTTGTCACTAACAGCTTGCGACCGAGTCGCGACAGTTAAATTTTGAAACTCGGGACAGTGAGAAATAAAATGCTTTCGAGAACATAAAAGACAAGGCGGTGGTGGGGACGGATAGGAAGAGGACTGATGGCCCACCAACGTGGTCGGATGGTCGCGTCTTGGCGCCGACGCAGCGCGTTCCGGGCGCGCCGCGTGTGCGGCGGCGGGCCGCGCGGGCCGCTCGGGGAAGGAACCCGCACCGGGACCCGCGCGCTCCAACGCCGTGCAATAGTTCTCAACGAATGACTCCAATGACCGATAGCTGGGAATGTCTTCCGACGTGACCGTCATTTCAAACTCTTTCCGTACAGACGGGTCCAACTTAAATAACAGTGTATAAAAGATAACAAAGTCCCACTGATCGATCGGCAGTTGTATA
The DNA here is from genome assembly GCA_927399475.2 of Acleris emargana. Lineage (NCBI taxonomy): Eukaryota > Metazoa > Arthropoda > Insecta > Lepidoptera > Tortricidae > Acleris > Acleris emargana. The sequence continues at coordinate 16,689,513 of OV656836.1, forward strand.
GATTTTAAAATGGCTAAGTTTTCTTGAAACGTATCTAAAAGAGCTCGAAAGGCCGACGCAGAGTGATTCTGCAGTTTTACATTAAGTATAGACTGCCAAGCCAAAAAGGCTAACTGACGTTTATTTTGATGAAATGAATGATGAAGTTTCAAATGCAATGTCGTAATTATCGGATGAGATAGGAAACGCCTTTATGAGGTTTAATGGTTCCCCTTTTAATGACGAAATTAAATACTGAAACTTTTCAATTTTTGAAATTTCGTTTTTATCATGTACCAAAGTACGATACAGATCGTAAAAAGTTATCCACGACTTGTAACCACCTTCGAAAGTGGGAATGTGTATCCGCGGCATGCGAATATGGTATGCAGCGGGAGTATTCTGAGAGACGGCCGTTTGTGAAGGAACCACATAACCAGGCTTTAAATCATCTTTAAATAAGGTGACTTTAATTTCTAAAATGTCCGTGAGTGTATCGTCAAAGCATTGGCGAGTTTCATCGGCCTCTGCGATTTCTTGCTCATCCGTCAACGACGCAACAATCTTGATGTGATTTTCCTCAAATAAAGTTTCATATGACTCTAATCTTTCCACATGAACCTTTAGGCGAGGTATTAACTCCGGATTTTCCATGCATCTTTTCGCACAGATATAAGCATCATTTAACCGCTTAAGCGCCAAATTACGCTTGGATTTTTCTATCTCTAACATAGTGACTAATATTATAAAAGCTATACTACAACAGTACACGAAACGAAAAACCCAAACAAAACCTAAACAAAACTTAGTTAAGTCTTTCAGAATACGGACGCCGCCCGGCTTAGGAATGCCAAGCGCCGCGAGTCTACCCGCAGTACCCACGCACAATAGTTATTTGTTCAACAAGAGAGCAAAGTTGGTTTTTGCTGCGAGTGATGATGTTGAATCCCGAGTAAGCGAAGGATTCTATTATTGAATCACGAGCGTAGCGAGTGATTCTAGGTTAGAATCCTGAGCGTAGCGAGGGATTCAAAGACACGAGACGTAAAAAACTTTGGTCTCGTGTGAGACATACAACTTTTCACCTCAGCAGCGAGAACAACACAGCGCGAAGCTGGTAGGGCCAACGCAGGTCTTCCGTTGTGACCATTTGGTGAATACACGACTAAATAACGACACGATCGCATATGCATCAATCACAAGCAAAGCAAAATACTAATAAAATAAAAAGTGGAAAAAATAAACATGAAACAGATAAAACCTGTCACTCAACTTGATAATGCCGTAGTGCAAACACAACTTTATACAGCTTTATGTAGTCTGTGGCTTTAATTAGGCCTTGTCTATTCTATGGCTATTGGCTATGGCGGACAAATTAACAAAAATTACATCGTCATTTACATTACATTACATTTGTTTAATACGCAGAACAAATTAGCAAAAGTAGGTCAAGGACCATGAAAACCAAATTGAGTATCAAACTATGAAAAACGTCTAGTAACACCGTGCTCCTGAATGCTTGTGGGACATAAAAAAAGGTATGTGAATACGTGATTCGAACTAAATTGCAACTAGGTAGTCTCATATGTCTGAAATTTTCTCGACTTTTTCGCGTTCCTGCAAGTGTTTCCTTAATGAGCCTTAAAACTATGTATATACATTTCAGGTTCTGAAGCGACGGGGGCAGATTATGAGCTAAAGTAGTTACGTTGACGGAATCATTGACAGCCTCGTGGAGTCATAATCTACAAAAAATAAATTAAATTGAACAAAAGACGTGGATTTCTAAACTTGAACAAATTCAAACAAAGAAAAACAGCTACTAACATCATGCTACTTAATGCTTGTGGGACATAAAAAACAGGTATCTGACTGGAACCAAATTAATAGTTACTGTTCCCTTAACTGCAAGTGTTTCTTTAACTGAGTCTTAAAACCATGTATACATTTCAGGTTCCTAAGCAGGCAACAGATTTTTCCAGCAATTTGTTGCTGTGGCCTGATACTTTACTACCCCGAAGAGGAGACATGCCAGATGAAGCTTGAAGATTTTAGGTGTGACATGAACCCACAACGGAATGGCGAAGCAGAGGCTTTTTTTGTTTTTGAGTGAAGACATGAAAAAAAACAATATGATAAAAATTAAATAACATGTATCTATATTTGTAAAACCAACAATTTCAAAAATTAAAAGTTAAAAGTAAAATTACTGCAGTTTTGCAAGTTAAATGTTACAGTTTTGTTTGGAACCGATATTGTTGTCTTAGAAACTTGAGTAGTTGATGAGGCTGAGATTTCGGCTTCCTTACTTGTTGTGGGCTGTGACAGAGGAATAGAGAAAGTAGGTGACTCAGCAGTGGTATTTGTGACTCTGGAAGTAGATGGGCAAGACCAAGGATCTGAGGTCTGTTTCCAGCTCATAGTTTCACCGGCTTCCTCACTTGTAGATTGTGACGGCACAATAGTGAAAGTAGGTGACTCAGTCGCAGTATTAGTGACTCTGGAAGTGGATGGGCGAGACCAAGGATCTGAGGTCTCTTTCCAGCTCATGGTTTCGGCTTCCTCACTTTTGGATTGTGGGGGAAGGATATGGAAAGAAGGTGACTCAGTGGCGGTATTTGTGACTCTGGAAGTAGATGGGCGAGACCAAGGATCTGAGGTCTGTTTCAAACTTATGTTCTCTATGATACGCTTACAGATTTTAGTTTTATTTTCAAGTGAATCTTCAATATATCCTTCCGCAACCATATTCGACCTCCATCCGCCGTGCCGTTTTTGAACATTAGCGGCTGAAAAAAATTTGGACTTCTTGGGTTTGTGCCCTACTGATATTTTCTTCAAAAATGCAATGAGTTTGTGGTAGGTTTCAATGTGCACATCATCCTTCGTTTTTATTGTTGTTTTCAACATTGAGTAAATACTCCACATTGTTGATGGTTGCTTTGTTTGTGATAACTCTATGAAATACGCTAACAGTACAGTCTCCGAAAAAGTTTTGGAACCATTTGCAAGTCTCCATTGCTTAAAAATATCATAAGCTTTCAGATATTTTTCGCGAGACGTAGCGTAACAGAAAAGCAACAAAAAACATTTTTTTTAAACAAGTACAATAATCCCGCTATTTTTGAAATGCGTTCTGAAACTGCCCCCGCGGTTTATGTCACGAAATCAAAGATTGCTAAAACAATAACAAAATTATGTAGATACATGATAAACTTCTTATTTTTCATTAATTTTGTCTTCAAAACATTAAATAAAAAAAATGATCGTATAAAATAGTTATAATAAACACATTTCAAACTTTAACAGATAGTTTTATTTGCAATTTTACGGTTATGTGTGCATCCGAACGTGCGTTTCTTTTTGGGCCTACTATGTGTGGAATTAGAAAATCGAATTTCGAATCAAGTTGTTTCTATCTCTCGCTTTTTTCCTATCGAAGTGAAAGTGACAGAACAAAGTGAAGTTAAATTTTTTCGAATGTTGTAAATAGCCCCAGCACTGCTCACGGCATTTAAAAAAAATAATTAAAAAGCTACTTTGCCTCACGCTCGCAGCAAAATTGAATTTTGCTCACTGTTTTTAAGCAGCAAAACCTGCTTGTTTGAGCTGCTGAGGTGAAAAAAATATTAAACTCCGGTAACCACTTAAATTATGGAAACATTACGCAAAAGTAATAGTACATGTAATATAATATATCAACTGCACTAAGCATTTAACTACGAAATGAGATAGATAGCAACACTAACGGACAATAATATGCTCAAAGGTACGAAGGAATGCTATTACTGTTATCGAATTGCAGTATAAAAATCTACCATACTGTTTACTGGTGATCAAATTAATTTTATCCGGTTCGTAATGGATCAAGAAGTATGTAGCAGATATATTGCGCTATTTAGAAGGTAACGTAAAAGCATAAGGCTGTGAAAGAAACCCCCAGGCAACGATCAAGGAAATAGACAGCTTGCTCACCTCATGAAGTCCGATGGCCCGGCCAACCTCCTGGTGGCGGTAGCTCCTTGATCACTTGCGTTATCTAGGTCTTTGTATATACCAGAAATAGTCCACCACACAGATAGAAATACACCAAAGCACAGTGTTTAACGTCGAAAGAGTATAGCGTGCGCTCGCGTTGACAGCCGATAGAGTATTGACCGGTACGCGGGGGGTGGAGGTGCAGAGCCTCGTCGGTAAAGCCAAAGCACATGAGACAGCCCTCAGTGAGGAACCAATCTAGATTCCATGACAGTTGCCTTTACTATACAATAAATACTAAACACAGGGACAACCCCAACCTTTGTAACCAGGGCTAGAGAGGAGGTATTGGATATAACAATTACCTCAGGGGAGATAGGCAAACATGTAAGAGACTGGAGGGTGGACCGGGAGGACAGTATGTCGGACCACAGAAGACTACTGTACGGCCTGGACTACTACACGGAAAGAACGAAAATAAGAAACCCTAGGAAAACGGATTGGGAGCAATATAACGACATACTGAGTAAATGGACACCGAGCCATAGAAGACCAGAAACGAGTGAGGAACTGGACAGAGATGCAGAAGATCTGAACAAGGCCATATCAAAAGCCTACCTATCGGCGTGTCCGGAAAAAACGAGCAACGGAGACAAAGGACAGCCGTGGTGGAATAAAGAGATACAGAAACTGAGGAAGAGATCTCGTAAAGCGCTAAGATCAGCTCTGAAAAGGAACAATGATCAGTGCTGGCACGAGTACAGAAGCATTAGGAACAAATATACTAATACTAGAGAAAAACTGAGAGCACAGGGATGGAAAACATTCACGGGAGAGATACAACGCTACACAGAGGCAGCGAGATTAGTAAGGGTACTGTCGAACGAGAGAACCTGCCAACTGGGTAGCCTGATAGTAGGATCGACCGAACTGACGGACCCCAAAGAAGTACTGCAGCACATGGTAAAAATACACTTTCCCGATTGCAGGGAGGACAACTTACATGAGGCTGCAGTAGAAAATAATAACGAGATAAGGGAAGCAGGGGAAACAAGGAACCTCAAGATAAGTGATGAAGTGGGGGAATGGGCTATAAACTCCTTCGCCCCCTACAAAGCGGCAGGACCAGATGGGGTGATACCCGCACTACTACAAAAGGGGTTGAAATACATCTGGAACCATCTGAAAGAAATTTATGAAAGAAGTCTGGTGCTAGGCCACATCCCGAAAATCTGGAGCGAGGTAAAGGTAATATTTCTACCTAAACCAGGCAAGAAAAACTACAAGGACGCTAAATCCTTCAGAAGCATAAGCCTCTCATCATTCGTATTGAAGGCATTGGAGAAGATCATAGATACACAGATAAGGACAAGCATGCAAGGTGGTAGACTACCCTTACACGGGCATCAACACGCCTACATGGAAAGTAAATCAACAGAGACAGCTCTGCACAACCTGACTACAAGGATAGAAAGAGCATTAGAAGACAAGGAGTTGGCACTGGGATGCTTCTTCGACGTAGAGGGAGCATTCGACAGAGCGACTTTTGGTGCAATAAAGAAATGTCTACGGAGGGATGACATAGACCCCGCAGTTAGGAGATGGATAATGGCCATGTTAACAGAGAGAGCGATCACAGCACAACTGGGGGGAGACTCAATAAGGATAAAGACGAGCCGTGGATTCCCACAAGGAGGCTGTCTGTCACCACTCTTATGGTGTCTCCTACTAGACTCGCTCATAAGAGAAACTAACACAAGAGGGATACACATGCAAGCGTATTCGGATGACGGGGTACTCTTAGTGAGGGGAAAAGTCCTCAGTGTAATGAGAGAAGTCATGACAAGAGGGATAAAACAGGTACTAAATTGGTGTCAGAACAGACTCTTGGAGTAGTACTAGACAGCAAACTGCTATACAAGACACATGTAAAGGAGCAATGCAGAAGAGCCACTATAGCCCTGTGGCAATGCAGGAAAGCCATAGGAAGGAGATGGGGACTAAGACCAAGGATAACGCAATGGATATACAGAGCGGTGGTCCTACCCAGACTCCTATATGGAGCCATCGTGTGGTGGCACAGAGCAAAGATAAAAGATATAGACAAAGAACTAACAAAGGTTCAAAGACTAGCATGTCTGATGACAACCGGGGCAATGAGAACAGCACCTACACAAGCCCTGGAGATCATGCTAGGACTGAACCCGGTGTACATAGAGGTGGAGAAGAGAGCCACAGAACAGTGGTATAGAATAAAAGCGAGCAGGGAGTGGATCGGGTCCGAGATGGACAAGAGACACGCAAGCATACAGAAAGAGTCAATGTCAAACATGGATATGCTCATGGTAAACAATGACCTAATCAAGAAAAGGAAGAGGTTCGATAAGAAATACAGAATCCACATAGGAGAGAGAGACAGCTGGGAGAGAGAAATACCAGAACCCAAAGTGACATGCTTCACAGACGGTTCATGGAAATCCTCAACCAAAAGAGCGGGAGCGGGCATATATAGCCAAGAATCAGATGAGCACACGACGATACCACTAGGGGGCTCCACCAGTGTGTTTCAGGCAGAAGTCTTTGCCATCATGAATTGTGCCCTGAGCCTCAAGGAAAAAAGCAATGTAACGGGAAGTCACGTTATAATATACTCAGATAGCCAAGCGGCACTCAAAGCACTAGGCAATCCGGTGATCAAATCATCTCTAGTGCAAGAGTGTAGGAATGAACTGAACACTCTAGGCACCACATCCCATGTAACACTGGCGTGGGTGCCAGGATAGTGGAGCAGTAGGAAACGAGAAGGCAGACGAACTAGCCAGAGCAGGTGCGGACCAACAGTACCTAGGCCCGGAACCGGTATTACCGATATCGGAGATGGTAACCAAAGGAGTTATCGCCAGAAGAATGGAAAAGAAGACAAATGAGGCATGGGGGATGACGCAAGGGTGCAGACAATCCAAACTCATGATAGGAAGGGTTAATAAAAACAGAACAAGGTATCTTCTAAACCTGGGTAAGTATAATCTAAGCATACTAACAGGAATTCTGACTGGACACTGTCCGCTCAACAGACATCTGACGGTAATAGGTATTAAACAGAACCCTCAATGCCCACACTGTGGCAAAGAGGAAACTAGTCAACACGTCCTAGCCGAGTGTGTCATGTACTCGTCACTGAGATACCACACATTCGGAGAGGACGTTTTGTCCACAGAAGATCTCAAAAGTATCAACCTACGGGACGCACTGTTGTTCTGTAGGAAGACAGGAAGATGGGATCGATGCTGGATGGGAGCGCCGCCGGGCCAGTAACCTGAGGCACGACTGAGGGGAATAGGGCAGAATGAACGGTTAACCGAATCGACTGCCCGCCTGCTTCGGCTGGGCGTCCCCACTTATCATCATCGTCATCATCATATTCGATATTACTCTTTAACAATATGCAACTACCACCCTTTTGACTATTTTTTTTCAAGTTAATATTTTTTCTTAGAAATGCATTAGCCAGCTTGTAACCATCTACTATGATATTACTTTCATCTCCTTGCTCTACAAAATGTTCTGATAAGCAAATCACATCTGGATATAAGTTTTTTTCTTTTTCAAGTTCGTTGATTGCTAAATTTAATCTTTCTAATTTCCCTTTTACCCCCCTTATATTTTTGTTATGAGTAGGTAACGTCACTGTTGTGAGGGAACATCACTAGTCGATAAGATGGCGTCCCAACCACCTAATATAGATCTAATGTTTAATAACATATAATAAAGACAAGTTTGATTGAAGTCCAGTATTATTTATATATGATACCCCGACCCTAACATGGTGTCAGAATTGGGTTCGTAATATATGTGTCGCGTAGTCATTGTAAAGTCTCGTGTGAAAAGTCGGCGTCATGGCTGATGAAAATCAAAAGCCCAAGAAACTTTCTGGAATGTCCAGTCCGCAGCCCATGGTGATGAATGGTAATTTGGCTCAACAATGGAAAAAATGGGTACAGTCATTTAAATTTTACTTACGTGCCTCTGACTTAGATGAAGAGAGTGATGGCAGAAAGGTGGCTTTGTGCCTACATGTCATTGGTGAAAAGGGCGTGGATGTATTCAATACATTTGGAAAAGACGAGGATCAAATTAAATACGACGAACTAATAAAGTTGTTTCAAAATCACTTTGCCCCAAAAGCTAACCTCACTTATGAATGTCATAATTTTTTCACATATAAACAAGGTGAAAATGAAACCTTAGACGAGTTTGCGTGCACATTGAAATTAAGGGCACAAAACTGTGAGCTTGGAGAGCTACAAGAGCGCCTAATGAAAATAATGTTTATATGTAACATGCACCAATAATACTACATTAGAGAAAAATTATTACTTGAAGATAAACTGGATCTTGATAAAGCCTTAGAGATGGCAAAGGCCATGCTTGCTTCCAGATATCAAACGGATGAATTGACGGAACAAAGTTCAGTCTTGTATAATACGAGTCAGTCCCGGTCAAGATCAAAGTCTAACTCAAGGAACGTCAGTCAATATAGTCAGCAGTCAAGACAAGAAGCTTGTACAAGATGTGATCAGGTGCATCGTTATAGGTGTCCAGCATTCGGTGTAAAGTGCAAAAAATGTGAAAAAGTTGGTCATTTCGCAGTCTGTTGTCGGTCATTTCAGTCAAAGTCAATAAGATATGTACAGTCAGATAGTAATATGCAACAGGTACAGTCCGAACAAGATGAATTGTTTATAGGTCATATTCAGTCATCTAAGTCATCGTCAAGTGAATGGACCATTAATTTATATATTAATAATTCACAAATAAATTGTATTATTGATACAGGCAGTGATGTCAATATTATGTCAAAAAGTGTTTATGATTCACTTAATACTATTTTTTTTTTGTCTAAAACTGATGTAAAAATCAAGTCATACACTGGTAATAGTCTAGAGGTAATAGGTCAACAAAACTTAGAGTGTAAATTTCAATTTAATGACCTCTATATGACAAAACAAATTAATTTTATAATTGCGAATGTGAATTCTCCAACTGTATTAGGTAAACTTACTTGCTCAGAAATTGGACTAATTAAAAGAGTTTTCTGTGTAGACACTACAAGCATGCAAACATCAGAAAGTGATATTAGTGAATTGTGTTCTGAAATAAGTCAAAACGAGTCAAATTCAAGTCGAGTAATATGTCCTGAAGTCACAAAAAGTCAATCACAAAATATAAATTTAAATAAACTTGTTGAATGTAATAATTCTGTTTTTACCGGTCTTGGTTGTCTTCCTGGTGAGTGTCACATAAGTACAAATCCTGAGGTCCAGCCAAAAGTCGATGCTCCAAGGAAGGTACCATTTGCATTACATCATAGACTTCAACAAGAACTTTTTTTTTTTTTGTTTCTTTTTTTTTTTTTTTAATTTTTTTTTTTAAATGGCTTCTGTCCGGTTGGACAACTTGCCAGTGTCAAAGTTGAAAGGTGCACGTGATCGGTGTATTAGTTCCCACGAGTTCTGGATTCTGATCTCTGCTGGTTTATCTGAAACTACGACACGGTACAATGTTAATTATCTACTTCTAAAACTAAACATTATGACCAAACACTTACAAAAGGGTGACTACAACTGAGAGGAAGGATAATATTATTTATAATTTTATATTACAATCTGTAATGAATTTGACAAGGACATACACAAAAGACGAGTTAACACAGGTTAGAAGAAAGCTAACATTGACTGGACGGGGAATACACTTGGGGAGGATGTCGTACAAGGATACCGGATTTCGAGGACAATTAAAAAATATATGATCTGGCGTACCATCTTCTAGACCGCACTCGCATAATGAATGATCGCGGACACGGATCTTAGCTAAAAAGGAAGGGGAGCAAATGTGACCAAGTCGCAATCGTATTATCGTGGAGACTGCACGCTTGTTGGCATCACGATACTTGAAAAACCATGGTTTTACTGGCAAATCGGGTTGAATAGTGCCGTAATACTTGCCTTTGGAGCAACGAGAGGTGTTCCATACTTCACTCCAGCGTTCTCTAAGATGGGACTTAACCGAGGTACGAAAATCTTGACCAAAGCATTCAGAGTATGGAGTACAACCAGTTTCGATGGCCTGTTTGGCGTACGCTTCGGCCTGCTCATTGCCGGTTATTCCAGAGTGACCCGGAATCCAAGCCAAGGTTACCTGAATACCCAAAGAGTGACATCTACAAAGGGTTTCCCTAGTCTTCAAGTTTACATACAGATTGTCTTTGGAGCGGATCGGAAATTTTGAAATATCCTGAAGGCAACTAAGAGAATCCGAAAAAACAATAGCTTTATTTATTTTATGTGATTCTATATAAGACACGGCTTCAAAAAGTGCAATCGCTTCACCGGAAAATACTGTTGTTTGGGAGGGACATCTAAAGCTTAAGACAATTTTATACCGAGGTATCCACACCGCCGAGCCCACAAATCCGTCATTAGATATCTTCGACGAATCTGTAAAAACAGTGGTCCAATCTGCCCAATGATCCGCAATTGTTTTGTTGAATAAGCTATTAGCGTTCGTTATATTTTCCTCTAAACCAAAGGAAAACATAATATTTGGCTGAAATACAAGGGCATTGAAGTCAGTGGAAAACAAGGGATTACAAGAAAACTGGAGGAGAGGGGGAAGCCCAGAAAGCTTATGGAAACTCTTAACCAGACAAGGGGTGTCTTTGTGGGTCCAGTATTTAGAAAGGGAAACTAAACGAGACAGGTTATTTATACGGGATAAAAGAGGATGGTTAGAGAATTGGGCAGACTTGAAGAAGAAACGGTCTGATAGAAATTGTCTTCGGAGTCTCAAGGGAGGCTCTAAGCACTCCACTTGCTGGGCATTTATGGGGGAAGATTTCATTGCCCCGCAAATAATACGGAGACACCGAGACTGAATTTTGTCCGATGTTGACAGAGCCATCTTGTTGCACGGTTCTAGCAGGAATGCACCATAATCAAAGTGGCTTCGTATGATCGCATTATATAGTAACTTCTGTGAATATGGGTGAGCTCCCCACCAGGCGCCCGAAAGGGCCCTCAAGACATTTATGTTTTTTTCGCACTTGTTTTTGATATAATTTAGGTGGGGGATTCCGGTCATATGGGAGTCCAAATATAAACCCAGAAACTTAACGCTATCATTCACGTGGATAATTTCCTCGTTCACCACAATGTCAACGTCAGGGATCCACCTTTTTCTGGAAAAAACAACCACAGAGCTTTTAGAAGCCGATAAGTTTAAACCATGATCTACCAACCAAACGTTAAGATATCTCAGTGAAGTGTTTAAGCGGTTTGTGCAATCTGAAAAGGACTCAGAGGCATAATATAGGGCTATATCGTCTGCGTATTGTAAGACGTCACAGAAACCATCGACTACCTTTTCCAGATCCGCCGTGTATAAACTGTATAAGATAGGGCTCAAGACCGAGCCCTGAGGTAAACCTTTCCAAATCGTTCTAGGGGGCAAAGTCGAGTCCTGAAAGCGGATAGAAATAGAGCGACCCATAAGAAGATTACATATGACATGAACCATCTTCGCTGGCAAACTCAGCTGTTGCATTTTCTGCCTGAGTATCGGAAGCTGGACATTGTCATAAGCAGCAGTGATATCAAGGAAAACACCCACAAGGTGCTGTCCCCTTGAGAAAGCCAGTCGTATATCTGATACAAGGATACTGAGGTTGTCCATAGTACCCATGCCTTTGCGGAAACCAAACTGAGATCTCGCTAAAATTCCCCGATTCTCCAGTATCCACTCGAGCCTGTTTTTAACTAAATGCTCAAAAATCTTTGACAAAACAGAGGAAAGTGCTATTGGTCTATATGAATAGGGATCAGAGGGATCCTTACCAGGTTTTAAAATAGGAATGATAATTTGTTGCTTCCATATTCCCGGAATAGACCCCGAAGCGAAGATGTTATTTAGAAGAGAAAGAAAAAATTTTTTTGTAAATTCATTACATTTTTTTTAAAAAGAATACGGTATGCCGTCAATGCCTGGAGAGGAATCATGTAAGTGTTCTAATACCGAGGTAAGTTCATATAGGGAAAATGGCTGATCCATCCGGTCTGACGATGGTGGAGAAGGAGAAGAAGGGAGGCAGTCGTCCGATGGAACAAATGGAGGAGCAAGATTGTCTAGGAAGGAATCTAACCATACAGAAGGATCGTTAGAAGTTGAATCAGAGCTCGATAACGAGCTGCGGTATCTTTTAATATTCTTCCAGACGAGAGAGGAAGGCGAACGAGGAGATAAACTTTCGCAAAAACGAGTCCAGCCGAGTCTTTTTTTGGAAGATAGTTATTTCTTGCAAGAAGCATTGGAGGATTGGTATTGTAAGTAGTTTTGGATGCAACTTAAATCCTCAAGGAACATTTTTTCAGCTCTGTTACGGGTTTTAATAGCTGTCGTACATTCAGCATCCGTCCACGGGGGAGATGAGAGTTTTCCATCAGCTGAATTTTTAAGAGGGATAGAGATTTCTGCAGACTTGGACAAGATTAGTACGAATTTAGAATATAGCTCTAGAAAATTTTCATCAGACACAGGAGGGAGTAATCTCACCTCATTCTCTACCTGAAAAGAAAATTCGGGCCAATCAGCCTTGTCCAAAAAAAAAATGGATGTCATTACCAAGGTCACAGAGCCCACTGAATGGGTGAGTTCTTTAATCTTAATAGAAAAGAAAAATGGTCAATTAAGGGTATGTCTAGACCCCCGCAATTTAAATCAGGCAATTAAGAGGACTCATTATCCAATTCCATCAGTAGACGTGGTACGCGCCAAGGTGGCTGGTGCAAGATTTTTCTCCACCTTGGATGCAAGTAATGGATTTTGGATGTGTAAATTAAATGAGAAGAGTTCTTACCTCACAACTTTTAATACACCTTTTGGTCGATACCGCTTTAAACGACTTCCATATGGAGTCAGCTGTGCTCCTGAGTATTTTCACAGAATTATGACTGAAATTTTTGGTGACATACCAGGGGTGGCAGTATACATCGATGATATTTTAGTTAGCGGTCAAACACTACAAGAGCATAATGAGCGTCTTAATATAGTATTTAAGAGAGCAAAGGAATATAATGTCAAGTTTAATAAAGAAAAATGTTCGTTCACCAAGGAGAGTATTAAATATCTGGGTCATATTTTTTCAGCAGGCGGAATCACAGCTGATCCGGATAAAGTCAGAGCAATCCAAGAGATGCCCTCTCCTACCTGTCTAAAAGATTTACAAAGATTTCTCGGCATACTTAATTATTTAAGTCCTTTTATTAAAAATATGGCAGGTGAGACAGAAATTATAAGACAATTATTGAAAAAATCTACTGATTGGCAGTGGACTGCCAATCATGAAACAACGTTTTGTCGTCTGAAGCAATTAATATGTCAAGTTCCAGTGTTGTCACATTTTAATGTTCATGATCCTATTGTCCTACAAAGTGATGCTAGTAAGAGTGCTGTCGGAGCGGTGTTGTTACAAAATCAACACCCTGTATATTATGCTTCAAAAACTTTAACACACACAACAAAAAATGGCTCAGATAGAGAAAGAACTCTATTCAATAGTTTTTGCCTGCATCAAGTTTCATCAATTTATATATGGACAAACTGTAACTGTAGAGACAGATCATGCTCCTTTAATAACAATGTTTAAAAAATCTTTAGTCGAGGTTCCAACACGTCTCCAAAGGATGATGTTGAAAATACAACCCTATAGTCTAAATGTAGTTTACAAAAAAGGTAGTCAAATGTACATTGCTGATACCTTGTCAAGAGCAGCACTCTCGGAAACAAGTTCAGATGAATTAGATGAAGATGTCATTGTTCATGTAAATTTACTAATTAAGTCATTACCAGTCTCATCCGAACGTCTACAGTGGTTAATCAAAGGCACTAATGAAGATGAAAGTCTGCAGATTTTGAAAAAATACTGTAAAGAAGGATGGTCATCAAGTAAAACTCAAATTCACAAAGATCTGCATGAGTATTGGCAGTATAGATTTGATTTACATACAGAACATGATTTAATTTTCAGAAGTAACAGTATAGTCATACCTAAAAAATTAAGGCCGGAGATTTTGAAAATTATACACAGTGGTCATTTGGGAATTGAAAGGTCAAAAGCGTTTGCTAGAGGACATGTATTTTGGCCATTTATGTCAACTGATATAAAAAACATGGTTCAGTCGTGTCATATTTGCTTGTCACATAGAAGCTCAAATGCTCCAGAACCACTTCTTCCACACGATGTTTCATTATTTCCGTGGGAAAAAGTTGGTGTTGATTTTATGGATTATAAATCGAAAAAATACATAGTAGTACAAGATTATTACTCAAATTATATTGAATTAATGACAGTGGCAAGTACTAACGCCAAAACAGTAATTGTTTGTCTTAAAAGTATCTTCAGCAGACATGGTATTCCAGTTGAGTTATTCTCTGACAATGGGCCACCATTTAATTCGGCAGAATTTAAGAATTTTATTTGGGAATGGGGAATACATCATAATACATCAAGTCCCTTCATACCAAGATCAAATGGGTTGGTAGAGTCGGCAGTAAAGATATGTAAACGTTTTCTTACCAAGTCAGAGGAATCGGGGACAGATCCATATCTAGCTTTGCTTCAATTCAGGAATACACCTAGAGGTAATCTACCATCTCCAGCACAATTATTAATGTCACGTTCACTTAGAACACAATTACCAACAGTCACAAAAAACTTAATACCAAGAACAATCGAATTTCAAGAATATGTAAAAACTAAGGAAGAAAATATAAATAAAATGAAGGATTACTATGACAGAAAGACTAAATCATTACCAGAAGTACAAGAAGGAGATAAAGTATATTTTAAGAAAATGCCAGATACTCCATGGATAGCAGGCACAGTAAGGTCCAAATGTGATCAGCCTAGGTCTTATACTGTTGAAGGGTCAGATGGATTTATAGGAAGGAGAAACAGACAGCATATTTTGAAGCCTCCGCAGTCACCTCAAATGGTATCACTACATAGTATAAAACAAAGTCGCTTGCGCTGTCTGTCCCTATGTATGCTTGAATCTTTAAAACTTAGCAACGGATTTTGATGCGGTTTTTTTTAATAGATAGTGATTCTTAAGGAAGGTTTATATGTATAATACATTCCACGCGGGCGAAGCCGCGGGCGGGTCGCTAGTATCAAGATAATTACAAAAAAGTCCAAATATCAAAACATCTCCTAATTCCCATGCAGTAGCACCGTCTATTGCAGAGCGTACACCTCCAGTTGAAATGCGCACTAGGTGTGGTAGAGTCATAAGACCACCAAGACGGTTAGATATATAACTATTTTTGTTTAGGTATTTTAGAAATGACTGAAGGACTGATTGATTTAGTTAAGTCTAGAATATGCATAGATAGAAACTTAGTTCAACAAACTATCCTTATTTTGAGTTACATTGTTAAGAGTTAAGTTAATTTGTAAACTGTCTCAAGTTTTCAGCAATTATAATTATCATTTTTTTTTCTAATAAGGAGGATGTTATGAGTAGGTAACGTCACTATTGTGAGGGAACATCACTAGTCGATAAGATGGCGTCCCAACCACCTAATATAGATCTAATGTTTAATAACATATAATAAAGACAAGTTTGATTGAAGTCCAGTATTATTTATATATGATACCCCGACCCTAACAATTTTGATGGAAAATACATAGTTCGTTATTAACGAAAAAACCTACTTTTATCACTATTCGCACCTTCAGAACAATAGTGACCTAACTCAGAAATTTTAAATTACGAATTTGGTCTCTATAATAATAAATTTATGACTTGAAGTTAAAAAGCTGAAATTTTGAATTGTCACTATTGTTCTGAAGGTGCGTATGTACATGGGCTGGGTATTGGTTGTTCGATGTCAAAGTAATTGTTGGGAGCATTCGTTTCCTGTGGCCCGTTTCACGAAGCTACAAGTTCCAAATTACAAGTTCACAAGTAACAAGAGCAAAAAGTTACAATTTACAAGTACAAGTGTTTCTCGAACGCGGCCTTCCATGGTAGAATAATAGGAGATCGTATGGTAATCTCGATTACAAGTAAATGACATCTCGATTTAACAAGTCCCTATTAAAAAAAAGTTTGTTGATGTTTTGACGTTTCTAAATGTCAAATCTTGAAATATTTATAATCTGTAAATCCGATGATGTCTCCACTCCAGTCTCGCGGAGTCTTCTGAGTTGTCTCTCGTTATGGTAAAGTAGTACGGGAGTTATTTTAGTTATGTAAAGCAACCGGAAAATTTTGAAGGCAACACTTGTAAAAGAAGTGTTGCTTAAGAAAAAAGAATTTTTGGAGCATTTTCGGCAACCAAGACCGATGCGTGGAAAGTCATACACGCAAAGGCACAGGCTTTAGGACTCGTGCCAAATTCAAGGGATTTTTCATATACCCGTGATGTACTTCCACATTCCACAAGCTAATGAAACTTCACTTAATATTTACAGACAAAATAACAATAACAACAAAGTTTAGCAGAGAATTAAACTCAACAACTAACAATAACAAAATATACAATAACAATAACCTTTTTTAACTGAAAATTAAACTCAACGACGGTACGACATGAGAGTGACGTTTAAAAACAAACGAGGTAGGTACTATAGTATGAATGATTTGACAGCGACTCTAACAAATTACAAGTTTACTTACCTCGGAAGCTAGGTAGTTTTTTTTACTAATTGACAAGTACAAGTTGACAATGTAACAAAATTTTCGAGAAACGTTAGTTCGATTGAAGCAAATTCTAACAATAAAATAAAAAAAATGTCTATGGTTCAAATTTTACACTTAAGTGTAAAGTTACAATTGTAACTTGAATTTTATAAATTGTAGAAAAGTACCTAGCTTCTTGAAACGCTTGTAGTACCTTTTTTGACCAATGTTGCCAGTTTACACTTGTAAAATTGTAACTTGTAGCTTCGTGAAACGGGCCACTGGAAGTTTTTTTACTACCTTGCTTACCTTCTGAATTTGAAGTGTTCGCACGGTCCATATGGTTAATTTCTTTTGTTAGCATTAGAACTAAATTAATCTTATCACTTTGTGTGTAGGAAATCTGTTGACTTTTGTCCAGAAATATACTATTCGGGTAACGTTCTACAATTTTTTTCATGTCGTAATTTAATTTGTTAATATCTAAGAATGAACTTCTATTAACACCTAATACAATGACATCTATACCTTTAACACTTAATTTATTTAAAACTAATGATAACTTACCAAAAACTCGTGTTGGGTTAAAGTCATTAGCCCCTATACACAGTATTAGTTAATGTATGTAAACTTGTATCTACATCATACTTAAATTTCGTGGGATTTGACTGAAACCACTTTTTCCCTGTTTGCTGCGGGGTCCTTTATGCTAAATAAATTCGAAGGAGGCGTTCACAATAAGTGACCTATATTGTGACATTCGACGAATTTTGGTTATACTTCTACGTCCCATTTACAAAACAGCAATCGACAGTATGTATGTCTTTGAAGAAGATGATTTACCCCCTAAAGTAGTCCGCGGTCGAAGCGTCAACAAAATAAACCGGGAAAGAGCATGTCGGACCATGCTCAGTGTAGGGTTCCGAAGCCGTTACTACGAACAAATTTGAACTCGCGACAAACTTAACTTTGCCGTTAGAAAACTGTTATCCCCATACATCCACATAGGTCTCGGTCAGTTTACCAACAACGCAAATATTTTTTCGGTAGGTAAAATAAAATAAAATAAAAATAAAAATAAAGAAGCCTTTTATTTCTCGCATTCATAAATTAAATTATATGCCGTCAAGAAGTTCATTATTTTTGATATACACCGTGTCCAATAAGTTCGAATACACATCTTTTTGCACTAACCCTAAAGGCATACAGACTCCAGGCCATCGAATTCTTATTTTAATTTATAAAGTATGGTGTCGTTAACAAAATACAATCGTTTCAAACATCAAGCATTTGTAGTTTTCTTTTAATCCACGATGAAACAGTTTCGTGAAACGATTATCAGAAAATTTAGCAATGGCGACAGCCCAGGTGCTACTTTAAGGCCTTAAAACCCCTTGGAATTAAACGCAATCTAGTTTACACCACAGTCAAAAGGTATAAAGAGACCTCCTCAGTAGAAGACAGGAAAAGATCCGGTCGGCCACGTCCAGCTAGAACCGATAGAGTAGTAAAGATTGTGAGAGAGCGACTTCGGCGGAAAAAATACCGTTCTATTCGAAAATTGGCTGCCGAGCTGAAAATTTCAAAAGGATCGGTACACAATATTTTGAGGGTGGATCTTGGATGCCATGCCTACAAAAAACGGAAAGTTCATGGCATTTCCGAAGCGACCAAGAAAAAAAGAGTACAAAGATCCAACATAATACTTTCTTGGCACGCAGGGGATGAGTTTGTATTTTCTGACGAGAAACTGTTCGTGTTAGAACAGCCTCATAACGCCCAAAATTATCGATTGTGGGCACCAATGATAGAAGACATTCCGGACAACCAGAAAAATGTTCCTAGGTTCCAGAGCTCACCATCGGTGATGGTGTGGGATGCAGTTTGTAAGCGGGGTAAGCTACCTCTAGTATTTATCGATAAAGGCGTTAAAATCAATGCTCAATACTATAAATCCGAGGTTTTGGAGCAAATTGTTGCTCCAAATTTAAAAAGGATGTTTGAGAACGAATATTATGTTTTCCAACAAGACGGAGCTCCTTCACACACGGCAAACGCTGTTCAAGCTTGGTGTCAGGCTAATTTGACCGATTTTCTGCCGAAACATGAATTGCCACCCAGTTCTCCGGACTTGAATGTATTAGATTATTACGTGTCGTCGTACATGCTCTCGAAACTACATGATTATAAAATCGCAAACCTGGATCATTTCAAAAAGGTTATCGAGCATATTTGGGACCAAATACCAATGGAAGCGGTGCGTGCCGCGTGTGATTCATTTGAGAAACGTTTGAAGCTAGTAAAAAAAGTAAAAGGTGGAGATATTCCGAAACATTTGTTGTAAATATTATACATACGTGTGCCATTAATAAAATATACTTTTGATTGTATTAACTGTTTGTACATTTATTTTATTGAGAATCTAAACTGTATACAAATTTATTGGACACGGTGTATTTGTGTTACATTTTACATATTAAATATTTTATTTGACAGTTCTCCACTAATGGTAAAATAATTTCGTTTTTTTTAAGTTAAAACAATAAGTATATTAAATTTAATAATTATTGTTATAATAATTAATATATTAAATTTTTGTAGGTATAAACATTTAAACCGTTTGTAACTCAAGAACCACTGAAGTCTACTTATTAGTGATAGTTTTCCTATTAAATTCATTATTATGTGCCATCATTATTGTGTTGTTTAGATATAAGTCACAATAATTGTATGCTCGCAATGGGCAACTGTTGATGCTATTGTCATTTTATTTCACATCTTTTGTACACAGTTTACAATTAATAAATACTTACTTACTTACTTCATTTAAGATACATACATACATTAAATCACGCCTGTTTCCCAGAGGGGTAGGCAGAGACCACTTCTTTTCACTTGCTACGATCTTGACAAATTTCTTTGAATTGTAATTGTTATTAGTATTAGCTTATGATAACTAAGTAAGGTACGATATTATAGTTATAGATTCATATGTTATAAAACATTAACCATTCGTAGGACTTCGTTAGATGTGCACAATAGGTGTGATGCCAAGAATGAGTTAATGTGCAACAGTTCTGGTGGTGGAGAGTGTGGTATTTGTGTTCTCTCTCTCTCTCTTCCCCCTCTCGCCCTCTCCTGGTTGACTTTTATAGTGTTGAATGTTCGGTCCGTAATTAAATCCATTAGTTAATTAATCTAGTGTTTTACTGGGGATACGACAAATTTAAGATATTTTTCATATTTTTAGTAGCTGGGGGGGGGACAACACTTGACTCTAACACCAATTAGCGCTTTAAAGCTTGATATCTCATAAAAGGATACCTTAATCGTAAAAATGTTTTCACAAGCCCGCAATATTCTTGAGACCTATCCAACGTCACCCCACACTACTGTGAGGAAGACTTTTTATACTTTTTCTTTTTTATAGCATGGGAAGGCAAACGGGCACACAGGCTACCTGATGGTATGTGGAAACTGTGACCCATAGACATTCGCATTCACAAGACTGAAAATGCGTTGCCAACCCTGAGGACTAAGATGGAATGCCTCTATGCTAGTCATTTCACCGGCTGTCTTATCCCCAAACCGGAACAACGATGCGAACACTGCTGCTTGGCGGTAGGTCAATGGATAAGATGGTGGTACCTGTAATGAAACACAGCTGCTAGGTCATACACTGATTTTATTCAAGCTACCCTCATATGTAAATACAAACATCTACCCACATAAAACATATCTACAACATCTTCCTTCTTATGGAAATATGAAGCAATAATATTGTAACTTAATTTACATTGGTACCTACTTATATACTAATAAATAAATCTAGATGAAGCATGCCTTAAAGTTATTTAATTTATCGGTTGCGTTTCTCTTGTATTTCCAGATAAGTACCTACTCATACTATACAGGGTGTTACAAAAATACCCGTAAAGCCGAAAGGGGGTAAATGGTGCCTTATAACAAGTCCATTTACAATAATTTGAGAACCGTACTATCACTGTATGACTTACCGCCAAAAAAATAAATTATGTGCAAACCCTATTTCAGTAACATTAAAGAGTAAACTACGCAGAATGTTTATCTACATTTTTACCTAATTCGCGAAACATATTACAAGTCGAGTTTTGGAAGATTTTAAACGAAAAAACCCAAACTAACACTTACTTTTTCGAAATGAACGTCAAATTTACAGGAACGGCTCAAAGTGAGCTCCGCCTTGCTCAATGCACAACCTCCGATACAGTTCGCGAGCACGATTTAAATTGCTATCTTCATGGCCTACGCATCATCATAAATCGTAATATTCTGAGTTAGAAAACATCGTCATTTTGGAAAAAAATATGGAAAAACACGGAACAATTGTAGAATATCGATAAGAAGATTTGAAATTGACAACATAGGTATATTTTTTTTCCGTCGACGTTTCTTGTAGCCAGTACTTTAAGCATAATGACATCATAGTATTGAACCTTTGTGGATGAAAAACAGAAATACCATTAAAGTTGGCAATTATTAAAATTGGTAGGTAGGCCTCTCTGTTAAATAATCTATGCTAACTCCGGTTCCCTCACATGACAGCTTACTAGGGTTGACAATATTTTTGGCTTTGATAATTTATTATATTTTTTACGGGGTATTTTGTAACACGTTGTATATAACTATTAACTATAATCTTCCATTCCAACTTTTTTTTAATTTTTTTTTACTTTTATTATTATTATTACTATGTTTTTGTTTTTCATACATCTTATTTTTATATCTTGTCTTAATTATTATTATTTTTAAATAAACAAGTACCATGGTTACGTAACAAACCTTTACGAATGACAGCTCATTCTTGTTAAGAACGAAAAACCTTAAAAATCATTTATATTGAAAAGGTATACTTACTTACTAATATTCTAATAACTAAAGCAACGAGTTAGGAGTTAGCCCCCTTAGGCAATAAACTATGGTAAAAATAATAATACAATAAAGTAAATATGGCCTCATGAAACATTAATCAAATTCGGGAATTCTTGTGTCAGCTATTTTGCGAGCTTTGCTTCTAGTTGTCGGGCCCGGTAAACAATCAGTATGCTTGGATGGTAACGTGTTTTCCGGTTTTACCTGTGGATCTGGCTCGTGTACCGGCTGAGATGACCCAGGTGCGATTTGAGGCGCGCGCGCACTAGTGCCCGAGCCGGGTTGCATGACGTCACCGCCAGCAGCGCCTTGCGCACCGCCAGCGCGAGTGGGCTGCCCCTGTCGTCGGACGATATGGCGTCGGTTACGCCGGTACTGACGACCGAGACTGTCCTCTACAATATAAGAACGCGGCTCTGCAGCCTTACTTACCACTTGCATAAACTCCCGCTTGTAACCGTCCGTTACCACTACCATGTCTTTATTCTGTAGAGGTGGGAGATCTCGTGCCGATCTATCGTAATTAAATTTTTGTTGTACCTGTTTACTCATGATTGCCTGAAAATGTCTAAAATTTCTGTTGTTTTTGTCTTTTTGATAGACCGGCAGGCGCGTAGAAATTTTTCTTCCCATTAATATCTCCGCAGGAGAATCCATTCCGTCCCTCGGAGCACTCCTCAAATTTAATAGCCCTAAATGATAATCTTGCCCGGAGGCTAAACATTTTTGTATCATTTTTTTCACTGTACGTACAGTCCTCTCACTTTTCCCGTTGGACTGTGGACAACGGGGACGAAGTGATGTGTGTTATCTCCCACTGTAACATAGTCTTTAAATTCTTTTGAAGAATAATTCGGTGCATTGTCTATAATCAATTCTTTTGGAATTCCATGTCTCGCAAATTGCTCTTTCATGGCCATTATTACGCACTTGCTGTTTATTGAAGTTAATTGATTTACTTCTACATAGTTGGAAAAGTAATCTATTAAGATCAAATAGTATTTTTTGCTTAGTTCAAAAATATCAGATCCTAGTTTGTACCAGGGTTGGTCTGGCACTAGGGCTTTCATTCCGTAATTACGTAATAACGTAATTACGGATGATTTTTAGGCTTCTCATAAATACGTTATTCAAATGTTAAAATCCGTAATTACGTTATTTTTAACTTTCAGTATCACATCCGATTGTACATTAAAAAATATTATTTTTTAACATTATTATTAATGTTTTTGCTAAGACACGTCCACCGGATACACTTTTACCATATTCGACATGGCGGGCACGGGATATCCCCGCCTTCAGCCTACTTTAATTAGTTGTATTTGGTAGAGGACTCGGTAATTCCCCGTTAGGCTCGAGTTGATAACCTCACAAAAAACAAATATTGAACAATAAAACGTTCTTTCACAAACGGAATAAGGATCTATATTGCCTACAGAGTACATAAGGGACTTCCCAAAGTTTCAAGGAAGTCCCTTATAGGGGAATCCCTTATTGCAAGAAGAATGACATTTGAAACAGAAAGCGTTTAGTGGTCAGACGGCAGTCATCCGGAACACTATACTACCACAGTATATAAATAAACCAGTAAAGAAGCTACTAACAAACGCTCGAAACGACGCACTCACACAGACGCACGCCTCTACGAGACCGCTAAGAGGATTTGGCGGTGCTGTCAGTCGCGTGTGTCGCGTCGAGCTCGAGACGAATGGGCTCCTTTGCATTTTACGCTTGTTCTTGAGAAAGATGCCACAAAAGTATTGCGTGGTATACGGTTGTTTGAATTCGGCTTCTTCAAACCCGGAACTATCATTTTTTAAACTCCCTGCTGGTGTTGAAAGGTAAGAATAAATAAAATATTTTTAAATAAAGAGCTTTTTATAATACGATGACGAGTTGCAAAAGTAAAAATTTAAAAATTGTTTGCAAAATCGATATCTGGGGATGTGTATGGTCTTCGACAACTAATCTGTTGGCAGAATGAGAAAAAGTAGCCGCCATCTTGAACTCTTTAGTTATTCAACCGATTGCTTCCGAAATCGATATCTGGGGATGTGTATGGTCTTCGACAACTAATCTGTTGGCAGAATGAGAAAAAGTAGCCGCCACCTTGAACTCTTTAGTTATTCAACAGATTGCTTCCAAAATCGATATCTGAGGATGCGTATGGTCTTCGACAACTAATCTGTTGGCAGAATGAGAAAAAGTAGCCGCCATCTTGAACTCTTTAGTTATTCAACCGATTGCTTCCAAAATCGATATCTGAGGATGTGTATGGTCTCCGACAACTAATCTGTTGGCAGAATGAGAAAAAGTAGCCGCCATCTTGAACTCTTTAGTTATTTAACCGATTGCTTCCAAAATCGATATCTGGGGATGTGTATGGTCTCCGACAACTAATCTGTTGGCAGAATGAGAAAAAGTAGCCGCCATCTTGAACTCTTTAGTTATTCAACCGATTGCTTCCAAAATCGATATCTGGGGATTTTTTACACCATAAAATTAAACAATAAAGCGTTCCGAACATGTCGTAGCAGACGAAAGTATTTTTCAGTGAGTAATTTGTAATAAAGGTTAAAAGCAGCCAATAAATAAATTAGGTTTGTTTATTCTTCAGTTTAATTTGATATTGTGGTAGTGCAGTCGCTAGTTAATCTGAAATGTATAACTAACGAAGAATAAAGACTTCTTGAAATGCTAAAGTTATGTTTATTACCTACCCAATTTTATCTGCAGGGGCTACTTTTACTGATTATGTTAACGGATTCGTTATCGGACATCACACAGATCTCCAGATATCGATTTTGGAAGCAGCCTGTCGAATAATAAAAAAGTTCAAGATGGCGGCTACTTTTTCTCATTCTGCCAAGAAATTCGCTGTCGGAAACCACGCACATCCCTAGATATCGATTTTGGAAGCAATCGGTTGAATAACTAAAAAATTAAAGATGGTGGCTACTTTTTCTCAATCTGCAACGGATTTGTTGTCGCAGGTCACACGTATCGATTTTGCACTAACTAGCTGAGATACAATAAACAAGTTTTTTTTTCAATTCTACAAAATGTTAGTGGACAACCCTTACGCTCAATTGGAGCGTAGGTATTTATCTTGAAAAGTAGGCCTAGTTTCTTTACTGGTTTATTTATATACTGTGATACTACCAACCAACGCGAAGTCTACCTTAATACTGCATACAATTATTTATTAACAATACAGCCGACGAGTGTTGAAGCTGAACGAGCTTTTCCTTCCGCCGGTTATTTTTGCAATAAGCTGAGCTCATCAGCTGATAAATCTTTGGACGCTTTATCTTTCATGAGGGCCCATTTTCAGGGGAAAAACAATAAATAAATAATAATTGAAGATGTTCAAATAATTGTTGATTTTATGATGTTGATTTTATTTTCTATTTTTGTTTATAATTGTAATATAATGAAACTTTAATAATGCCTGAAAAGTTGTTGTTTTCATTATTACTACTGAAAATATAACTCTTAACTAAAATAGGAAAAATTACGTAATTCCGTAATTTAAAAAAATAAATCCGTTATAAATAACGTAATTGATATATATCACCGATCATAGCTATCTGGCACCGCGTGCGGCATGAGCGGCTGGCGCGGCGGCGCGGGGGCGAGCAGCGCGCACGCGGCGCAGGCGCGCACGGCGGCCTCGATGTCGCGCGCCATGCCCGGCCAGAACATCGCGTCGCGCGCGCGCCGCTTGCACCGGTCCATGCCTAGGTGCCCCTCGTGGATGCGGCTTATCATGTCCGCGCGTAGTGATTTCGGAATAAATACCCTGTTGCTTTTTAGAAGGATACCGTCTTCGTAATGCATGCATTCTCGATATGGTCTCTAAATCCTCTAAATACTGTCTCACCTTCGCGTGGAACATTTCCGGTGCACAGCTTATACCATACGGCAGACGTAGAAACTGATACCTACCAAAAGGGGTACTGAAGGTGCAGAGGTCTGCGCTGGCTTCGCCGAGCTTCAGCACAAGGTCCTCCCACAAGTAATAATAATAATAGTAAGTAATAGACGGACGGACATGGCGAAACTATTAAAATGGTTGCTGTTTTTTTTCGACGAGGTGGGCCTGTAGCCGTAGAAGATCGGAAAACGGTTACCAGCCAATTTTATAGCGAAGTTTGTTTGCCTCAAGCATTCCAGGACCTGAGCGTCAGTCCTCCAAGTAGTGGAACCCGGGGCATCATTTTTCATCAAGATAACACTCCTCCTCCTACGGCTGCCAGAACCATGGATTTATTGAACAAATCAGGAGTGCAACTGCTACCACAACCTATAGCCTATTATTATTTTGACTTCAAGCTAATAAAGCTCTTAACTTATTTATTGTACCCTACCAATATTAGTATCATTTGAAAGCACAGTTAATAAACTTTAAAAACGCGAATCGTTCTTTTTCGTAAAAACAATGATCACGACACGTTAGGGTCTATAAAAAAAAGTGATGAGAAACTCATTAGAGGACTCACTACTTGTGCCACCCTGAACACGAATAAAAGGGGGGGTAAAAATGAATTATGGGTCAGGATTAGCTACTGCGACCTGAGGTGCGAAATTGAACCCTATCAACCAACAATAACAAAGCCACAACAACCGGCAAACACCTCCTGACGTTCGGACCGACACACGCTGAACTCTTGCGCCGTTTAGCCGTGAAGCCTACCGACCCGAGTACCGAGTCCCTAGGGACGGGGGAAACGGAAGGGAAGCGAATCGGACGGCGCACAGCGGTCGCGTCGTCGCAGCCCCAAGTTCGAGTTTCCGAATTTTCGAACAAATTACTAATAATTTTTCGGAAATTCGTGAGGGTAGAAGGAAACGGCCACGGAAATATCTACCCTCCACAAACTTCTTTTTGTCTCCCCGCCTTATTGCGAGTCCGCAAAGGTGGGGGTACACCCTAAAAGCCCTTTTCAGGGCTACCCACTATGCCGCCCCCTCCGCCCCCACAAATTGGGCAAGACCCCACGGTGCGGAAGATCACGCGTCCAAGGGTATTCAAAAATACCCTAAGAAAACAACTTACAGCCAACAAAATCGCCCGTGACTCGCTGCAGGCGCTGCAGATACTCACTTCTGCTAAGGTGGTATTCACCTCATCCCAGGCCCCGGTCAGCACCCCGACGGAGGAAGGAGCCGGCGAGATGCGCTATGGCCCCCCGACCTTCCAGGAAGGCTCCCAGATCAGCGCCGCGGAGCTCGCAAACTCCCCGGGGAAACAGCTGGCCCCCATCGAGCAACTCGCGCAGGGCCAAACACCGGCCCTGCGCGCAGCTCAAAAACTGAGCTCCGCAAAAGCTCCTGCCCCGCAGCCGCTGGAAAAGCGTCCGCCCAAGACGCGCCCCTCCGTGGGGCTGCCGTCCACTCGGCGAGACGCTTCCGCGCTCCGCGAGGCGCCCGCGACCCCGCGTGAACCCGCGAGTTCCGCGGGTGAGGCCCCGAGAGCCTCTGCATCTGCCGCGCCCGCGCGCGCGGCCGCGACCGCGACCGAGACCGCGACCGTGTCCGCGATCGGGACCGCGCCCGTGTCCGCGACCGCGACCCCTCCCGCGTGTGTGGCCGCGCACCTCGCCCGTGTGAGGCAGGCCACCGAGTCGGCGCGTCTGGCCACCCCCAAGCGCCAGCAGCCTACTAGCGCACCCCGCTCGACTGCCGCAGCGCGCTTTAAGTCGCCGCCCCCCTTCGGCGTGCCCCCGTCTCAGCCGAAGCGGGCGGCCGCATCACCGCCAATCCACCAGCAGCCACCGCTATCTCTCCCCAGGCTGGATCTGTCCCCTATGGACTCGGCGGGGCCGTCTACATCTTCTCCTCCCCCCGCCCCCCGCAAACCACAGCAGCCACCGCTGCTGCACACACCGCCGCTCCCGACACCCCTGCGGCTGTCTTTCGCGGACGCGGCCGCCTCTCCACCCTCCCCTTCCGCCGGAGGTCAAGGTGGAAATCAGCTGCCACCCGCCACCACCACCACCACCACAACAACAACAACAACAACAACAAAAAAGAAAAGGTATCCGCCGATAGTGGTCGAGCGGATACCAAACTGGGGCACCCACTTCCGTGCCCTAAAGGCCCGTTTGGGGCACGCACCAAACGCCCGCCCCTTCGGCACCGGAGTACGCTTCTCCCCGGCGGGGGAAGAAGAGTTCCGGGAGGTACAGAGGTACCTCTCCAACCTGGAGAAGGAGGACTCCGGGTTGGAGTGGTTTTGCTACTCCCTGCCCAGCGAGCGAAGCCTCAAGGTCGCCATCAGGGGACTTCCGGTGGACACCGCGCCTGAAGACATCACCAGCGACCTGACGGAGCAAGGGTTTGGCGTCGAATACGTCAGACCCATAAGGGCCCGTCAGGGCCGACCCGGGTGCATCTTTTACGCCCAGGTCAGGCGTGATGTCGACACCGCTGCGAAGATTTTCCAGACCACGGAGGTCCTCTGCATGCCGGGGGTCATCATTGAGCCCTGGAGGGGAAAACGGGGACTAGCGCAGTGCCACCGCTGCCAGAAGTTCGCGCACTCCTCCCACAACTGCCACCGCCCCATAGCCTGCGTGCGGTGCGGTGGACCACACGCCGCCGGCGACTGCGACCGGCCCAGGGAGGACCCACCTACTTGCGCGAACTGCAGCGGCGCGCACACCGCAAATAGCACCGCCTGCCCGGTTCTCCTGAGGGAGAACCGGAAGGCAAAGAAGACGGTCCATCCCCCGAAGCCCAGACAGGGCTCAGAGCTGACCCGAGTGGGGACCGTGGAGGCGACACAGGAGAGCGCCACCCTCATAGCCCCCGCCAACAACCCTGGAGAGCCACGCCCCCGCCGCGTGAACGCGCGTAGGGGGAGGAGACATCGAGGAGAGCCCCCCAAAGGCGAAGTCGGCGCGCCTGAGGTCGATGCCCCCTCTACCTCCGCTGCAACCACCACCTCCCTTGCCACCGGTCCAGCTGTTGCTAAGGCCGCACCCCAGGCCACTATTGCTCCTGCACAGGGGCCTGGCCTGAGTGGTGCCATCAGTGAAAAAGCGGACACGGTCAAGGTGGCATTGGAGATTCTCCAAGAGGTGCTGATGGCCCTCCACACCGGCGCAGACATCGTCGCCATAGTCCTCAGAGGGATCACTCGGCTGGTTTAATGGCCCCTCTGAGGATTATTCACTGGAACGCCGCGGGCCTGAAGAAGAAGACTGCGCTCCTCACGGAAGTCCTCCGAGATCAGAGGATACACATCGCCCTGATCTCGGAGACCATGCTGTCTCCTGCCATCGACCTGAAGGTGCCGTACTTCCATGTCTACCGACAGGACGAGGAAGGGGCCAGGGCCTACCGAGGACTGGCCGTCCTGGTTCGTAGAGGAGTTATCCACCAACCGCTGCCG
This sequence comes from Acleris emargana, assembly GCA_927399475.2. Classification (NCBI taxonomy): domain Eukaryota; kingdom Metazoa; phylum Arthropoda; class Insecta; order Lepidoptera; family Tortricidae; genus Acleris; species Acleris emargana. The sequence goes on from OV656836.1 coordinate 16,718,520, forward strand.
CAAATCCGCCTGGGCTCTTTACAAGCCCTAGGTGTGGAGATCCTAGTCGCCGCCGCCCGCATGCGAGTCTATGCCGTGTACAAGCCCCCGCTCACCCACCTCGACCTTAACGAGGTCAGGGCGTTGCTAGACTCGCCGCTGCCCACTTTAGCGGCCGGCGACTGGAATTGCAAGAACCCGGCCTGGAACTCCTCTACCTTCAATCGGGACGGACGCCGACTCCTCCTGGACGCTGAAGCCCACGGCTACCACGTGGACGGTCCGGAGACTCCGACGCACTACCCATACAACAAAGCGTTCTCTCCGGACGTCCTGGACATAGCCGTGCACCGTGGACTCCAGGGTCAGCTCACCCAGGAGACCCTGGACGACGAAGTCCAGTCCGATCACCAGCCGGTACTCCTCGTCCTGACTGCGGCACCTGCAGTCTCCGCCCCGAGAGCTCCCAGACCCGTGACTGACTGGGAGGAGTACTCGAGGCGCATGGATGCCCCAGTCCCTCAAGAGAAACTCACTGATGCAGCGGACATCGACAGATTCTCGATCGACCTAACCACTCGCATCCGAGAAGCTCTGTCCGCTGCATCACACACAAGAAAGACCACCAACAAGCTGCCTTCACTGCCAGCGCACATCGCCAAGATGATAGGAGACAAGAGGCGCCTCCGAAAGCGCTGGCAGACCATTCGCTGTCCGGGGATGAAGACCCAGCTAAACGCCCTGACAGCGAAGGTGAAGGTAGCCCTAGAAGACCACAGGACAGAGCAATGGGAAGAAACGCTAGCCGGTGCGGCGGACGACTGGAACTCCATCCATCGTCTATGCCGCCGGCTCAGCGGAGCCCCCACGCCTGTCCGCCCCCTGCTTCACACAGACGGTACCCCCAGGTACCGGGCCGAGGACCGAGCGGAGATATTCGCAGAGTGCCTGGAGCGGCAGTTCCAGCCGAACCCATCCGACGAGGCAGACCACATCGCGGCAGTGGAAGAGCACCTTCGAGCCTACTTCGAATACTTTTCCCCTGGTAAAGTGTGGCACATGATCGCCAAGACAAAGCCCAGAAAGGCCCCCGGTGCGGATGGCATTACAAACGCCACCCTCCGCCATCTACCGCCTCGAGCAATCGCGGCGGTAACCTATCTATTCAACGGCATCCTCCGCACCGGTCATTTTCCAGCAAACTGGAAGGCTGGAAATGTGATCATGTTGCCCAAACAGGGGAAAAATATCTTGAAGCCCGAGAGCTATCGGCCCATCACCCTCCTCCCGTGCATCTCGAAGGTGCTCGAAAGACTGATGCTGACGAAGCTGGTCCCGCACGTTACGCCTCGTCCCGAACAACACGGGTTCCGCTCGGAACACAGCACCACGCTCCAGCTGTCCAGGGTGCTGCACTACATGGCTGTCGCCGCGAACAAGCGCGAGCACACGGCCGCAGCATTCCTGGACATGGAGAAGGCCTTTGACCGGGTCTGGCACTCAGGCCTGGTCTATAAACTCTCACTATCCTCGGGCCCCGCAGACTGACGAAGGTGGTCCAGTCGTTCCTGACGGACCGCACCTTCAGAGTGGTTGTGGAAGACGCCACCTCCGAAGATCGCCCCATCGCAGCCGGAGTCCCCCAAGGCAGCTGCCTATCGCCGGTATGTTACGGCCTTTACACCGATGACATACCGGTGGTTGACGGATCCCACCTGGCCCTGTACGCGGATGACGCGGCGTACTTTGCCTCCTCTTACAAGCCAGAGTACGCCGTCATCAAGCTGCAGCGACAAATGGATGCCCTACCAGCGTGGCTCTCCAGGTGGAGGCTATCCGTCAACGTGGCAAAAACCCAAGCGATCTTCGTGAGCAACAGCATACGCCGCCTTCCACAACTAACTCTCCACGGACTTGACATTCAGTGGTCCCCGGTAGTTAAATACCTGGGGATCACTATCGACAAGCGACTCACCATGGGTCCCCACACCAAAACCGTCGTCGCCGCCGCGAGAACAGCGAGATCACTGTTGCGTCCAGTGCTCCAGTCCAGCCTCCCTCTGCGTGTGAAGCTCGGGGTCTACAAGACTTACATACGACCCCGCCTCACGTACGCCGCACCATCCTGGTATGCCCTCTTGGCCGCAGGGCACAGAAAAAAGCTGAACTCCCAGCAAAATCTGTCCCTGCGAGCCGTCACCAATGCCCCCCGCTACGTGAGGAATGCCACCATTCAGAGGGACCTCAAGATCGAGAGCCTGGACGACTTTGTCGGACGCCTTGCCACGTCGATGTTCGCGCGAGCTGATGAGTCGCGCTTCCCCCACCTGAGGGATATAGCACCGCAGCACGCGCGACCCCCCGACGGCAAGGCCTACTCTCGCGACACCCACGTGAAGACCCATGAAGACGCTGCTCTGCTCGTAGGTCGCTAGCCGGGCCTCCCCCAACGGGGTTTCACCCAGCTGGCTCGACCTCGCGAGCAGCGTACACCCGGACATGACGCCCCCCCCCCCCCCCCCCCCCTTCCCAATCCCGCTCACCAAGGACCCGGCCGTATTCTCGGCCGGCGGAGATCACCCCGGTAAAGAGACAACAGTCTCGACACCGGCTCCTCGTCCGCCTTTCAGGCGGACCGAGAAGACCGCCCGTATTATGGGTCATTTGCTATCCAGACATCACAGAAGTCACACCTGAACAGCTCCAGTAAGAGAAAACTCTGAAAAATGGATACCACGGCAGAAGGAGCAGCTCAAGTGGTAGCACTACTGCAATCAGGACTACGGCAGGTTGATGTTGCTCGACAACTCAACATAAGCCGTTTACGGGTGAAACGAGAATCCCAGCGGTTCCAGGAGACTGGAGGCTACATCAGGAAGCATGGATCTGGGAGACGACGTTGCACTTCCGACAGAGACGACCGCTATATTGTGTCGACGTGTTTGCGTAACCGATTCTCCAACGGTGTTGAGGTGCAACAGCAGCTCCGAACAGCTCGGAGGACGTCGGTGAGCGTCTCCACAGTAAGAAGAAGGCTGCGAGAGAAGAAAATCCTGCCTCGTAGGGCTGCTACGGGCCCCAAATTGACAGCAGAGCATAGGCGAGTCAGACTTCAGTTTGCCCGAGACCACGTGGATTGGACGTTCGAACAATGGAAGTCTGTCCTCTTCTCCGACGAGACGAGGGTGTGCCTTTTCTGCAACGATAGGCGTAGAAGAGTGTACAGGAGACAGGGTGAACGGTACTCACAAGCCTGCTTTGAAGAAACCGTCAGCTACGGAGGAGGATCCTGCATGTTCTGGGGCGGAATTTCAATCCAGGGCAAAACCGACCTTGTGTGCGTCTCCCGCACTGGAGGTGGACGTGGCCAGGGGTCCCTGACTGCTCATCGGTACATCAGTTTTAAGAATTTGTTTTACTGTATTTTTTTATTTTGTTATGTTTTTAGATTGTGTAATTTAGGCGGGAATAAATGTATTTCCTCTTTTCATGAAAAAAAAATTTTTTTAAGCTTAGTAATCATTATCACATTTTTATTAATTAAAGGATTCAATAACCTTTAAAATGAGGCCCCCACACTCATACCTTATCTTAGATTAAATAGGGTTTATAGCTGCTTGAAGTCAACATACCAAAAGGTGCGGTTTTTTTGACGCCGAGTGTAGGTTAGGCCAGCTAGAAACTTTCAGAACGGCCCTCGTACGTAAGTAAGTACACACTAATTCCATGTTAATATAGGGTGACGCACGAATCTTGCTACGGACTTTTTGAAGCAAGATTCGGGCCTCATCCTATATTTATTACATTCGAAAACGAATTCTAAACCGTCCTTATTTTTGGGTAGTGGTATATCAAGTGGCAACTGTGTGAACTGATGGGCTATTCCCAGTAGTCCGCACCCCGTAGTTTGCACTGCGAACTACTGGGAATTTCATATGGTATTATAGGAGCAGGTATTATAAAAAAGTAATTTTAATTTAACACATCTATTTAAAATTAGACTAACAATTAAAAAAAAAACATTAATTTTAAGAAAAATTTAACAAATCAACATAGTAAAGCATTTTTACTCTATATATATAACATTTATTGTTTTTTTTTTTAAATTGTCAGTCTAATTTTAAATAAATGTGATAAATTAAAATTACTTTTTTATATTCCTGCTCCTATAATACCATATGAAATAGAACACAGTTATGTTGAATTAAACAGTGCGAACTACTGGGATTTTGATTTTCCCATTTGTCCGCAGTGCGAACTACTGGGAATAAAAATTCCCAGTTGTTCGCACCACTTGCCGGAGGTGCGGACTAGTGGGAATTTTTATTCCCAGTAGTTCGCACTGCGGACTACTGGGAAAAAAAATCCCAGTAGTTCGCAGTGCGAACTACGGGGTGCGGACTACTGGGAATAGCCCGAACTGATGACGTAGGAAGTGTCCGTTTTGGAAGAGAAGACTTTGATTTATTAGACCATGCCATGAGTTCAAATGAAAAAACATATAATTGTCACTTCACTTTAAATTCAAAGAATTAGGATAAGGTAATTCATGTTGATTTATTTAAACTGCGCTGGTGGTGCAGCAAAGAGTGCTCCTCCCTGTTTTGATGCTACGCGAGATGGTGCAAATCCTAACAGTTTCTGGATATTTTGTCTGCAACAAAAAGTAGTCAATTAAACAGTAAAATTCACAGTTAAAATATTTCATTTAAGCAATACCAATGAGTTTATTACCTTATGCTCATAGTACACAATATGTACAAGAAAATGAATGAGCAGTCATAGAAATCATCTCCAGGTAGATTTCTATGGCTCAAGCCTTGAATCCATGACATAGGATAAAATGGCAGTTTAGCAACCACTCTTCCATCAAATCTGTAAGAAGGATATATGTCAGTATTTAACGTATTGAAAGAAGACCCTATGTGATGTAAATACTCCTACTAAGCAGCACCAATAAGCTAATAATTAGGCTTGTAACTTTTGGATGCTCACCATGGTTCTAGAATCCACGGAGTCGCCATTATGTTAAAATATTTTTTTGGATGTCAAAGTCAAAGTGTAAAAATGACACATTATATTAGATGTCATGATTTATGCTGTTATATTGGTAATAAACACGTTACTATGACTTGCAATTATTTTTATCATTAATCTATTGGACACACAAGTCACAATTCGCAGGTGACACGATATGCATATATATATGACTAGCTTTTGCCCGCGAACTCGTTTATCGCAGTTAGGTAAGTCACCCTGGAAGATGCCTCTTTCAATCCTTATTAAGTTAGGCGAATCAGAGGGGATGTCTCGACCACCTGGTTGACGAAGGACTGTGACCCACTGCCTCATACACACACCTAAAAAGGACCTCAAAGTTGTATCAACTTCATACAACTCTAAGATCCTTTCAAGCCATGAGTGAGGTACCGAGTCATAAGCCTTCTTGTAGTCAATCCAAGCAGCCGAGAGGGCCGCCTTGTTTCGCCTAACTTGCTGACAAATGGTCATGTCTATGAGGAGGAGCTCCTTAGTACCACGGGACCCAACCTTACATCCATTATAACCGTAAAAACTACAAAACATATCTCTCGGCTTGCCCTATTCTGAAACCCTAGGCACGCCACTGGACGGCTGGCCAGAATGATCTTTTAAACACATGTTATATTGAGTTCAACATTTAAAAAAAAGTTATATTGGATAAGGTCGTATAGGTTAATACATTTTAGTATACAATATCTTTTGTTTTGCCATCTTTTGTTAAATGCTTGCTACTTGTGGCTTGATACTTGTAAACATGCTACTCGTATACACAGTTGCCCATGGAAAAACAGTTTGCTTAATGTACTATCAGCCCAATGGAACCCTGGCCGATCATAGAACTATGTCATAGTGATGTTATGATTCAAGTCGTAAAAAGTGTCACTGTGCACTGTTCTATGGTGGGTCAGGATTCCATTGGGTTGATAGCACACCAGCTACTTTTAGTGTTAGGAGCCACCGTTTTGGGACATGAAGTGAAGTGCAATTGGAATTGGAACGGATGTGAAGAAAGTGGAAGATATGAAGAAAAAAATGTAAAGGAAGTCAGATCCGTGTTGGGGCTGTACTCGTATTACAGGAAATTTATAGATGGCTTCGCTGGTATTGCGTTTCCCATAACAAATTTAACGAAAAAAAATAAAAAGTTTGTTTGGTCGAACGACGAACAAAAACCGTTTGAGAAATTAAGGAATAGAAAATGTGAAGCTCCAGGTTTGGCATATTTCTCAAGGCTTTGGGAAGTTGCTTATTTCAGGGTAAAGAAGAAATGAAACCTGTCGCATACGCGTCGAGGAAATTAAGTGCGGACGGACGTTATTTGGTGACTGAAAAGGAATGCCTTGGTTTGATATGGGCTAACAATACTTCAAGCATTATTTGTGGGGCTTAAGTTTCAAGTCTCCCTTACTATCATGCCTTAACATGAAATGCATGACCAATCTACCATGAAGGAACCCATATGTCATCCGATATGTGTGATGAAACCAATCATGTTTCTTCCAACCTTATAGGCATAAAGGAATTCTCACAACCCCAGGCGCCCTGGACCCATGGAGACATCTCCATGTATTATTCAACTGCAAGATGAACATGGTGATATAGGCCTACTAACAGCTATAATCTGGATTCACTCTCGTAAGGATGTACCTCGATACATTAAAATGGCCTTTCTGTATGAAAGCCAAGTGAATAGCAAACTAATATTATTGCAAGTTCGAAATTATGCGTCCTCGCTTCTATTCCACCTTCCCCTACAATTTTGATATCTATCTGTCTGTATTGTCTTGTTTTGTTTTGTGCTGTCCTTAACATAAATGTTGTTTGTTTTAGGTTTCCGGTTCGACTCTCCCTTCATGACTAATTACTACTTGGTTATTGGCAAAATAGATCTCAAACATTATTGAGATGTGAAAGCCATTTAAAACGGCTATTTTTTCGGGAAAACGTAAAAGAACCCAAACCATATTTGTCGAATCAAAATTCGACCAAACATTTTTTGGAGTTCAGATAGGCAACCGCTGTACGGTCACCAGCAATAATATATGATCATAGATTGGATGCAAAAATATCTGAAACGTCCTTATTACTGCAGGCATAAAAGCGTGTCAGATATTTTGAAGTCCAATATTCGATAATAATATGTGTGAAATTAGTTGGTTTTCTATACTTACATGCTGTTAAACATACTTAGCAATGCTGTAAAAGCAAAGCCTATTGCAAACATAGATTTCATCTTTACCAAGGACAAATCCCTACTGTTATTTTTAAGTCTTTCTTCTTCACGTTCAATTTTCTTCTTATGTTGTTTATCCAAAGAATCGCCATGAGCTTCTTTGCGCTTTTCCACTAAAAACAATATACAAAAGAGGTTACTTTCAACCTGACATTTTAACAATAAATGAGTCAGGCCAAGTTTTTATATATTTTAACAAGTAATTAACAGGACTACTGGGCGATTTCTAAGTAAATAAAAATGAATAAATGGGTTCAGTAAAGTCAGAGGCAAAGGATTTTATGTGAAAACTTAAAACTCATGGCAGCAAGGTTGGAAAAATAAACCTGCCAACATAGTTTATTTTCTTAGGAAGGGGGTATAAATTGCCTGTCCCAAGCCAGGATATAGGGCCGAGGACGCATTGCTATACACATCCTCTCAATAATGGTTATATAACAATGCGTCCACCACAAACCCCCAAGGACTAAGATGTTAATACATGCTGAGGGTCACACAGTTGTGGAGAGCTGGGGGTCGTGTGGTTGGGCTCACCAAGTAGGGACGGGGTAGTGGACGCTGGTGAGGGGGGAGGGATGCAAAAGCTGAGGGGGACCCTGGAGCGCAATAGTGCGTATCTGGGAGCTAAGTGGATTTGGAGCTACCCGAACCCCGCAAACAACATAATCCGTTTCCCCTACCACGGGGGGTGGAACCCGTGTTGCAGACCGGGAGGGTCTAAGGCACCAATCAGTAGTGAGGTACCCAGGAGTGAAGTGAACCCTAGGACTAAAACACTGAGGAAGATGGGTGGCGGAGATACTTGCACAATTAGCAATATATTGTGCAAGTACTCCAAGAGGGGGGGTTAGCTTGGCGAGCTCACTCGGCGGTAGTGCCGCACCCCACGTAGGGAAATGTAGCTGGGGGTAGGGCAAGGGAGAACTGTTCTACCTCAAATTTCACTTCTTCCCATATCACTATTTAACCATGGAAAAACTTTTAAACAATCTCAAACTTACAACCCAAAAAGAGGAAGACGGGGGGATACCTGCGCAGGGTAGAACCCTGGAGAAAGAAAAAAGAAGTGGAGGCATAAGCGGGAGGGATGCCTAGCACCAACAAGACGGTGCAAGGGGGACCCCCGCGGATACAATTATTTTGACTTGGTTAAACTGTAATAACTAAACAACAAGTAAAGAATATTGCTTAATACAGTCATTGTTCATGGTGCCCATAAGGCTGGCCGTATTGCCTGTTTGTACTGCGAAGCTTATCCTACGACTAAAGTAGCTCATTATAAAATATATTTTCAAATTTCCCTGATTAAATTACAACTTACGCTTTTTACTTTGTCGTTCCACTTCAACCTTTAATTTCTGGTATTTTTCTGTTCTATATACCAGTATCCAGGTAAGACCTTAAACCAAATTAGTATAGGTTTTATTCAAAATCAAGACTAAGTATTGAAAAATTGTGACAAAATAAATGAAGTACCTTCACCCAAAAACGCCGTACAAATCGAAATGAAAACTATTAACAAAGAGTCACTCCACATTTTCGCACAATTGATTGACTTTACAGTAAAAAGTTAGATGATCAATATCCAGTTATATCTTTGGTGAAGAGTTTTTTAACTAGACAACTAGTTGCCAATCACAGATTATATTATAAGGGTATGTATGTCGAAAGCATGTCTAAAGGCAAGAAAGTATTGGCCACAGATTATGCTGACAGTTCATTAGTGTAGCTTAGGTAATCTTGCGAGTACGGAAACATAAGCGCTAGCGGGCAACAGAATTCAAATAAAAAAAAAACTTTGAAGCCAGTTGCGATTGCGAGTCCGTTAGACAATAGCGACAAGCAAAAAATCCCTTAGATTGCACACCTCGCGGTTGTTGAGGTGCTTTATGATTTAAAATGCCTCGACCTGCACATTTCCTCGAGATGTACTATCTTATAACAAATGAGCTTAGGTGCAACATGCGATGTAATTTAAACAGTAGACGGACCCTCCTATATAGGGCGTCCAGCTCAGTCCACCTTAGTAAGCCAGAGGAGTATGTGAGCAGCGGCATTACCCAGTCATTGAAGGCACGTACATTATTGTCACCCGACAAAATACTATTTTAAGAAATTTTGTCATGCGACCAAAACCCAAAGAGTAACAAATCAAGAAATTTGTAGGTTTCAACTTCGGCGAGAGGATCTGAGAATAATTGTGTTGGAAAGCTGCAAATTCGATGAATTTAAAACTCTCCTTCGTTGAATTTGCATGACCGCCCACTTATCTACACCGAATTCCATCTTGATGGCACTAGTATAGGTCTACCAGAATCTCATGAAAAAAAGGGAAACTAAAATTTGTAGCTAGCAACTCTGGGGAAATAGGATTAAAAGGTTGTGATACTTGAATTGTCCCCAATTAAATACATACATACATACATACCTTCACGCCTATAATCCCAGAGTGGGGTAGGCAGAACTACAGAATTACCAACAATTGTAAAAACAAAAAAAGAGTTGATAATTCTGTAACCACATTTTGCACAATAAGGCTAAGATTTTTACCAGCGCTGCAGCGTATTAGTGACAGGTTGCAAGCCCATCGCCTAACAGTACTACAAGCCTTTATTCCCTTAGTCGGTTTTTACGACATCCACGGGAAGACATGGAGTGGCACTATTCTAATCCGGCAACCATACCATTTATATTAATTAAATAAAAGTATGAAATAATAACTTTCATCTGCGGCTTTATCTATTATACGTGGAAGTTTTTTATTGCTATTTTCTCGGGAACTATTCTGTATAATATATAAAACATTTAAACTATCCCTCTTTGTTATTATTCTTGCATGATTAAATACAAATTGTACATAAGTTGTTTTTATTAATTTTGCAGGTTTTTTCGTAAAGTTTATTACACGTAGGTCAACTTTTATTAAGCTATGTTGTCTAGACTAGAGTAGAGTAGAGTTGTAGGTAATTCTTTAGCTCTGCCTATCTTACCCTGGGATTACAGGCGTGAAGGTATATATCTTTTATAGGGTGTGTATTCAGTTGAAATACAAGTGTCCCTCTTCAAATTAGGAAAATATTAAGAATGAGAGCGACGTACTGGACGTACGTGTATGCTCGGTGCAGTTTTAATAAAAATAAAACAATCACATGTCATGCCATAACATTATTATAATATTATATAAGAAGAGATGGATGGATGGATGGATGATGGTTCGGTCATTTGGAAAGGATGGATGAAAGATTGACGAAACAGATAAACAGAGCGAAAGTGAGTGGAAGGGTCAGAAGGGGTCACCCTAGACGTACTTTGTCGAATCAAATCGGAGAAATACTGGAAATAAGCCAAATCTTAAGTATCCAAAACCGACGGGCATGTATGACTCGATGGATGAATGTGGAAGGAACAAAGAGATCTGTCAGGATCGTAGCAGGTAGAAAAAAGGAAATCCCTTCATATTTCATAATTTTATTTGCTATAAGTGTGACTGGCTATAATATTCATTTCCATAATATCACATAACATAGCTTCATTTGACATGAAGACATTTTAACTGAAATCGTAAACTTTTCAGGTAATTTTTAAATGCCATCGTATAGAGCCCAATAGGTAAGGTTAGGTTTGTTTTATTACAATTCTGAATAGTTCACGATTTCAGAAAAAATGCCTTTATAGCAAATGAATATTATGGCATATGATCGTTATGGCATGTAAATTATGTCCTTTGAAATTCGGGCAAATGAAATTATTGCATATAAAATTCGGTCAAACGATAGAGAACCGGGAAAAAGTGGTCCTGGCCTAACTCTCTGGGAAACCGGCGTGATCTAATGTATGATGTATAAGAAGAGAGTAGTAGCTAGGTGTCGCTCGAATATAGCTCTAAATACTCCTCCTGAATTTCTGGCTCTTCTTCAGATGAAGAGGATGATGAGGGCGACAGGTTTACTATAAATCTTTCTTCCATAACATCGATAATTTTATCCTGGTGCATGAAATCACTTTCAATTTTTTCTACGTGTTGACAGCATCTGTGCCATTCATTTTCACCAATTTCTAAGAAAGCTTGTTCCGTCAATGGTTTTATGTCACTTGCAGGTCTATTTACATTTTTATCTGCAACTTTTTGCTTCATGATACCCCAAATCAGCTCGATTGGATTTAAAGTACAGTGATAAGGAGGAAGCCTCAAAACTTCATGACCACGCGACTTTAATATTTCATCTATTTCATAGATGGGATCTGATCTATTTTGTTTTACTGCTTCGAGTAATTCACATTTACGCCAGCGATCATCGTAATTGATATTATTTGTACTGAGCCATTCTTTGATATCAGAGACTCGGTTGGCCTGAGTAGGTGGTTTATTCAACCTCACAGAATGGTAACTTGCATTATCCATAACTATGAGGGAAGGTTTTGTCAGATTTGGTATGAGCTTATCTGTGATCCATTTGGTAAAGTTATCTTTATTCATGTCGTGGTGGTAGTCAGCAGATAAACTTTTTGTTTTGTACACCAAACCGCAGTTTGGTACAAAACCGTGCTGCCCACCAGCGTGTACAATAATCCATCGTGATTCAGGTGAAATTTCCTTTGATGGACCACGTATAGTTTGGCTTTGCCAACACTTTTGGACGGAGCACGAAGAGTGAATATATGTTTCATCTAAATATATAACATCTAATTTTTTATTCTCCTCAGCGTCACGGTTTTGCTTCATACGCTCTAAGCATTTGTGTCTTTGAATTTTTATATCATGGCGTTCCATCAAAAGTGTCCTTTTCGACTGGCATTTTACATATTCGAAACCAATTTTTGTAAGTATGACCCTGAAAAAATATTTAAAAGTAACTAAATACAATTTATCTATAAAAACTTAATTTAAAAGACTTCCGTGATTAACTGAATGACAAAACAACGCACAGCACAGCCCGCTGGAAATGCAGGGATGCACTAAGCAGGATCGTCTCCTAGCCCCATATCTCATTACATTATTTAAATAACTTAATGCTGTTTCTCTAACCTTAAAGACTCTCTCCCTCCTTTAAAATCAATGTCCTCTTGCAAAACTTTTAATAATTTTGCGACTGTTGGAATTTCTTTTCGAACAGTGTAAAATTCTTTTATTTTATTCCTAATCACTTCTAAATCGAAATTGTCCAAATTAATTCTTTTACATCCTCCTTTCCTATTTTTCCCTGGTGTTGAAAATACACCATCATGCGTCGTGCCTTCTTCCACTATTCGTCTTACCGTGAAACGAGATACTCCTGTAATTATATGATACAATATTAATATAAATAAGTAACATCGTCTATATGTAACTGAAGTATCAATATTATTTGGCTACGCTACCGGTCAATTGAAAAACACGATTAAATATTGCAGATTGTGTTTCACTAACACCTCCTTCCTCACATATTTTATTGTAAACATGGTAAACAATATTTCTGGCTTGCGATCGTAATGGTTTTTTAGACATTTCTCGAATATAAGCACTTTATTTCGGTAAAAATAAACAAACCATTCATTCCGCGAAATTTGAAATGACAAGTGACAAGACTGGCAAGGCAACATTGCCATATCAAAATCCTTTTCTTTTTACTTTTAAATTTTTCATGAGATTCTGGTAGACCTATAGTCCTAATATGCTACCCTGTGAGCCTCCTCTCTATTGTTTGTTGTTAATACTGAGAATGTAAAGAGTAAGCCTAAGGTGTAAGTATGAGAACTTCTAAATGTAAATCACTGGCAACCACCGATCACCGAGCTTTAAGTACGCGTACTTACTCGCCCGTCTATCTGAGACTTAATACCTTGTGTAAAGAAGGCTTTATTAGGAGCCGCCTAGAATTATGTGATATATGCCGTTCACTCATTCATTCTTCCGGAACCGGCCAATCTGAAATCCGTTTCTGACTAACCATTCGTTCATAAGTTCTTACTTTTAATAATTATATTCGTCAGCCGTGCTCTCGGACCGATCGGACGTCGTCACTGGCATTGCACAAATTGATATATTTTTGCCAACTGGCTGATTGAGTATTTTGATTTTTGCGTGCATTCATTGGATTTTACCCTATAAACAAAATTACTATATATTAAATCAGTTATATAATAAGAAATATTACTTAGATCTTAAAATTAGGGTTATATAACAACTAGTAAGATTTCACTGTCGTGGAATGTTACAGACATTAATATTAATAGTGATATTGATTAAGTAATCCGGAACTATATGAACTCGTTACTTGTGGTTTGATTTCGTGCACAAAAATATAAATCATCAAGACGGCACTGTCTTATGATTGATCCGCCATGTTCTCTATGCAGTACAAGGCGTGGTGGAATTGTGAAGCTGCTTTATATTAGCTACATTATATATTTGTCAAAGTTATAATGGTAAGTTTAATTATTTTTACTTGTAGATATATATATCGTTTTATTTCATGTCGTGTCATGTGAAAAATAACGAATTGCGTAGTTATTTTAGTGGCGACGTCCGTCCACCATTTTGTTCGTCAAGCGTACTCATTACCGCTGCACGGACTTTGGACCCTACTTTGTTTTACCAGTGCGGAACCATTAGCGTCTTTTGATGTACCTACCTACCTAGTAATCTGTGATATTTAGAATATCGCCTGGCGTTACATGGATTATATTTTCTCTCTATAATATATTTTTTTAAAGCATTTTAGGATGATCCCAAGTGACGGGTCATTTAACACGTACCTAATACGACACATTACTAAAATACCTACTACATTGATTCTTAAAACCTTGACTTCGTTCAGTAAATTAAATGATTAATCGCCTCTCATTATGTATAGTGAGGTGCTATTGGCACATTGCCGTTTTCGTGTAGGTATAAAGTGCTATAACGAATTACGGCGAACAGGGATCATGCAACATCATTTGACGACGCGATTAGTATAGGTTGATAGTGACCCTGCCTACGAAGCTAGCGGTCCCGGGTTCGACTCCCTGTATAAGAAAAAATTGTGGGATGAGCAAAAGCAAAAGTTTCTCAGTCATGGATGTTTTCGGATATTTTATCGTTTTCTAGTACTCACAGTGAAACACTGAAGCCTCTAGCTTAATTTGGGTCGTCAGATGCGAGAATGTCCTCTGATATTTACTTTTATATTTTCTACTTGCATTAACAAAGTTACAATAATTAATGAGATATTTAACATGTTGAAATTCTGACGCATACACCTAAATCAGAACCTCTGTTGATATTGGAAGAGAGATGGATTATTTAATTTCCTCCTTTGTGACTTATGACGATGGCACACTTTATTTTGTTAATTATCATAAACATGCTTACCTATTTTTGTTTAGGGTGTAAAGATGGAAAATGATAAGTCTGGTAAGGAAAATCCTAGCTAAGGGTTTTGTTAAAGTTTACATAAAGACTACAATAAATTGGGATATGGTTACTTTAGTCAGTAGAGTAACAAAAATAGTTATGTATACATGTTTACTGCTCTCATATGCCATTATATGGTATTTCTAATCAATAAATGAAGCAGATTTAATACTTGCCTGTTAGTAATTTGTTTGCACTTGCTACTGGAATTTTGACTGAGATACCACCATGTCTTATAGCAGTATACAACACATTAGGGCCACACCATGGGCTATTATGAGGGACTAAAAATAATGTGTTAGATTAAAATAATACCACAACCTTACAGATTCTGCCTTACTACTCCGCACTGGAACAGATGAGAGTGAGACAATGAAAAGTGAACTTTGATATGTGTTAGAATGATAAATTTTTCGGGCTATTCCCAGTAGTTCGCACTGCGGACAAATGGGAAAATCAAAATCCCAGTAGTTCGCACAGTTTAATTCAACATAACTGTGTTCAATTTCATATGGTATTATAGGAGCAGGAATATAAAAAAGTAATTTTAATTTAACACATTTATTTAAAATTAGACTGACAATTTAAAAAAAAACATTAATTTTACGAAAAATTTAACAAATCAACATAGTAAAGCATTTATACTCTATATATATAATATTTATTGTTTTTTTTTTAAATTGTCAGTAATTTTAAATAAATGTGTTAAATTAAAATTACTTTTTTATATTCCTGCTCCTATAATACCATATGAAATTGAACACAGTTATGTTGAATTAAACTGTGCGAACTACTGGGATTTGGATTTTCCCATTTGTCCGCAGTGCGAACTACTGGGAATACAAATTCCCAGTAGTTCGCACCACTTGCCGGAGGTGCGGACTAGTGGGATTTTTTATTCCCAGTAGTTCGCACTGCGGACTACTGGGAAAAAAATCCCAGTAGTTTGCAGTGCGAACTATGGGGTGCGGACTACTGGGAATAGCCTAATTTTTCAGTGGACGACGAGAGTGCTGAGCACAAATCAAAGCTCTATTTTCAATGTCTTACTTGGAGTCCACCTGGTGCAAAGTTTTTAAATAGTAAATATAAAAATGGGGTGCATTGTAAGTATAGGATTCAAATTAAACTATTTGTTTAGAAACCTTATTTTTTAATTACAACACTTAGGCCATACCAGCTCATTTTATAATTACATTTGTTTGGTGACATTTTGATTTTAACAACAACTTATAGATTTTTTGTGGTTATTTAAATGGTTGCAGTTTTGTAATCAATCAAAATTTAAAGTCGGACAAAATACTCTCTTATCTAATATCAGGGGACAATCTCGCACAAATTGACCTAGCCCCAAACTAAGCTCTAGGCTTGTACTATGGGTATACATACTTAAATACGTAGAAAACACCCAAGACTCAGGAACAAATACCAAACTATGCTAGTTTCATAGGCAGGGTCACATGTTCATACATTTCCAATTACTTTAACAGCAAGCACCCTGATTTCCATACAAAAAGTGACTTGAGGGTCATTAAAGCTTAATGTATTAATTACACAATTTAAAAGTTGAAAAACTATTGGCTCATTCATCAGATAAAATTATCTTACAGTTAATTTGATCCTGCGTTATGAATTTATCTGGCATTTATATAACTGAGTACTATTCTGCCCTCCTACGGAAAAAAGGCACTTCTACTATAATAATTGCATTGCACTTCTAACCTTATTATAACCTCTGAGAGTTCAGTATGCGTTTTTGAATTAAGTGCACTTGTGCCTTTTCTCCGTAGTAGGGCAGTATTAATGCTCTGGTTTTACTGTATACCCTAACCTCCTGCCGCCCAGAGGCCTTTTAAAAGGCCTTCTAAAAATCATATTTTAAACTTTTTATGACAAGAACCTATGTACTGATTTCGATTAACAACTTTTTTGCCCTGGGCGGCACGAGGTTAATAAAAATATGTACTAGTTATTATTAAAATATTCTTTGTTTGTTTTTACAGCCACGTATTGACCCAATACAACTGTTGAATTGCCTAAGTGTACTTCTGTCTCCGAATGGTGGCATCAAAAGCAGAGACGAAGTCCAAAGGCTTGCCAAGTAAGTTGACTCATTTTATTGAGTTATCAAAATGTCATCATCAGTCATCTATTATGTTATTTTGTAAAATTCTAACTTAATTTCTTCATTTTCAGCTTAATGACCAAATTTTCGAAGAAATTAGTGTCAAAGTGCATTTACATACAGATATTAAAGTGCACAGAAGCTGAGTTATTAGGTTTGTTCATGGGATCTGGAGGTTGGCGCCTTGTCCACATGTGGTTAACAGAAAGTATTGTTGCCAAAAATTGGCCACTAGTACGTGAACTTTTAGAACTATTACTTTTATGTCCTGTGGACATTGAAAATTTGAAGACAAATAACTGTCCAAAACTTGTCAAAGAATTGTCAAAGGATGGCAATCAATTTGGTAAGATATTATACACTATTTAATTAATATTAGTTTAACATACTTAAAAATAGCTCTTGTGTAGCAAAGTCTATAATCATTTAGATTCTTGAATGTCTTCCTGTGAATGTCTTAAGAGGAGACTAAGGGAATAAAGGCTTGCATTAATGTTAGGCGATGGGCTTGCAACCTGTCACGTCGCTAATATACTGGTAAACTTCTTAATCTGACTGAGCAAAATGTGGTTACATAATTATCAACAAGTTGTTGTTGTTGTTGGTAGTTCTCTGCCTACCCCACTCTTGGAATGAAGGTCTGAGTTTATGTATGTATGTATTCTTGGGGAAAAAAAAACTCTTCAACATTATTACAATTATCTGATACCATTTAGTTTTCACTCTATAGATAAAGTGCTTTTCACAGGGCTTTACTAGTAGATTGTAGTTTGACCAAAATCCTTGCCTTGCTTGCCTAACTAGCCAGTAATATTTTCCCGTGGTAGAAAAGCGTAACTTGCGTTAGATCCGCTATTCAGTATTGAATTTTTGAAGACATTTTAAGCGTATTCGCCTAACTAATGTATGACCCAAGTTTTCAACCTAAAGCGCTTAATGCGACATTGTAACTTTGGCCATAGTATAAATAAGTGTCGATTTTAGCTTGGAATTACCTTTTCTCTATAGTAGTCTCTCTCTAGGCTTAACAGTTTTAGAAACTGTTTTTGCATAACCAATCATGAAGCCGAAAAACCTGATAACCTGCGTTAATTTACCGTAATGTGTGATATACATTGCCACATGTTTATAACCAACATGTTCCCATTTTTTTAATAAAATATATTTTTTCACCTAACTATAGTACTTAACAGCCTTGCTTGCCTTTTCTTTTTAAGACGTCTTGCTTGTGAAGAATCTAATAATGTTATTATGAAATTAATTTAATATTTAAAAAATCATTCGACGTGTGGCAGCTTTGAGGTAATTATATGCACATACATAAACTGTATTTTTAAACCTCATAGATGATTTTTATTCATTACGATATAGTTATATTTTTCGTGATAGGTATAGATGCTCTGGAAAAGGTAAAGTAAAAAAAAGTAAACAGTCATGCTGTACAATAAAAGTTGGTATACTGATATGGGTAAGAAATGAAAGGTCTCTAGAAGCCCGCCATAAATGTGTATGACTATATACATATTACTCAGAATAGCGCATGCAGTTGGGTTTAAGTCAGCTTTATAAACATTGTGGGTCTAAAGAGACTACTATATTTAAATTAAAGTAAATTCAGAATTATCTAAACATGTCTGTGTATGTAATGGCGTGGACTTTTGGATGCTCGCCGTGGTTCTAGAATCCACGAGTTCGATTTTCGAAGTCAAAGTGTAAAAACAAGACATTGTATTAGATGTCATGATTTACGCTGATACCTATATTAGTAACAAACACGTTATTATGACAACGCACCACAACGGTGAAGAATCTGCAAAATTTCTCGAGAATACAACTAACTTCTGTGGACATGGAGAGGTCGTTCTCAACACACAAAGAGTTTTTGATAAGTCCAGAACTTGTTTAACCCTGCATACATACCTTCACGCCTTTATTCCCAGAGTGGGGTAGGCAGAGCTACAGAATTACCAACAACTCCAAAAACTTGTTGATAACTCTGTAACCACAATTTGCACAATTAGGCTAAGATGTTTAACAGTGTATATTAGTGGCAGGTAGCAAGCCCATCGCCTAACAGTACTACAAGCCTTTATTCCCTTAGTCGCCTCTTACGACTTCCACGGGAAGACATGGAGTGGCACAATTCTAAGCCGGCAACCACACGGCAAAAAGTAATAATGATCCATTCTTACTATCATTTCAATGATGAACATGAAATAGAAATAGATGATGATTATGATGCACTGATACTGAAAGCCAGTACCTCATCAGAGATTTAGAAGTGCAAACTAATATTAGATTGAAGAAGACATTTTTGTTATTGTTACCTTGAAGTATTTGTTTTAGTTTATGTTGTAGACTAATAGTAGGTAGTGTTTTAGTATAATGTACTTACCTACTTTGATTTTGACTGAAAAAAAAAAACTTATTTTAACATATGGCGACTCCGTGTATTCTAGAACCGCGGCGAGCATCCAAAAGTCCCAACCCTAGAATGGCTTAATTACTATAGAAATTTGTAAACGAGTCATCAGACAATCTTATCGGTGGTCAGAAACTTTTATTTGTTGGGCCGCTGTATTTATTTTACTCCTTTGTTCACACAGCGGACAGCTGTTTTTTTTTAATTTGGGTTTAATTTAAGTTATTTTAATAGTAAATTTTTCTTCGATATCGGTTCACGGTGCGTTCCTATAATCAAAACCGTTGATAGAGTTGTGACGTCTCGTTAAAATTTGACACATTTTGTACGTAGCAAATGTCATAACGCTACTGCCCGTAAGGGAAACGATACATTTCTCGAATATAGGAACCGGGCATCAGTGGTTTAGCTGTGGAAACGTAACAGACAAACAGAGTTACTTTCGCATTTATAATATTAATATGTATAGAATAGGGGCCCAAAAAGCTTGCAAAATTTATAAATATCTAATTTAAAACAGTTATGATGACTACTCCCTTGCGTGACAAAAGTTTACGGTGCATTTGGGTCAATGAACTTTTTGTTGGAATTTGTTGCCATAGCGACGTGTCTCTTTAAAACTATGATTTTAAAATATGTCCCCTAAAAATCAGTTTTATTGGCAGTTACAAATAAATGCATTCTTCTACTGGTTTTCATACACATAACATTTTTTTTATACATTATAACATTTTTTCTAAAAATCTATCACTGTTGTGTCCTGGCTTATGGGACAAAATAAAAACAACAAAAAGTTGATTGACCCATTTGATAAATTCGAACCATTGAACAGTTTAGTAATTTTAGTTTTCTTATGCGGGGGCAAAAGTATAATCTTGCTGCTGTGAAAACACGTGTTTAAGTTACTTTTAAATTACTTCCCGCCACGTTCTTTCGAAAACAATGTTTAAGGAGGTATTTGAAATTAAACATGGTTTCAGAATACATTGGTCCCCTGCTCGTCTTAGAAGTGCAAATATAATATATAAACCACTCCCAGCTTAATTGTTAACGACACCTCAGAAGATTTTTTCTATACTTATCAACTATAGGTACTAAAGTGGCGTCATTAACAATTAACCCTTTAAACGGGTGATAGTTGTTTGGATCAGATTGTAATTGTTTTTGTTTCTTCTTGTAGCTATCAGAGCACTTGCTGCAAAACTAGTGGAGCAATGGCTAAAAACAGTCAAAGGCGAGCATGTTGTTCCTGTGCTATCAAACGAAATACCTCAAATAATTCTAGATGCTCAGAAAGAAATGACTACGGATGGTTCTATGAAGAATGATGTCCCAGAGTTTGAAAATACAGATCAAATTCTAAATGAACAAGAGATTAAATCTGAGCATGTTAAGCTTGAATTCTCTTCTGATCATTTACCAAATAAAGAAGACTTTAATGGGTTAGAAAATGAAAACATAGACAGGTTAGAGAAAGAACAAGAAGCATTACCGGTGCTGAAAATAACATTGAAAGATGGGAAGCAAATACTATCAAAAGTTGATGACACAGATGGTAAAGTTTCTGAAAAATCTTTAGAGAAAGAAAAGTCGAAAGATAAACATAAAAGTAAATCTAAGGAGAAAACGCGTGAAAGTAGTAGTTCAAAGTTAAGTTCTTCCAAGCATTCAAGTAAATCTGTATCATCTGACAAACATAGAAGTAGCAAATCTGGCAGTCCTAGTCGCCATAGTAATAAGGATAGTTCTAGAGATAAAAGTAAACAATCTCACAGTTCAAAATCTAAAAGTGATAGTAATAGAAAATCTTCTAGCGATAAATCTAGCTCCTCCCATAGTAAATCTAAAGAAGATCGTAGTAAAACGTCGAGTGACAAGAGTAAAAGTAAAGATAAAATCAAAGATGATAAAAGCGAGAAGAAAAACGAGATGTTAGAAAAACCGATAGAAATACCTGAACCGCCTTCTATTCATAAATTAGGCAAAATACCTAAACTGAGTGACATCAAAAGAGATAAACCATCAATATCTATAGAAGTCCGAAAACCTGATGAACCTAAACCCAAGACCGTTAAAACGTTTCATTCTAAATTTAGGAAACATGGCCTCGAAGAAGAAGTTAAACCACCGCCTTCTCGTGCTTCATTATTAAATAAAAAAAACCCTCCTGCGTTACCGCCTACGGTGTCAATACCTAAAAGGCCATCTCCGGTACACAATGAAACTCCACCAGAAAAAAAACCTAAAATTATCGAGCCAGTTGAAAAGCCTGGAGCTATTAAATTGATCCCACCTAAACCCAAACGTAAGTATAATTTTTCTTGTTATTGCCTTAAAATCGTTTTAATGTATTTTATTTTTTCAGGTTATCAATCATGCAATATCAAAGTGACCTCCGTGATTTATTATTTAGTTAGATATATCGACGGTGGTAAGTCAATAATGTATAACTTAAAGGGTTCCAATGTGATAAATATACTTTGTTTATTGCAAATAAACGATTAATACTATTCTTTCGTTGAACATTGACCTAAGTTTTTTTTAAAGAAGAGCTTGAGGCGCAATCATTATACCTGCAAACCTTCACTGGTTCCGTGCAAGACTCGCTGCAGCGCTGTTTGGACCAATTGAGCAACAGATGCGTCTACTGCTGTCCAACAAAGGTCCAAAGAGAAGGAATAAAGTTAATACTTTTATTGTTACAAAAAAACAATGAACTGACGAGGCCCTGTCACTGGTCACTTTAAACTCTCAATCTGTTTTACAAACAATATGTGTGAAAACTATATACATTACCTATTCGTGACTGACTAAAGAAAGACACACCTGTATACTGTGAATAGTGTTACTAGGGTGGTATGGGCATTGAGTTAGTGCGCGGTCTGTCGCGTATTTGAAATACAGTCTCGTCATAAGCAGAACGTACTCTAGTAACGTTGAAAAGCGTTCGTCATATTATGTGGTAATTGGGTAATTTTTTCAAAATTTACACTTTTTGTAAATATAGTTTTTTCTTATTTTTATGCACGTAATGATTTTATTATTATTAACGGTAGTTTCAATGTTGCTAGAGTATTTCATAGTTGTCGAGCCGCAATTATTATGTAATATTAAATATTTTATGCTGCTAAACCGGCGCAGAGCGAAAGACCGTGAAATGACCGCTGCCGAAGCCTTAGACCACCGATCTACGATTAAACATTCGAGTCGTTAAAAATTATCAAAATTATATTAGTCATTGATGCTGATAAAATGGTGAAAGAAGTTCTTAGAATACACATACATAATTATATGCTGCCTTTATATGAAAGAGAAGAAATAGCTATTTTTACTCTTCTGGCTAGAATTTACGTTGAATTGATTTTAACCGGATGGAAACAATTGGTCCTCTGTTTTATATGAAGTCTTAACATCAGGGGCCCATTGTATATCGAGAGATACGGTTTTTTTAATACATAATTTTCTACATGCAATTGGCCCTTGTTTATCACGGTAGTACGTAATGACGAAAGCCACAGGAAGCCAAATATATATAAAAGTGATTTCATCCATCGAAATTCTGTATAAGTGCTCATGACGTTTAAAGCTATTCTACTTGCTATCAAGTACATATTTATTTTCTCAGCTCAGCTTATTAAAAATAAATAGTACCCAGAGTACAGGGCATCCTATTCGTAATCAGGGAATCCTAGGTGCATGCCTAAGGCGGCGGCATTTCTTATCTCTGGCTAAGTTTTCGTGTATCGAATGAGAAGAAAAAAGTTGCTTGCTGATGGCAATACCAATTCATCTACACGTGCATTTGTACCCAACTACTTAAGAATGCGGGATGACTTTCGTGACTTCTATAACAAATCACGTAAAAAATGCCTTTAATTAATCGTAGATAAGTATGGCTAGATAAAATGTTGGGTTTCAGTAAGTGCTATTGCTGTGCATGTACTGTTGCCTCGAAAAATAAAAAAATGCAATTTGTATTAGTATCTTTCTTGTCTCCTGATAGTTCATCCTGCTTTGGCGGGAGAACAATTTCGCGAGGTTTTCTTTAAATGTCGCGATTCTTTTCCCGGCCAAATGAGACCTAATTAAACCTGACCTATACATGATAGCCGTGGTTTTTGTGTAGAGATCTTACTGTATTCGAATTCCCTAAGAATGACAAATATGCGCATCTTAACGATGGCGCTGTACCGCTCGAAATTGTCTCATTACAGAATAATTTTGTTTGTTTATATCGTTAAGTAACCCTTTCGGGTGGTTAAAAATCTAAATCCTTGCCCCACCCTGCCAAAGGAAAATAGCTGCGTGCCATATAGCAATTTTAGCGCTTGAAGTGCGTTAGCGAAGTAAACGTTTTCTTAAATCACAAAGGTTACAGCCTGCAGTAGGCTTACAAAACCCGCAGACGGCAAACTAGTCCAGTAGTATTAAATCCTTATAAAAACCTAATTTATTTTAAGTACTTAATGCGAATACCGGCACTTCAAATTGTTCTCCCGTTCGCTTAAGTAATCTGACAATTAGTCCTTTCATCGGATGCAACATTTCATATTATTTCAAGTATAGACCTTATAATACATGCATAGAAGTATTAGTAAATAAAGCGCATACGGGTTTTCCTTAGTGCAAGCAGTGGGGGAGGGAGGGCGATTTTCTGGATGGCTGGACCAAGAGATTACCGAGGTTTGAGTTTTTGTACTTAATTGGTACCCGACATCGAATATAAAAAAAAAGTACATTGCCTTCTCCCATTTAATTACGTAATAACAAGTACATAATTTTCGTAATAGTACCTTCACAGAAGTTATTTCCTACTTATCCCTCTTTAGCAAGATACAGTAGAGTACAAAGATATGGATATACTGTACCTTAATCCAATTAAGCGCATGCACGTATACATATTGGCTTGTACCATTAATTTTGTTACCAAATAGGTACAAGATCTTGAGATCTTTAAACGTCAACCATCCTGAAATCACGGGAAATAAGTATTTAAAATTTAATGCTGATACTATTTGGTTTTATTTCTTACAGAACAAATATGACTAGCGGATTGGCGGTTAGTGGTGTTGGTAGTGCATCGACACAGCCGACCAATTTTGAGAAGTCTTATTTCGTTGTTGTATTGACGAGTAACTCTGATAGCTATAAGTTCATTGTTAACGACCCCTCAACAATACCCCTGTCAAACGAACCTTTGAACGCCGAAAGTCGTGCCAACAGCGCCTCCGACGCATAGTCTTATATACAGCGCTCCCGATATTTTGGGGCTTATTCCCAAAAAAACAATTTAATTCGAATTATTGGGTGCAAATAATAAACCATACCTTTATTTGATTGTTTAGTTTCAGGATCCTAGTAGGTATTTTAAAATTCTGGTATTTTGGGAATCGGCGGTTGTATGAGGTACCTACACTAATCCGTCTGGCAAAGCAAGCTTTAAAAACCCTACTGCTTGTTTTGATTGTCTATGTACTTCAATACCTATGTTGTATTTAAATCCGCCATTTCTTTTTTTTTAACTTACTAAACTACATTCAAGACACTGAGACTGTCTATTTCAACTCCAGATCCATTGGGCTATTGTCCCAGTGTCCATATGGGCCCAGTTGTCCGCATCCCTTTATTCACACACAACTAGGAATAGCCGGTTCCATCATACAATATTTTCAGAGGGACCAACTAAACATACATAGCCTCTCGACCAGTGTTGGGCACTCAAGAATAAAATCATTATTTGAATGAAGATTCGTAAGAATAAAATCATTTCGATTTTATTCCTGTCAAAGTTATTCAAATAATTTCGCAGGGAATAATTTGTACGCGGGAAAATTTAATAAAAATAACTTATTCTTAGTCAATTACATTTATTCATGATTTTTTATTTTGAATAAAAGTATCTGAATAAGAATACAGTAGGTAAATGTAACTTCATTTAGCCATGAAAGAATTCCGGGATTCACTTCATCACCATCGTATCAAAGGTAATAAAAAAAACGTCATAAAACTTACTTACACGTAAGTACATTGAAAAAATGTGCCAAAACCAATATTTATTGTACTACAATATATTTTTTTTTCAAATAACATGTTAGTTGAATAAAACGTTAGTTAGAATAATCCCATTTCCAAAATAGTTATTTCAAATTTTATTCTTCATTTAAAATAAAAGTACCATGATTTATTTACTAGTATTCCATTTCAACTAACGAGGTACAAGAATTATTCTTATTCAAATCGATTTGAATGTGAATAACTTTTCTGTTTTATTCTTATTCTTATTCAAGTTAATTTTTGCCCAACACTGCTCTCGACCGCCACATTTATCTAGTGACAGCCAATGACGAGGCCAAAGTCAAATACATGACCAACATTTAACTCTAAATAAAACCTACGATGGAATTTAAAGTTCCTTTTTATCTTCTAGACTTAGTTCCGTTGCGTACAGAGCGCGACACTTCATTCTTAGAGTAGTAGGGAGGCGGTCAAGAGGATAAAACCATTACCCGTACGATAGTGGTAAAACGACCTTTTAATCGTTTAGACAAGGTTGAGTTTTGCATAGCTTTGAAACTTGCTATGCGTGTGTGACGTGGGGCGCTATAAGTAAAGGGTAAATTAGTATGGCAGGAGTGTTGTCGTTAACAATGAACGGAGCTGTATCTTATGTAGGCCACTGGCTGAAACTGTCAGTGGCGTGACGTAACAAATTTAAAATTTAATTACGACTATTTACTTTGACATGGTTTCATAGCGAGCTGGGATTCAAATATTTGCCGACTATTACAATAAACACAAACAATTTACTCGATGTTATTTTCAACATGTACGGTACGGTTATTCAAATGAATCCATATCGGTTTAGCCCAAAATCCATCCCGCTTGGAGCAGACCCTTGCACATCTTGAACTCCTGGACACTGAACACCCTTATCTGATTAATTGCCTTATCAGATTAGCTTGACTAACCGGTCTCTTTCGCGCATTGTCACTGAACTGTGGACCTCGAACGCTTGGGCGAGAACGAGAGTCGCGAGTGCTGGTGCTGGATCACTATGTAGACTCTTCAATAGCAGTCCTTTCCTTAGGTTCATTAATGAAAGATTTGATTTTTCAAGAAACCTAAAAATAATTACACTGTTGAGTTGGTGTTGCATGCATCGCATAAGCGACTGTACTTTCATTGTTAACATGAATATTCATATTATGCTTGATGATTTTTGCACTGGGTTACGAAGTGACGAGCGCGATGGCGAGCATAAATGGTGCGTTTACGACCGGAACGATTGTAAATCAATTACGTTCTTTCTTGATGTTTGATACTGGAAGATTATGACAACGCTTGGCTTAAATCGCTCTTGGTCTTAATACAGTGCATTTTTTCACGAGGCGTGATAACGTCACGCATCCGTACCGATCATTTGCACGATTGTAGAATTAATCCCTTTCGGGGCAGTGGTTAAACTACTTAGTCCAACTGACCAATAATTTCCATTTGAATATCAAATTAACAGGCTCGACGGAGCTCCGCTATCGCGGAGCTCCTATTCCTCAAGGACTAACATAACCTAAATAACCAGCAGTTGGGCCGCAGAGCAGTTGGGCCACTGCCCCGTAACTAATTCATCTTTTGTTTAATAGTATATTTCATTGTTATAATTATATGCAGCTTCGAAACTTATATGATATTTTACATTAGTACGCTTGATAATGCGATATATTGTGATTATAGTGGCCATTTTCCCCTCATTTTTTCAAAACTATTTCTATATTTTTAGATTGAGTATACGAAATATTTTAGAGCATATAAGGGTTAAATGTATGTAAATCCCCACGCAGTTTACGTCATTTTATGCATTGGTATTGATAAATTGAAGTAGAAGGGTCCAGTGTTTTAGGTACGACGCAGCATAATGTTTCGTAATGGCATTTCCGAAAAAGTTTATGCTTGCCGGGATTTAAGCTGACCTTTTAATAAGAGTAGGTAACTTTTTTATTCAAAAAAAAATCGACACTTTAAAACTAAACATTGCCGCATTATTGTAACGACGTACAGTACGATGGACCTAAACGTCCTTCGACGTACTTTTATCTCGCTCTGACACGCTCTTATGAGGGTATCGATAGTTAAGTGCTTTATACAGTCTGCCTTATACTGTACACTTTGTAGCTTGTTGCTTTCTGAACAACTGAATGATTAGTGTAGCAGCGCCATCATCAGGTTAAAGTGAAAAAGCGCTAAAGTGTGCTGATACTTATGAGACCGCTACCGTAGCAATCTGACTACCGGCACTTAATAGTACTAGTTCGGTTAACCGCACTAATAACGGAGCTTCTGTTACAAGGGACCTCTTGCCAGTACATAACATTGATCAAACACTTTTCACAAATATGATGTCATTCAATGGTCTTGATATTACGGTTCACCGGTGAACGCACGTTAGGCGCCGTCCTAAACTTCTACAATGCTCTTTGGATAATGCACAGTTTATACCGGTAAATTAGGGAATAGCGATAAATGACCTACGCTGACAGTCTCGGACTACAGTCACTACTATATTAGGTTGATTGACGTTTTGCTCTATAGGAACTTGCTCTTATGAACGTGACGTTTAAAGTTTCTACTAATTTAAAAATGCTAAGAGTTGTCAGGTTTTGGATGATTTAGCACATAGTGCCTAGTTCACACGAATTAATTGATAAGCAACAATGCTTAGTTTTAAGTTGCTATTAACTTTTTTTAAATGTCACTGCATTCACACAAAATTTACTCTTTATTTTAGGTTTGTGCACCAATTAACTAAATACGTGTGAACTAGGCATTATAGTACTATAGTTAAAACCGCAGTGTGCAGTTATGCTGACCATGCATTTGCACGGGTGCAGACTCGTGGTCACACCAGGTTGTCAGTTGTCACACTATTACTATTCGACGCAGGGCTCCTATTTCTGAGCGATTTCCCTTTCGGGCATCTAAAGATACCTAACGAACCTAACCTACCTACTTTTGCGGAATAAAAATGATTTCTGTCGAATTTCCGACCAAAGCGAATAGCAGTGGTGTGACAATCTGGTGTGACCACGAGTCTGCCTCTATTTGCGGACCTACGCAGGCAAAACTGACCAGTATTTACTTTTTTGTCAGCTTCCTAAGACAATTCGCGATAAAAGAAAATGCAGTACAGTGATACGTTACTCTCATAGGGTAAAATTAAAAAAATATTGAATGTAGATAAGGATTTTATTTAAAAGCGCTTAGTTTTTTCGTTGACGTTCGATTAAGTCCTTAAACTACGTACAACATTTTTGAATTTCTCCATAAAGTTATTTTATGATTTCAGACAGTAAACTGTTACCGATTTAGGGACATATAAAAGTACAGAGTGAATGCTTTCTTCCCTTTTAGGGTTCCGTAGACTACAAGGAAACCTTAAAGTTTCGCCATGTCCGTTCCGCCACGGTTTAACTCTACTTGGCTCCGATGTAATTTAGCATAGTTTTTGATCACACCGACAACTTTTTCGGGTCACTTAAAATGTATATATTTTTACCTGTACTTTGTGCGGTGTCACTGGATAGATTTTTCAAACATACCGGTCAAAATAACCCTTCTTTTTACTTCGGGTAAAAATAGTGTGTTATGTAAAGAACATTATTTTTCGATTCGGGGGTCCGTTAGCTTGATATTAACCTTTAAAGTGGTAAATTTGTTCGTCCAGTGCTCCCGTCCATAGGCGCCTTTATCAGCTAAACCGTTGTTTTTGCATATGTATAAAAATTCACGGGAACATATATATATATACACGGTGTACGGTACGGCTCACCGAAAACTGAAACCTTCAGACCATTGTTCTGAACTGAAATCCAGTGGAAATTTTCCGGGAAAACGATTTTTTTCTCGTTGGTTTCAGTTTTCGGTGAGCCGTCCCTTACACCTTGTATAGGTATATATACAGGGTGTAAGGGACGGCTCACCGAAAACTGAAACCATAGCTTCAGACCATTGTACTAAACTGAAATCAAGTGGAAATTTTCCCAGGAAAACGAAAATTTTCTCGTTTTTTACGTGAAAATGCCGTTTTCACCGTTTTTTTACATAATGAGCTTCAGTATGTCATAATATGTTGTCCTAGATCGGTTTATATGCAAAAACATGGGAAAAAAACGAGAAAATTTTCGTTTTCCCGGGAAAATTTCTACTGGATTGCAGTTCAGTACAATGGTCTGAAGCTATGGTTTCAGTTTTCGGTGAGCCGTCCCTTACACCCTGTATATATATATATATATATATATATTTTTTTTTTATATATATATATACATACACATACATATGAGTATATATATGACGTGTAATGGAATGCTTATAGCCTAGTAGGCTTTCAAAGTTATAGATGGGACCCCTACACATCGCATAGACCGACATGCTATTAGCCGGATTTAACGTCGATTGTCTTAATATTTTTCTTGTATGCACTGTGGTTTAACGATAGTTAAACATTAATGTTAAACTTTCCCTTATCCCCTAGATATTATAAAACTGTCTGTTTGTCTGTTTTATTCTCTTCGAAAAAACACATCAAAAGAAATCATTGGTGGCCTGGGTAATTTTAGGTTACATACAAAAAACCGGGCAAGAGCATGTCGGACCGTGCTCAGTGTAGGGTTCCGAAGCCATTGCTACAGACCCCAAAATTCTTTCTCAAAAAAGACGGGGTGGAAAAGTGCACTAGCAAAAGAGCGTATCTTCATGGCACGTCCTTTTGTTGAGAAGCACAGTTTTTCAGCAATAACTCGAGCGGTATCCGATGATGTTGAATATAATTTCAAGGGTCTAATTACGTAACGATGAAAAGGAAAATTATCGTCAAAGCGCTGGTAGGTACCGGCGGCCCAATCGTGTGGGCGTTAATAGAACGTGTCGGATAAACAAATCGTTCGACTTTCGTAATTTATCCGACACGTTCGATTATCGCCCACGCTATTAGGGCGCCGGTAACACGGCGCTATGACCATCATTTTCCTTTTAGACATTACTTAATTAAACCCCTGAAGGGTCGCCATAGGTACTTGTTACAAATGACTGGAGATTTTATGTCTAGATTAATTCCGAAAATATTCACCTAATCAAAAAAACTGCATGGAGGAACCTCATCTTCTGTTACATGCGATGGAATAGAAGAAATATTTATTCTACAAGACACGTATACCTACTCCAAATTTCATCATTATACCTCTTATAGTTTTCGAGTAAAATGCCTGTGACATACGAACGGACATGATGAAACTAAGGGTTCCGTTTTTGCCATTTCGGCTACGGAACTCTGAAAAGCCTATTAGGTAAGAAACTAAAGTAAAGGCCCTCTTGCATGTAGTTTGACATAATAATATGTCTGTATACACTGTTCGACATTCTATTTCTATATTTGAAATTTGACGTAATATCTATAATAGTTGTACACGAATACATGCAAATGGAACTTTACTATATCGATCTACTAAGATTTACTCACATCAATCATTTTTTTAAAGCAGGTTTGACTAATGAAAAATATCGTAAGTCGTTATACCTAGTTATAATTAAATTGCCCCTTACACGACATGTGCTTAACCTTTCGTCTGCGTTTGACTAGGATCCTGAGCAAATTTTTGTATTTTTATTTAGTTTCTTTTAGTGAATAAAAAGTTCTTGACCAATTTTATTACGAACTAGCGGCCCTTCAGCGGCTTTGCCACGCTGCAAATTTCTGACTATCCCGGTGAATTTTTCAATTATTTTCTTTCATACAAACCTTTTCCTGACAATGACGAACATGACAAAAAATCGGTTCAGCTGTTCTTTAATTATAGCGTGACCAGGAGAAATAGGGGTTCATTTTTATATATGTATATATAGATTACAATTTACTTTAGTTCATCAACTGAGGTTTAGTACCAATTTCACCATACGTTGTTAAATTTAATCTTTAATCGACGGTTAGTTCATCATCATTCATAGAGCGTTAGCTCTAATCGTCTGTTAAGTGGTTAACATCGTTTGGTAAAATTGTTACTAGTTTAAACTGATGTACAGTGAGCTACTGTTAAAAACGGATTAAACAAATTAGTTCCTTTTACATCTACATGTCTTCGTCAATTGCAGCCGTGTAAAGCCTGGCTGGGTCGCTAGTTTCATAACATG
This sequence comes from Acleris emargana, assembly GCA_927399475.2. NCBI lineage: Eukaryota > Metazoa > Arthropoda > Insecta > Lepidoptera > Tortricidae > Acleris > Acleris emargana. The sequence goes on from OV656836.1 coordinate 16,749,874, forward strand.
ATAGAGGTACTCACTATAGTCTTAATTTATCTACGATTAAAGACGATTACGTTATAAAATCCTGCGATAGTATTTAAAGGGTTTCCAAACTTCGAATCTGTGTGGCAATGTTTAACTTCAATCTAAAAAGGGGACTAGAATTCATATTTTAGCTGGTATCTACCTGCCACCTTTGGTCTATCTACAAACCGGCCGCCGTACCGACATCGAGCTGCAATATGCCCGCTCTACAGTAATCAAGGTACCTATTGCTGTGTTAACATATTGATTGCCAACGAATTATTAGCGATTGTATGCAATTAGAACTTCTATAGTGTAGGTGGCGCTTAGTATGTTAACACTAGTCTTTCAACATAACTTCAATGTAATTTTGTACATTAAATAGAAACATACCTAGTACAGTGTAGAATTTACGTAAGCTTTAGTTCCATTACATACCCGTTACATGCAGAACCTATGCCCAAAATACATCATTTTAAAGGCTAGGTTAGGTTCTCAATCATAAAGAGGTACCTTTATATCGTAAATATCATCTTGTGCTATTTATTTTTACCGTGAACTTGGAACGATGCTTAATAGACTAATGGCATTACCGCGAAATAACATGTGCATTTATTTAATTCCATTATTATTATATATTCGCGGTAATGCCCTTTTTACAGTTTTGAATCTTGAAAATGGATAACTATTATTTCCTATGGAAACCTAAACTTGAATTTTTCCGACTTTCCTCTTGGTCCGACCTAGCATGTTGATCTTTGCTTTTTAAGGTTTTTTTTTATGAATTGCCTTCACCGGAAATCTGGCCCGATTATGTTTGTTGCTACGGTTAGTAACATACCATTATTCGTAGCAACGATCGTTCTCAGTCCCAACTACTCGGACTAGCCTAACTTGAACCATCTACGCGACAAGATAATGCGACGAACCACGTCTGGTAAAATTCAACTTAATTCAACGAGCTAGCCTTTACGCGTGTTAACACCACGCGGCTTTCTCTGCCAAGCAGAAACCTGATGGTTTAAAGCGCTTTTAACCGCAGTAGGTAGGAAAGGAACACTACTTAGTAACTAACTAGGTGAAAGCTGCAAATTTAATAACTACCTACTTATTAGACAAATACTTAAAATAAAAAAGTTGCTTATCTCAATGGGTGTTTTTACCCAAATGCGGCAAAGCCTAAAAGGAGGGTTATGCGTTTCACCTGTATGTATGTATGTATGTCCCGACTCTGTTCCCCCGTAACTACTAAACGGCTAAACCGATTTTAATTAATTATACCTACGTGGTTAGATTCGTCCCAAAAGATAAATAAAATGGCAGACTTTCTTTAAAGTTCATTTTACGTAGACGATAATATCAAAAAATAATGTCTAGTTTTTAAAGCATGCATTTCATTAGAAATGTTAGATGAAATTACTCATTCTGTTAAAATAATACCTACTACGGTTTTATGGGAACAGTATGTTGACAATATATCGAGTTTGCTATAATTATAATCTTAATATGCAAGGAGGATCTAATTCTGAGAAAACCCGTAAGTAGGTGGTTGAAACTTAACAAACTTTAATCATACGAAATACTGGTGTACGGGCTAGCCGTCGGAGCAGCTGAGTCATACTATTACGATGCGAGTGAAGCGACTGCCGCTTTGGATAAGTAGGTCAAGTTCGTTGCCTTCACTTCGTATAACGTTCTGGTCCTGGGCCCTGGTTAAGATATATAGAAAAAATACAGTTTCCATCGTTTTCATGAATACTACTTTATTATTATTATTAATATAAACATGTCCGTAGTTAATACAATACTGTTATCAACTTGGAATCTGTGAACCCTGTTATACATTATTGACTTTTTTGTGTGCTGAACTGCTGTCTCTTTTTGTTAGCTTGATGTCTATTGAATAATTAAATGCGTTTTCAGTTACATTGGTCGCGGCTATCGATTGGGTGACAAAGATGCAATTAACTTGCCCCCCCTCTTCCTAAAAACGACTACTCGCCTGTTTGGGCAATCAATCTCCACCTATTCCGGATATTCTTATCAAAAATACTAAGTGAGTTTTGTTTTTTGTTACAGCTATGTTGCTTTTGGAGAGTGACATGTTCATGGATGCTCTTAATGCGTCAGCAACTAATAAAAAGGAACCTAAGAAACGAAAACGACGCACTAGTGGTTCAAAAGATACATCAAATGATGGCTCCCCACCACATACACCAAACGCAGTCACCAGTCCAAACAGTGAAAGCAAATCTGTGCCACCGAGGTTTTATCAAGATACTATGGATACGGAAGAAGAGAAAGTTATTGAAAGGATTTCCGATACTAATGAAATTAAAGATAAAGAAAATTCATCTGATAAAGAACTTGACGAATCTCTGGAAGCAGTCGAACCACATACTTTGACGGTGAATGGTCTTAAGGGTGTGTTATGTTATCATAAAAGAAAGGGTCCGAAGAAAAGCATTAAATGGAAGCCTGACACTGAACTTGAAGAAATCCAATACTTCGAGCTTGATGAAACTGAAAGGGTTAATGTTACTAAGACATTTACTGATATGAAATATTTAGAAAGGTTTAATGAAAGGGAAGCTTTTCAGAAGGGAAGAAATATTCCTAATGATGATGTTATGGAAGAAAAAACAACCTGGAAGCCGTTAATAATTAATGACGCAAAAGGTGCAGTACTAGTAGACTACGGCATAAAAAGTAAAGAAAAAGAAATTCAAGCGATTCGGCAGAAAGGGACTTTACAACCTCTTTATTTTCATAAATCTATGATACCTGACTCTCCTTTAGAGCCAGATACTGAAACGCACACATATTCTGAACCAACTACTATACCCTTAGAAGATGTTACCGGCAATCAAGATAATACTAGTGATTTCAGAAATATGCCCTGGCCTGAACCTAAAGGCAACGCCCCCCCACCATCTAGTAATAATAATAATATGCCCGCTATGTTCCCTCCAAATATAACGCAGTTTCCCAACGGATTTCCGCCTGCGCAATTTCCGGGTGTTCCTGGTTTTCAAGGTCCCCCCGGAATGGTACCTAGTGACTGGCAAAATGCGGTTCCTCCTCATATGATGCCAAGTGGCATTCCTGGTGCAATGCCTCCAGCGGCTCTTGCGCCCGGAGCTATGCCTCCTGGAAATATGCCGCCGGGTATGATGGTTCCTGAAAACATGATGATGGGACCGGAAATGTTCGTAGGAGGCCCTAATCCCATGTTCCCTCCTGGTATGGTGCCGGATGGTTTTAATATGCCACCTAACATGTTTCCTCCTGACTTCAACATGTCGGGGCCACAAGGTCCTGGGCCTGATGGGTTTCCGGGCCCGGGTAATTTTCGAGGCCCGATGCGTGGTCGCGGTTCGGGTGGTCACTGGCGCGGCAAAGGCTCTGGCAGCTGGGACGGCCCTCAGAGGGGAAGAGGCGGACATGTTCGGGGAGGCAGAAAACCTGTTTGTATATATTTTCAAAGAAAGGGTTTGTGTCGACAGGGCGATAACTGTTCATTTTTACACCCCGGTGTAAATTGTCCATATTAAAAATTCTTAAGACTATCTATTCTAGCTATTTGTATTATATCAGATACTATTATAATATAACTCTGGTTTTATAATATAAAAGTACGCGTTTTTTTAAAGGTTTAATTTATTACAATAAGTTTAACGTAAGTTGAATAATCTGTGAAGACTGTTACACATATATTATATTGTAAATTTGTACATAAAGTAGAATAATGTTTATATAAAACTGAAAATAAAAAAGCTACAAATTACCTTCGTTTTTAATTCGCTTAAAAAATCCTGCCTCGTCAATAATATACTCCAGTAACCTTGTCGATTGAAAGTATGGGGTAGTTTGTGTCAAATCCGGGGTCTATTCCGACTAGTTACATTGTTAGTTCCATTGATGTAACTAGATGGACTTTTTTTTCCTAGTAGTTACATTCAACGAAGATGGATTCCGTAATGGAACTACATGGACTTTTTTTTCAGAGTAGTTACATTAATAATACTTATAATAAATATTATTAGATCAAATTATTATATTTTTTTAATATAGGCAAAGATATTGAAAATAAGTACCTTCTATAAGATTGCATTCGTTATAATATACAAATTTATTATAAATATTAATGTAACTACTCGAAAAAAAAAGTCCATGTAGTTACATTACGGAATCCATCTTCGTTGAATGTAACTACTAGGAAAAAAAAGTCTATATAGTTACATCAATGGAACTAACAATGTAACTAGTCGGAATAGACCAAATCCGGTAGTGCGTATTTTTTGCAGACTTGTTTATGATGCTGGCCCAATGAATAATCTAAGTTTCTGAACTCGAGCGCCGAACGCAACTTAGTCAAATAATGAAAAAAAACCATTTCAGACTTTTTTCAGATTTTGGCGACTGTAACCCTAATTCGCTAAAGAACTACTTTTTCATAGTACCTTGTCATAACCTTTTTAAATTAGACTGAATTTGCTACAATATGAGATTAAAATTGTCCCTGTAGACCAGGGGATCCCAATCTTTTTTTGGTCAGGGACCACTTTTAATATTATTCTTGTTAGCAGGGACCACTATGTAGTAAAAATAATAAAAATAAACTAATAATCAAACTGAAACTTTAACAACTCAATAGGAAATTACACATAACAAGAAATATATTTATGATACACTTCTGTAATTTTGCATTAATGTGATTTCTGAGCTTGCATTTTCTTCACAAGTTCGGCTATCCAAGGACCAATTATTTCGTTACTCAAAGCTACACGCAAACATCACTTACTTTCAAACGATTCCTCGCCTTGTTTTTAATTACCAACTGTTCGTGTAAGGAACCCTTCGATAGTCAGATGCGGTCCTGGTTTTTCTAGTTCTCCCCAGGGGTTACAGTCACAGGCATTACACTCCTTCAATATGAAATAAGCCACTCACCTTGGTCTGTCCGTTGGCACGCCTTAGTCACGGGGTACTCCAGATCACTCCAAAGTCTAGGTATCGAGTCCGAGCTGGCCAGCTATGTCACATATAGGAATGTATCACCATACGAGATCTAGCACTCGTGTATACATATAAAAACACACACAATACTCTCCGATGGTAACTTGGGAATTCTTTCCGCCGGTACCGAAATACACGTCCGATTTGGAAGCCGATTTAGGACGAACAGTCCGGGCGCTTGTCTCGAAGCTACCCTCAAATTTCTTCACGCGCCGACCTAAAGCAGAGGTGACTTACCCACATATTAAAAGATTACAATGCCTGAACATCCCCCCGCCTAACCAAGCCCGCCTTGGTTATTCATTCCCTAAAGGTAACCTACACAATTTTGAGACGGGTCTTAACAAGACACCATTTTGGGTTTTTACTTCGGCAACCCGTATGACTCCGTCTTTACCCGGTAAAAGCTTAACTAACCGTCCACGTCTCCAGTGTAGAGGTGGTAGGTTATCCTCTTTAATTAAAACTAAATCATCTAACTTAGGAGGTTCCGTATGCGAGGTCCATTTAAAGCGTTGTTGGAGCGTATGAAGGTATTCACTTTTCCAACGGTTCCAAAAATGTTGGGTCATCTTTTGTATCTGTTCAAACCGAGACAACCGAGACATACTGACCTCGGTGTAAGGATATTCGGGAAGGGCCACTAGGGGCTGACCGATCAAAAAATGTCCGGGAGTCAATATCTCCAAGTCCGCCGGGTCCGTACTAAGAGGACACAACGGCCGCGAGTTCATCACGGCCTCCACCTTCGTGAAGAACGTGGTGAGTTCTTCGAACGTCAACCGAGTTTCGCCGAGTACGCGCTTGGCGTGAGTTTTTGCCGATTTAACCGCCGCTTCGAATAATCCACCGTGGTTTGGACTGGATGGAGCATTGAAAAGCCATTTAATGTCGTTTTTGACGAATTCCCGATCGATTTCCGATTGATGATCCCGTAAGAAAACTCGCAGTTCCTTCAAATATTTATCCGTGCCCGTATAGTTAGTACCGCAATCCGACCGAACTAATGAGGGAAGCCCTCGCCGTGATATAAACCGGGTAAACGCCGCTACGAAAGCTTCGACCGTTAGTTGACTAACAATCTCCAAGTGCACACTCTTAGTGCTTAAACAAACAAAAATACATAAATAACATTTCAGAATTTTTGCGTTCCGAAGCACGCTTGATTTAATGTGAAATGGACCAGCGAAATCGGTTGCGGTACCAAAAAATGGTCGGATGCCCCTCACCCGATCAGCGGGTAAGTCCGCCATGAAGGGCTGGTCCAGCCGCGGCTGCGCTCGGAAGCACCGTATACATTTGAAGGTAACGTGACGCGTCACCCGCCGAGCTGCAACTATCCAATACGTCCACGATAAAATAGACTCTAATGCATTAGCGCCTACATGGCAGTATGCCTTATGATAGTGTGTTACTAAAATTTTCGTAAATCTACTCTTGCCTGGTAACAAAATTGGATGTCGCGCGTTGTAAGGTAAATTCGATGCACCGATTCTACCGCCGACTCGAAGCAAATTGGTTTTATTATCTATAAACAAATTCAACCGCCTTAGTGAATTTTTTATACCTTTTCCATCTCGTAACGCCAATATTTCTTCTTCGTAATGTTCCTTTTGAACAATGCGTATTAAACAAGCTATCGCATTTTTACGTTCCGAAACCGAAATCATTTTGCCGACGTTTTTACATTTTGTTTTACAATGCCGAATAAACCGTAATAAATAAGCCGTTACATTTACCAATTTGTCAAATGAACTAAACCGATCAAATAAATTAAAATCCGAGTCTAATATACCGACATGGACATTAGGCCGTAAACCGGGTAACATATCCGCCGGGAAATCCGAACACTCGCCAGGCCACTTGGCCGGCGACTCCCGGAGCCAGCGCGGCTCCCACCACAGCGGGTGTCGCAGCAACTCGCTCGCCGTCGCTCCGCGCGACGCAACATCCGCACAGTTCAGTTCGCTGGGAACGTGACGCCAAGTGATGTCCACTTTAGAGGAAAGTATTCGTGAAACCCGATTGCCTTCGTACACTTGCAATTTGTGCGGAGGAGTTTTTAACCACGCCAATACAATGGTACTATCACACCAACCTACTACCCTGTATAATTCGATATCACTCTCAAGTGAAGTGACGACATGGTTTATAAGAGTGGTTAACAGGGTTGCCCCATTTAATTCAATTTTTGGAATAGTGTGCTTTGTCTTAAGAGGGGCTACGCGGGACTTAGCCATGAGTAGCCTCACTCGAACCGTACCGTCTGCGTTTGCCGACCGTAAATAAACTGCAGATGCAAAACCGACCGAGGATCCGTCACAAAAACCGTGAATTGAATATGTACTTTTACCGTTCGATTTTATACATCTAGGGATAGATATCTGTTGCAAATTTGGCAAGTCCTCGAGAATCTCTTTCCAATTCCGAACTATCTCTTCCGGTGCGGGAGCGTCCCAATCTATTTTCCGCGAATTGCTAGAAGTGCTAAGTAGGGTTTGTAACAACAATTTTATTCTAAACACTACTGCACAAGCCCAGCCGAGAGGGTCGTACAGTCGAGCTGACAAAGATAAAATAGTCCGCCGAGTAATCGTTCCTTCCACTGGCAATTGCAGTCGGTAAGAGAAACTATCACATTTTGGATCCCACTGGATACCTAAAACCTTTATAAAACCGGAACCGTCCGTATCCGCGTCAAATGACCGAAGAGTCTCCAGATGGTCTGACGGTAAACCGTCCAATAGTTCTGGTACGTTTGACGACCATTTCCGCAATTCATAGCCGGCCGTGCCCATGAGCGCCACCAGCTCATCCCGCAAGTCCCTAGCGGAGTCCAGCGTGTCCGACCCTCCGTTTAAATCATCCACGTAACTTTGACGGCGTAATAACTGAGCCGCGCGTGGGTACCTATTTTCTTCGTCACTAGCCAACTGATGCAAACACCGAATTGCAATGAACGGACTCGATTTTAAGCCGTAGGTATTTGTTGTCAACTCGTAAACAAGTAAAGGTTCGTCCGGTGACGGTCGCCAGAATATAAGTTGATATTTCCGATCTTCCGAATGTACCCATGTCTGTCTGAACATCATTTTTACATCAGTAGTAAATACAAACCGTGGTAACCGAAAATTAATTATTATTTGAGTAATATCGTTCTGTAATCGCGGTCCGGAATGCAAACAATCATTCAAAGATACGCCTGTGGTCGTCTGCACACTTCCATCAAAAACGACCCGAATTTTGTCAACATCACCAGATTTTTTAAAGACTCCATGATGACATAAAAAATGATGTTCTTGCCCGGACCCGACATCAAAGTTAGAAACCGCCATGTGACCGAGTTTTAAATATTCCGTCATAAATTCTACATATTTTTTCCGAAATTCCGGTTGTCGTGCCATGCGCCGTTCCACGGCTATAAATCTCCGTAATGCTATTTCCCTAGAATCACCTAGCCATCGATGACCTAATACGAGTGGTAATTTCACCACATATTTACCGTCAGTGCCCCGTGACGTAGAACTCGCAAATAAATTCTCACATTCCAAATCCGCCGGATCCCGTAAAAAACCCGAGTTTGGTGGTTCTTCAGACCGCCAAAATTTTTCAACTGCTTCGATGAGTGTCATGCCGACATGACAACCCGTTTGCAATTCAATACGATTGCCCATTGAAGCCACAGGGCCGAAAATTGCGTAATCAAAAATGGTACCCAACGCAAACGGTCCTCCCGCGCCCAAGTCAATCTTATCCCCGTTTAAAATATGGCCTAAAATGTCGCATCCAAAAATGATGTCTATGTGACTTTGATTAAATGACCCGTCGTCCGATAATTTAATATTATTAACCGGTAATCCTAATTTTCGCGCGAAATAAGACGTAGGCCGTTTTAACACCACCGCCGTAACTGATAATAAAATCTTACTCAATTGTTCCGATCTAAAATAAAACTCAACCAAATAGTTGCCGTCATTGTTGCATAACCCACCGATACCTAATAAAGATGTTTTATTGTAATGTCGCTTCAGTCCTAAAGTGGCTACAAAATCACTTTTAATTATTGAGACTTGGCTTCCCAAATCCAACAAGGCCCGAGACCGCACAAAGTTTCCGTTAACCGATTTTACTTCAATAATGACGGTGGGCAAAATGATATTGTTCATTAACCGAGGCACTACTGAGGCGACACTACTAGACTGTAATTGCTATTCTTGAGGACGGGGTCTCCGATCTCCGCTGTGACTTGGCGACCGCCTACCCCTTGAACGATTCCGATTCCGACCGCCTTCATAATTATTATTCCGAAACTCTCTAGAATCATAGTCGCGTTCATAATTTGTATAATGACGCATCAAATCTTGCATACGACAACCCGCCCCGGTGGCATTGTCAGCGTGCGAGCTGTTCCCTGCATTTGCGCCAGGCGACCCCTTTTCGTTAGCCGGGTTATCGCGTTGTGAAGCGACGGCTACTTGCCGTGAACGCTGCCTATCTCCCGGAGGCGATGGAGCGCGCGCAGTGGACATCGTACAAATTAATTTATTATGGCCAATATTTCCACACCGATTACATGGTACCTGCCGGTCGCACGTCGCGGCAGGATGCCTTTCAAAACATCTAAAGCAAAGGCCGTTAATTTTTACCCAGTCCTTACGCTCATATGGCGAGAAACTTGCAAACTTGAAACAAATGGCTAAGTTGTGCCCCGGTATATTACAATAATAGCAATTATTATTTTGTCCGGAAGCGTAATTACGAGAGTTAACCCATTCCGATTTGTAATTATTATTACTCCGCTCCGCAACATGCACATTACGCGCCGGTTTCCGTGTGCACTCCGCGTAAGTCCATGCCGGCTCCGCCGCCATGGCCGCCGTGTCGATGAGTCGGCATTCATTTTGTAGAAACTCAGTTAACTGTTCAAAAGTGGGTAGATTTAAGGTGTTACCGCCGTACCGCTGCTCAAACCGACTTTTAATATCTAACGGCATTTTTGTAAGACTAATATGTAACAAAATATAGCTCCACTCATCTATAGGTAGTCCTAAATTTTTTAATGCCCGTGTAGATTCTAACAACGGATTTAATATTTTTGCCCTAAGGCCTACACCTTTACTAATCGCCGGTAAATGTAATATCCGAGATATATGCGAATCCGCTTGCAACCGTTTATTTTCATATCTACCTTTCAAAATATCCATGGCAATGTCTAATGAACCGTCAATCATTGGCAGATGTTTTATAAGCGACTTAGGTTCGTTTTCTAAGTTAGCAAATAAATAATGGAACTTTTCCGTTTTAGAAATGTCTTTCTGTGATAACACCAAGGATGTAAATAGACTGATGAAGCTACTCCATGAAAATACGTCACCATCAAACGGAGTTAAGTTAATGCGCGGTAACCGCGCCGCCCCGGCGCTCTGAGTCGGCGCGTGCGTGCCGTCGAGGTGCGGGTAGGCCGCCGCCACCGCGTCCAACTCATTGTACCACTCTGTGGCCTCTTTGTATTTTTCATCATAACTAGCGATCGTTTTATCGTCTACCGAATCGAGGCACAGTATGCCTTCGTATGCCTCCGTAAGACCTTTAAAGTACTCTTCCAACTTACGTAACCGCGCCGACAATACGCTTGAACTATAGCTTTTGCTAGACACAATTTGTAAACTATTTTTTAACCAATCATATTTTACTTTAAACTTACTTTCAATAACTTTAGCCATTTTTTCCGAAATGGTAACCTCTTAAGTAAGACAATCGCTACAGTAGGATAAAACCAAACCGATTATTTCCGAAAACTTAACCGAATAAAATAACGGACACCTTAACCGATATTAATAACAAATTTACTGATACCCTAAGCTAACTACCTAATGAAAAACCTATCCAGGCTCGATGGACCAAAATTATGTTCGTGTAAGGAACCCTTCGATAGTCAGATGCGGTCCTGGTTTTTCTAGTTCTCCCCAGGGGTTACAGTCACAGGCATTACACTCCTTCAATATGAAATAAGCCACTCACCTTGGTCTGTCCGTTGGCACGCCTTAGTCACGGGGTACTCCAGATCACTCCAAAGTCTAGGTATCGAGTCCGAGCTGGCCAGCTATGTCACATATAGGAATGTATCACCATACGAGATCTAGCACTCGTGTATACATATAAAAACACACACAATACTCTCCGATGGTAACTTGGGAATTCTTTCCGCCGGTACCGAAATACACGTCCGATTTGGAAGCCGATTTAGGACGAACAGTCCGGGCGCTTGTCTCGAAGCTACCCTCAAATTTCTTCACGCGCCGACCTAAAGCAGAGGTGACTTACCCACATATTAAAAGATTACAATGCCTGAACACCAACAAAGCAGAAAATCCTTGTTCACATAAATAAGTTGTTGAGAAAATCATAAAATAGTGCAAGGCGATTTCTCGAAGTTTAGTTATAAGAATAATAATAATAAATAATATAGAAATTACGTTTTTTACACCACAACAACTTCAGTGAATTCGATTCAAAAGCATCCTTGCAGTTTGTCATTTTGGAATTCAATGAATTTTCCTGGTTTCCTTGAGTAACTTCACCAGCGCCAGCGTCCGTGCTAAAAAGGGTTACGATCAGCTTTTGATCAACTTTAGCGTCTTCAGTATATTATGGGACGTAACGATTGAATCCATCAATCAACATTTGTAAAAGAGTCTTGATGTTCTCTTAATATATTTGCTTTACTAGCGTCATACGTTTTGTCATCTACAAGTTAGTGCTTTTAATGTCGCAAACGCAGAATACCTAGTAATTTTCTTCAATTTTAAGTAACCACGACTGATGTTTGAAAATAAAAGCGCGAAGTTGATCTTCAAAAATGATAAGATAAGATAAAGTACAATGGTATTACTTAGTCTAGCATTATATAAATCTATAAATATTACATTAAAAATATATCAACTAACCTGCGTAATAGTATAGCATAACTGCGCAGGAAAACACACCAAAATATTACGAGATAGAGGGAGAAAAAAAAACACCTACTTATGTGTATATAAGGCGGTGCAAGACGACCACATAAGATTGATATGTTTTCCTACATCGAAGGTGTCCCCAAGACAAGATAAAGCTTTTGCATTTGAAAAAATATATATACTAATCAAAACCAAATATATAGGGGCCACCCTATGTTCTAGATACATACAAAATAACTGTTTTCGGAGAAGGATTATTATAACGAATCTTAACCTGTAATTTTTGAATTTACTACCATTCGAAAGCTGCAATGTTCAACTTACAAGCTGCGTTTTTAATTTTTTGTCCCTTGTTTTGTTTTCACCGTGCGAGTGGTTTTTTAAAACAATTTTCAAACATCATACAAAATGAGACAAAAAAAAACTTTTTTAAAAACCGCACGCACGGTAAAAACAAAACAATTGATTAAAAAAAACACAGCTTTAAGTTAGCTGAACATTGCAGCTTTCGAATGATACTAAATTCAAAAATTACAAGGTAATATTTGTTATAAAAATCCTTCTCCGAACATAGTTATTTTGTATGCAGAACATAGCGTGGCCCCTATTTTGTTTTGATTACTTAGTATATTATTAAGTTTCGGGTTTAGGTCAAGCATTTTTATCTATTAGATTGTCGTCGATCCTATAATACGCTTAAGACATTAACGATTTTTTCAAGTTATTTTTATGCAGGAAAGGGTAACTACGTCAGGTAATTTATTATAGAAATGAATGCATTGACCAACCAATGATTTATATACTTTACGGACGCGGAATTTCCGAATAGCGATTTTATTTTTATTTAAGTTAGGTATGTATATCAGACACAACTTTTACAAAAAAAAGTGAAGTGAGTAAAACCATGAGAAGTATGAAACTTTGAAGGTGAAAGGACAATTTCTCCGAATAGGTTGAGTTTGGGCAGCTAATAAAAATACGTGTCCGTTATTTTAGACTACTCTCTAACATTTATAAAAATAAATCGAATCGGAGCTGGACAGTTATTTTATTATTATTTATTTATTTAATAAGTACAATTTAATTAAAGCTAACAGTTAGGCAGTGCCCCACAAAACTGGAGCAACAGTTTGACTGTGGGACGGGCAGTCTCTAAGTTAAACATAAAATTAAAATTAAATAACAAAATTCAAAATTCAAAATTCAAAATATTTATTCAGTAAATTGGCCACATGCGGGCTCTTATATAAAATCAGTGAAGTATACTAAACATACATTTATAATATTAACTTAGTAAATCTAAATAATGTTTTTTTAATAGTCTCTTGAATTTATTCTTATTTTTTTCACGTCGAATGGCTTCAGGCAGACTATTGAGTAGGTATGGGATACGCTTTTTGAGAGTTCTGTCTCCATAGTAATTATTTATCCTAGGAACGAATAGTTTACCAGTCGCCATAGCCTTGGTGTTATAGGTATCATCAAGGGTACGTTTCCTTGTAAGTTCGGCAGCTTACGCCGTTAGGAAAATTAGACAACTAACCAATGTTGAGACAGCTCGCTTAGTTTATGATAGTTATTTCCATAGTGTTATGTCGTACGGTAGGTATTCTGGTTTGGGGCATGGCAGCTGATATACAATAGTTCATTACTGCAGAGGCCGTGAAGTCAGGGATATAAGGACGAGTTTGAGGTAGACGGCCGAATTGTAGACGAGACCGGATAGAATGAGTCCTTCAATCCTTGTTCCAGCCGAGGATTGTATAGTGCTTTTCTCAAGCAATGTGAGGAAATATTTAAAGAACATTACTGCAATCTTACGATCTTACGATGGCAATCTGAAGACTGTGCAATCTTACGAACTTACGATGGCAACCTCAACACTGCAATCTTACGATGGCAATCTCAAGACTGCACTGTTATAATGTCAATCTCAAGACTGCAATCCTTCGATCAACAATACAACTAGATAACGGGTCAGAGAACAAAACACGGCCCAGCGAATATATACCCACTTCAAATTGGGAGCTTACGTCAATTTAGTTCGTTGTCAACTACGCCAACAGTGACACGTGTCACAATGCCTCAATGCGTTTTCAGAAACTGCAAAAATAATCACCGTTACAAAAATCTTTCAGACGGAATGTCATACTTTCGGCATGTAAATGTCGATTCGTAATATTAATTGATAAATAGCTAAGGATAAGTCTTTCTAATAAAAAAATATATTTTAGTTTCGGACCAACAATTGTCAATATTTGGATGTTGGAGAACAGTATGTCAATGGAGTAGTTTTATACTTTATATTATTGCAGTAATAAATTAAATATTAGTTTGTGGATTCCTCGTGAACTCGTGATCCATTTTATTGTGCGATATAGAGTTATATTGTCGCGAGTGAACGGCAGGAGTTTTTTAACTGATGAAGACCAAAGATGAACACCGGAAATCATTAATCATAATTGTTTAACGGGCAGTGATGAGATTTCTCTATTAAGAATATGAAATTACTTTTATTCACGTAATGCGTGTAGTGAAGTGCAATTGATGGTGAAGTACCGGGAGAACTCTTTAATAATTAACGGCCCTGCATATTGGATAGCGAAATATTGTTAAGGCTGATTGGAAATTGTTATTAGACTATAAGGTTTTTTAATGTAATGAACGAGTATAATTATGTGCTGTAGAAAATCTCAATGATATGAGAAATATCACTAAAAAGCGATTTTTCTTTTTAAAAATAAAACCGTCTTCAAAAATCCACTAAACAAATATAGGTATATACGCTTCACATTTGTTGCCCTGTGGTGTAGGCAGAGACTACGGAATGCCAGGTGCACCGGTCTAAGCATACAAGTATAACTTTCGCTTCCTCTACATTCATAATTTTGACCCACTGAACAAGGTGAAATAAATGACCGGTCTCCTAGAAATTACCTATCGTTGCCTAACAGGTATATCAAATATATGATATTTTATAATTATATCCAAGCCAGTGTCAAGTAGGTATACTTACACAAATAGCAATGCCACATGATTTTTGCCAGCGACATAATAAGTCAGTCGATATAAGTTTTTCAAGTAGCTATTAGGGTTTTTGAAGACGCTTTTACTTTATGTTGCTAAAAAAATATATGATGGGTTACGAGCCCACAATATTATTTTTATTATCTTAAATAATAAAAATAGCGTTGAGTTTTTGTTTAAATGAAACCCACCTGAGACGTCAAAACAGAAATAATATTAAGTATAAAGCTACTCCATTTGTACTCTGTTCGCGGTGACATTGGCACTCTGCTAGTAGAAGCTGCATAAGGTAAAAAAACGAGCCTCTAGTCGAAGCGACATAAGATGATAAATTGTTTCATGCAAAATTAAGCGTTGCGTTAATGATATACCATTTAAATTAGGATGTTTTATTTTGACAATGATTTTATACAAGTATGAACTTTGTATAGGTCGCCCTAGGACACTTTTGGGAGAGAATTCTGTATGGAACCCGGTGTCTATTGGTTGGTATGTCGATGCTGCAATCTAACGATGGCAATCTCAAGACTGCAATCTTACGATGGCAATCTCAAGACTACAATCTTGCGATGGCAATCTCAAGACTGCAATATTACGATGGCAATCTCAAGACTGCAATATTACGATGGCAATCTGAAGACTGGTAATATTACAATGTCAATCTCAAGACATTCAATCTTCCGATGGCAATCTCAAGACTGCAATCTTACGATGGCAATCTCAAGACTACGATCTTACGATGGCAATCTCAAGACTGCAATTTACGATGGCAATCTCAAGACTGTAATATTACGATGGCAATCTTAAGACTGCAATCTTACGATGGTAATCTCAAGTCTGCAATATTACAATACCAATCTCAAGACTGCAATATTCCGATGGCAATCCTTAGACTGCAATCTTACGATGGCAATCTCAAGACTGCAATCTTACGACGGCTACCTATGACTATAATATTACGATAGCAATCTCAAGACTGCATTCTTACGATGGCAATCTCAACACTGTAATGTTACCATGGCAATCAAAACATGGCACCAAATAATATAAAGTTGTCCACAAGTGATACAATCTTTTCGAACCAACTGAAATCGTTGCTTATCAACTTAGCTTGTTACAATATTGACGAGTTCCTTCAGGGAGATCATTGACCTATGGACAAACAGTACTTAACCCATTATAATTAAGGATAACTTTTATCGAATATGTTTTTCTTATTGTGTATTGTTTTTAAATTATTGTACAATTAGTCAAACTGTAACTTGAAGATTTAATTAAGTACGTATAAATATCAAAACTGACTGTATATTATAATACTGACATGTAAATATTATCTTTACCAATAAATTATCTGAATCTGAATCTGAATCTCAAGACTGTGCAATCTTACGATGGCAATCTCCAGGCTGCGCAATCTTACGATGGCAATCTGAAGACTGCAACGTTACGATGTCAATCTGAAGACTGCAATCTTACGATGGCAATCTTAAGACAGTCTTACGATGGCAATCTCAAGCCTGCAATCTTACGACGGCAACCTATTTATTTATTCGTATGGCATTTGTACAATCGTTTGTCTTTAATATTATAACTTAACTACAATGGCAACCTATGACTATAATATACGATAGTAATATCAAGACTGCAATCTTACGATGGCAATTTCAACACTATAATCTTACCATGGCAATCTCATGACTGTGCGATCTTACGATGGCAATCTCAAGGCTGCAATCTTACGATGGCAATCTGAAGACTGCAACGTTACGATGGCAATCTCAAGACTGCAATATTATGATGGCAATCTCAAGAATGCGCAATCTTACGATGGCAATCTGAAGGCTGCTATGTTACGATGGCAATCTCAAGACTGCAATCTTACGATGGTAATCTCAAGTCTGAAATATTACAATGTCAATCTCAAGACTGCAATCTAACGATGGCAATCTCAAGAATGCAATATTACAATGTCAAATCAAATCAAATCAAAATCTTTATTGCATTATCACATTAGTAATGTGATATTACATAATTATGAGGTGGAAAATACACATGTCATGTTGGCCTAGGCCAAGAAGTAATGTAGGGAGCCATAAACAAGATACAGTTGCCGGTAAACTTCTTGAACATGTGACCTTACCTGCGCAGAATTTTAGGTGTCGTTTGGGGGGGCGCGGCAGCGGGAGGTGGCGGCGGGGGAGCATCGTTTCGGTTCGAGATTGGTATAGTCTTTATTATTTCTACTGAGCCGATCTTCTACACAAAGGCCATTGTTTGTAAACAATACCATTGTCTTTCTTTGTGTCCGTAACACCAAGCCGATTACATAAAAAAAAGTTAGAACTACATTGAATGTACATTGAATTATCAACCCTACCCTCTTAGTCAGTAGGTTTAAAATGTAAAGTGTCAGGATACAGATATAAGTTTTGTGTAGATGATAGTACTGTGTAAAGAATAAGCACAGTTCAAATAATAAAGACTTATATCTGTATCCTGACACTTTACATTTTAAACCTACTGACTAAGAGAGTAGGGTTGATAATTCAATGTACATTCAATGTAGTTCTAACTTTTTTGTATGTAATCGGCTTGGTGTTACGGACACAAAGAAAGACAATGGTATTGTTTACAAACAATGGCCTTTGTGTAGAAGATCAGCTCAGTTCAAATAGTAAAGACTATAACAAATCAGTTGACGTTTGCGTCCCGCGCTCCGTTTACGCCCCTCTGCCTCCCGAGTACACTTTCGTGCACTGATAAATTGTAATGTAAAATTCATTTATTCAGACATTTTTGTTTTAAATTGACATAATATAATGCCACGCCTAAATAACATCGATTTTAAAAGACAAGCTCGAAGGGCTCCGACCTGCTCACTGTTTTCGGACCACGGGAAAAAAAGATCTGTGAAGAAGAAAGTTACAGGCATTGACAGCTTTGATCAACGATGTCTAGCTACAGGTCCCCTGAACCAATACCTATCAGCGCTGGTATTGACATAATGGAAGGAATATATTTTTTAGTTCAATACTAATCTCCCTTTAATATTTTCTCTGTTTTTAGTATTATTGTAATAAAAATATATACGTTTTTTTTTTACATTTGTACGAAGTAGGTAGGTACCTCCCATTTATCCTAAGATTTGAAAATATTCTGTAACAAAAATTAGGTACTTTTTTTGCACGTATGTGTACGATGCGCGAACTTTCCCCCACCACCTCGCCCAATGTTCAAGAAGTTTGCCGGCAACTGTACTTCATGTCTTCATTTCGTAACATAAACGCATACATTTACGGGCATGTTTGAATAAAAAATATTATTCTCCGCTGCTCTAACTTTTTAAATTTGCTTACTTACATTAAACTGACAAAGGAAAAATTACATACTGCCAACCACCACTATTTAGACTCTGTAACCATATTTTACGACATTAAAAAAAATCAAAATCTATGGTGTAAAAACAAACTCTGAAAGCCCTAAGAAAAAGATAAAGATAAAGACATTTATTCAGGGAGTAGGCCGCACGGGCACTTTTACACTTCAAGAATCTACCAGCACTTCACAAGAGGAGACCACTGCTGAGAAAAAACGCCGCAAGAAACTCGGCAGTCAGTTTTTTTTTTTATATATTTAATATTACAATGGTACTACTTACGTCCGGTCCCTATATTCAATCCGCGGACAGATAGGCTTACTTCGGATTAAAATTTGACACATTTTGTATGGGCAAATGTCAAATTTTAACCCGAGGTAAGCCTTATCTATCCTCGGATTGAATATAGGAACCCGACATTAGTCTACCATTATATAAATCTATAAATATTACATTAAAAAATATATCAAATAACCTGCGTAGTTTCCGCTGGAAAACACACCAAAATCTTACGAGAGAGGAAGAAAGAGAAAAGTAAATAAAGAACACCTACTTATGCGTATATAAGACGGTGCAAAACGACCACATAAGATTGATAGATACGAGTATTTCCTACATCAACGGTGTCCCCTAGACAAGCTAAAGCTTTTGAATTAAAAAATAATATTATTGATTAAGTTTCGGGTTTAGGCCTAGCATTTTTGTCTATTAGATAGTCCTCGATCCTATAATACGCTTTAGACATTAACGACTTTTTCAAGTCATTTTTAAGTACTGGAAAGGTTAGCTTTAAAACTAAGTCAGGTAAGTAATTTATTATAGAAATGAATGCATTGACCCACAAATGATTTATATACTTTACGGACGCGGAATTTTCGAATAGCGATTTTATTTTTATTTCTAGTATTTAAATTATGTACTATATCAGATTATTTTATGAAACAATATTATTTTTTAATAACATTAATAACATTCTCATAAATATATTGAGACGCTACAGTTAAGATATTGGACCTAATTCTACGTGCACATCGCTTAAATAGCCTAAAACTAAATACTTAGTCAAATTTTAAGACATAGTTTAGACTTTAACCACGGCTATTCAATGTCACGCTGACAATGTATAAGACCGCCTAAAATAAGAAGCGTCCGATTCAAATTAGCGCTGTCCTATCATGGCGCTGTCATTTGATTATAACAGCTGCTCATAGAATAGCCAAGCGTTTAAGCGACACCTAAATAAAATTAGGAAGTTTAGAGGCCACTGTAGAATCGGGCCCACTGGCAGGACACAGAGTTTGGAAGTTGGGCGCGTTATTTAAGCGTTTTTACATTTTATAGTTACAACTCTTGTCAACAAGTCTAGGCCAGGGTGTTTTGCGTTATTCTGCCAAAAAGCCACTTAGCTGGAGGCATGTCATCTTCCTTGATTAAAACAACGTCCCCAATTTCAGGTTCTGGGACCTAAATGATCCACTTCTACCGGTGTAAAAAATGAGTTAAGTACTTGCTTGACCATCTACGCCAGAAGTTTTGGAGCAGTTATTTTTATTTATATTTTTATTTTCTTTATTAACCCATATATGCCCAAAACTACGTTTTTAATTGGTTTCTTAAATGCTTTCTGATTTGAAAACGATCAATACCATATACGCCCTGAATTATTCAGGATATTGTTCGTTTTCGAATCAGGGGGCAAATATGGGTTAAGGAAAACAAACAGCATACATACATACATAAACTCACGCCTTCAATCCCAAAGTGGGGTAGGCAGAGCTACGGAATTATCAGCAACTCTAAAACCTTGTTGATAATTCTGTAACCACATTTTGCATAATTAGGCTAAGGTGCTTAACAGCGCATTAGTGACAGGTTGCAAGCCCATCGCCTAACAGTACTACAAGCCCTTAGGCCGGGGCCGCACTGGTCAGGCGACGGCGATGCGACGGCGGCGCGACAGCGACGCGAATTGATTGGTGTCCGCATTAACAGTAGCGATGAACAAGCGAATCGCTCATACATCGTGAATTGGCTGGCCGCATTGACCAGGCACGATTTAAACAGCGCGACGGATTATAAAATGATGTCCGCACCTATGCAGCTACGCGACTACGAGCATCGGGCTGTATCTCGGCAGTGTGCCTAGAAACTCCTTACAAAGTGGAATTCTAGTTTTTGGTACCAATCCTACTAATAGTATACAATACAAATTACTCGAGATAGTTTACCACAAGGTGCAAACATAAAAAAAAAGTTTTATTGTAAATTAATTGTATTTCCTTCCATTATTTCTACAGTCTATACTTATGTTTCGGATGCTTTGACATCCAGATGGGTTGTCTAGCTTGCACACTAGAAATAAATTCTTCTATGTTTATATTTTTCAACATGGCGTCTGTCCCGATCGAGCGACAAATTCAAACTAATTTGATTTTGTCGCGAAGCTTCTCATTCGCCTCTAGTCGCACGAAATAGCTCTCGCTCTGTCGCTCAAGCGACGTTGCAGTGCGGCCGCTTTTACGTGGTGTTTTACATTTGTTTCTTGATCGCCGTTGAATCGCCGCGAATCGCCGTCGCTTTACGAAAATCAAAATATCGCCGCTTGTCGCTGTTCCTAAACATGCAATGCGGACATGTTACTACATTACTAAACATTTGAATGCTATGAGCGACGAAATCAAAATGAGATCAAAATCTTGTCGCTTGTCGCTTAATCAATGCGGCCGCCATCATAGCTTGAAAGGTGTTTGTTTTACTGTCGTCGCCGTCGCATCGCCGTCGCCCTACAGTGCGGCCCCGGCCTTATTCCCTTAGTCGCCTCTTACGACAGTGACAGCATACAATAGTACATAAAGTAATATGACAATAATGGGTAGCTCACAAGCCAACAAAGTTTTCACTAATGTACACATACACATTTGGAATCAGATTCACAAAGTCAGTTACGCCTGAGCTTTGTGTACAACACAAGGTTCAAAAGGGTCTACATATGCTTAATTAGAAATTGAAAAACATGAAAATATATACTTAAGCCTTCACACGGTTTTTCTTATAGCGTTAACATAGTTGTAATAAGTATCATGGAATATGTCGGTATCGGTATGGTTGTACTTACAAATGGGTCGAGCATTCGTTGCGTTAACTGCCATCTTTTTAAGGTGCCTATACTTAACCGCTCATAATTTGTTTCTGGCATTGTAACTAGAGGCTCACTTACTAAAAAATTACCTGTGGCCCGTTTCACGAAGCTACAAGTTACAAATTACAAGTTCACAAGTAACAAGAGCAAAAAGTTACAATTTACAAGTACAAGTGTTTCTCGAACGCGGCCTTCCATGGTAGAATAATAGGATCGTATGGTAATCTCGATTACAAGTGAATGACATCTCGATTTAACAAGTCCCTATTAAAAAAAAGTTTGTTGATGTTTTGACGTTTCTAAATGTCAAATCTTGAAATATTTATATTTATAATCTGTAAATCCGATGATGTCTCCACTCCAGTCTCGCGGAGTCTTCGGAGTTGTCTTTCTTTATCGTTAAAATTTGAAAGTAGGTAGGTACGGGAGTTATTTTAGATATTATGGAAAGCAACCGGAAAATTTTGAAGGCAACACTGCTAAAAGAAGTGTTGCTTAAGAAAAAATAACTTTTTGGAGCATTTTCGGCAACCACGACAAAAGCTACCAAAACCGATGCGTGGAAAGTCATACACGCAAAGGCACAAGGACTTGTGCCAAATTCAAGGGATTCCCACGACTGCACGACTTCCACATTCCACAAGCTTATGAAACTTCACTTAATATTTACAGACAAAATAACAATAACAACAAACTTTAACAGAGAATTAAACTCAACAACTAACAATAACAAAATATACAATTACAAAATAACAATAACAACAAACTTTAACAGAAAATTAAACTCAACGACGGTACGACATGAGAACTGAGTGACGTTTAAAAACAAACAAGGTAGGTACTATAGTATGAATGATTTGACAGCGACTCTAACAAATTACAAGTTTACTTAGCTCGGAAGCTAGGTAGTTTTTTTTACTAAGTGACAAGTACAAGTTGACAATGTAACAAAATTTTCGAGAAATGTTAGTTCGATTGAAGCAATTGCTAACAATAAAATAAAATAAAATGTCTATGGTTCAAATTTTACACTTGTAACTTGAATTTTACAAATTGTAGAAAAGTAGCTTCGTGAAACGCTTGTAGTACCTTTTTTGACCAATGTTGCCAGTTTACACTTGTAAAATTGTAACTTGTAGCTTCGTGAAACGGGCCACAGGCGTTAA
This sequence comes from Acleris emargana, assembly GCA_927399475.2. Classification (NCBI taxonomy): domain Eukaryota; kingdom Metazoa; phylum Arthropoda; class Insecta; order Lepidoptera; family Tortricidae; genus Acleris; species Acleris emargana. Next base: position 16,772,557 of record OV656836.1, read on the forward strand.
AGACTTGGCTCTCCTGGGTCGCTGTGCAGGACCGATATAGTATAGTTAGCCGGATAGTTGACGCGCGTGAGCGCAGGCAAGAAGTCGCTGTCATTTGCTGCGACTTATCCAAAGCATTCGACGTGGCCGACCATGGAGTCATACAGGATAAACTATACCACTATGGTATTACAGATTCCGCCCTTAGCCTGTTTGTCGACCTGCTGCGAAATAGATCCCAGGTGGTAGTCGCAGACAGCGGTAGAGTTCGATCCGATGCGGCATACACATGCATGGGCGTCGCGCAGGGTTCATCGGTATCGAATATTTTATTCTCCCTCCTGCTGAATGATCTTCCGGATTGCATACACGGTGGTGACACTTTTATGTACGCTGACGACGTGATTGTAGTGGTCTGCGCGCCGACCTATGATGCGCTCGAACAGCAACTCAATGCGACGGCTGTGAGCATGTATGACTGGTTTAGAAGCAATGGCCTCATTCTTAACGCCAAAAAAACTCAGGTCATAAACTTTGACTTCTCGGGCCGGCAAGTGAGACCTCTATCAGTCGTTGCATATGACACCAAGATTGACCAAGTAACGAACACGACCTTCCTTGGATTCGAACTAGATAGGGGTCTTACTTGGGCGGCTCATATCGACAAAGTGTGCGGCAAGCTATCCGCGGCCTGCTTCGCTTTGAGACGACTGGCTCGTGTGGTGCCTCGCGAGATGGTTCGCACATGCTACTTCGCCTCGGTACACTCACACTTGCTGTATGGTGTAGAGTTGTGGTGTAGGGCTAGTGGATGGGAACGAGTCTTCCGTCTTCAAAAACGTGCCGTACGTGCGATTGTGCGTATCGACCAAACAGACTCCGTAAAACCCTACTTTAGATCCCTAGGTATCCTGACCTTGCCATCCCTCCTGATACTACAGGTGGCAATGTACGTGAGAGCCAACTTGGACGCGTCTCCGAAATACCAGATCCCCAGCAAACTCAGGACGCGGCGCGCGCGCGCAGGCCGGCTGCTGCCCGTGGCGCACCGACTCACTAAGTCGGAGAAACTAACACACGTCATGTGCCCTAAGATATATAATCACCTTCCTGACGATGTTATCGCTGCAAATAATCTGTCGACTTTTAAATACAAACTTAAGAAATGGCTTGTAGAGAAGGCATTCTATGACTACAGAGATTTATTTTCATAAAATGAATCAATGTTTTATATTTAATTTAATTACTTATGTACCGATTAGTGTTACAATTATTTTAATATAATTATTATATTTTTTGTATAATAAGAAAGATTTACTTGACATGTAATTATTATTATCAATAAAATGAACTATGAACTATGGTCGTGAATTTAAGCAGGCTTCTATTTGGTTCCTCATAGGTTAACGTTGAGTCGCCAATTACTCGTTCAATGGGATACTTAGTGGACTTTATGCCAGATTCCCACAAACCACCGAAGTTTTAACTTTTTGGGGGTATAAAATGTCACGAGGTTCCGGTAGAAGCTAATCTTTCAGGTAGAGTCTGACCAGTGAGTCGTTGCACAAAAAAAAAGCGGCAAATTCAAAAAATCTTTAGCTGGTAACACAAAGTATAGAGTGATAAAAGTTATTTGATGCTTGATGTAATTATATTTTATATTATTACGTTATTAGAATAGTAGCAAATGAAAACTGATAAATATCTGTACTACTATATTAGAAACCGCAAGCAAACACTAATGACACTTCTATGAAGTCACATTGAAAGGGAAAGAGACAAATGTATGATTTGACAGTACGGTACTCTTTTCGATGATTGTCAAATTGTTAAGTCTTGTGTTTGTTTAGATACTTATGAACAGCAACGTGTTCACATAACATTGTAAAACGTCAGTACAGATATTTTTGTGCCACTACAATGTTTATAAATATTTGAAAGAACTTTTGCATAGATATTTGTGCACTTTGCCTTGATTAAATAATTTTGAAAAATAGTACTTAGTACAGATATTTATCAGTTTTCAGTTGCTTATATATTATTGTGTGATATGCTCAGATAAATATGACAGATGATGTGTGTACATATTTTTGATTGGTAAATTTGATCAGTTCATATGTACTTTTCTATGCTCATTTATTTTTGAAGCCTTGGATTTGCTCATAATTATATTTATGAACTCGACTGTAGGTACTATATAAACTAAACTGGTAACATACCTGTTTAGTTTACGTAGGTAGTACTTAGTAGTCAATAATAAATTAATATACCTAATGTATTTTTTATTAAAACAAATTTATAAAATGATAAAGCCATTTATTCATGAGTCATAATCAAAATCAGATTCCAAAAATTCAACACCTGATAGAGAATCATCACTTTCATCATCACTTTCACGAACTTGTATTATAAATGGAGCCAATTCAGTGTCAAGAATGTTATCCTTAGACTTGTATTTTTCCTCTACATTGATTACATGGTCTGTACATTTTTTCCAATCTGCTGGTGTAATCATTGAAAAACATTCTCTGATCAAGTTTTCAGTTTCTGAACCATGTAGTCCCAAATTTCTGCTAGCTACTTTTCGCTTTGCCAGGCTCCATATGAGTTCAATTGCATTTAAGTCACAATGGTATGGGGGCAATTTAAGGACCTCATGTCCATGCTGCTTCAATATTTCCTCTGCTGCATATACAGGACCAACTCTATTTTCCTCAACAAGACACATCAATTCCTCTTTTTTATAGCACTCTTCGTATGGGATTTTATTTTCCCTTAGCCATTTTTGAATGTCTGCCTTCAAGCTGTGCATGGTTGGAGGCTTATTTATTTGTGTGACATGGTAACTTGCATTGTCCATTACAATCACACTCGGCTCCGTCAAATTTGGGATCAACATTTCACGTAACCACTTTAAAATTTTTACACTATTCATATCATCATGATAATCAGCTGCTTTGGATTTTGTGCTAAATACAAGCAGAGAATTTGGCACAAATCCTTGCTCTGATCCAGCATGCACTATAATATGCCTTTTGCCAGATGAAATTTTTTCAACAACACCGGAAGTCGAAGGCCCTTGCCATGACTTTTTTGGTCTATAGTTTTGATGGACATATGTTTCATCAAGATAAACAATCGATTTTCCTTCTTGTCGTTTCTTGTGTATACTTCTTAGAAATCTTTGTCTCCATCCAGATATTTCAAAATTTTCCATGAGAATGGAGCGTTCCTCTTTATTTCTTTTAAACTGAAATCCATTCTGGTGTAATATTTTCCTCAGTGTTTCACAACATCCTGAGAATCCTATAGATTCTTTCAATTCTGCATGTAATGTTCTTAGAGTAGGAACTTGCTTTTTGACACAATAAAATTCGTTAATTTTATTACGGATGGCTGTCACATCAAAATTGTCTAATTTTGACACAGTAGATGGACGGGGACGTTTTTTCCCTGGCGTATTCCATTCACCTTGGTTAGTAGAACCCTCTTTTTTTATTGTACGTAGCGTTCTAATGCTTACACCTGAAAAAGGAGACATTTTTAGTCCAGGAAATCAACACATTCATATATTGAGAACTCTTGACAAGCAAATATAGTTTATTACCTGTCATGATGGATATTTTTGCCAAATAACTCGATTCTGATTCTTTGTTATCAATATCCATCTGCAGTTCTTTTACTAGCTTTTCAATAGTTTGCTTAATGTTTTCATCACGCACGCCAGCTAGAATCAAAATAAATAATTACGTACGGTATTATAATACAAAAACACCAACGTTCCTATTATGTAAATGAAAGAGTGCCACTAAAAGCATCAACATTGTTTGACAATAACTTACCGGTCGTCTGAATGATTTCATCCAATATTCGTTTATTTTTCAGTAATCTCTCATTTTCGTCACTTCTAACCTGATTGTAGTTAGAGATCATAGAAAATAACATGCTTCTTGCACTGCTTCTGATCGGTTTAGCCATTATAACACGATAATACTTCCGTAACAGATACACTGATGCTATATTTTAGGTTATGTAAAAACTGTGATTGACAATTAGTTTGACAGATAAAATTGTTGCCATATATAGAATTCTGAAAAAATGCTTGTGCAGCGACTCGCTGGTCAGACTCTAATAGCGCCATCGTGGGCTTCACTCTCTTACGGTTGGATAAGTTTCTTTTGCAACCTTTACCTTATCAAAGTAATCGCACCTAGAAGCGAAGATAATCTCCTCTACCGCTTCAGACTCATTGTAGATAGTACCATCAGGAACCGCTTCACGTCCGTGAACTAGTATGAATGGAGTGAACGAGGTAGACTCGTTTACAGAGGTATTTAGTGCAAACTGAATCCTTGAAATGTTAATATCCCACGTACGATGATCTGATGCGATGAAATTAGAGAACACAGTCACCACAGTTGTATTATAATTATAACGTTCTACAGTGTTAATTTGGGGACAATAAACTGGGGAGTAGTGTAATTGAGGTATGTTGTAGTTGGCAAATAACTTCTGCACGTCACCGCCAGTAAAAAAGGATGCATTGTCCGCAATGATAGTTTGCGGAATGCCGTGGACCATAAATACATGGTTTTCCAACCTCTGAGATATCACTTTTTCGGTTGCGCGGCGCATTGGAAACAGCATACAGTATTTGGTAAAGCAACAAACGACCACCAACAGGTATCTACGTATTTTAATTGTCTTGAAGGTGGTAGGGGTCCGACTAAGTCCAGACTTAGGCACTGAAATGGACGACAGCAAAGCTTCAAGCAAAGCAAAGCAAAGCAAGCTTTCGGGATCGGGTGTTGACTGTGTGCTTATACGCTGCACACACAGTACAATTAGCATATTTCGTTATTTCTTTGTTTGAGTACCTAAACGTGCGACATCTTGGTACATGCCTAGCCAGAAATAACGGAGTTTCAGCCTTTTGTAGGTTTTCGCCGTACCCAGGTAGGCTGCTGAAGGAATGGAATTATTGGCGATCATTATCTCATCGCGGAATTCCATAATTCGCGAAAATTGGGCACCGACCCTGGATTAGCCTCACATTTCTTATACAGGTTTAAGCACCACGCATCCCCAATGGTGCTAGTATCGTAAACCAAGAAGCCTAAATATTTAAGTGGCCTACGAAAGAAGTTACATTTTGATAAATTTATAGTAAGGTTAAGGCGTAGCGAAGACGTTCCAGTACTGTACGTAATAAATAAGGTAAGATGCTCAGTGAACGACTCAGAAACTATTATGATGTCATCTAAATAAATAAATAAAGATACGAGCGAGTGCACCGATTTTTTCACGCGCGTAGCGACAGTAATGGTGACACGATTTTTACTTTGCGCTGCCGGTCTAATGTATATCTGCATAAAAGCCTTTGTATTAGACGGATTACGGATTATAGATCCTACATACGTTGTGAAACAAAACAACAGACACAACAATGATCTTGTGGTTGATATCTCACTCGGATAGTTTTTTTTTACTTGAGTGTATTGCGCGCTCGACATTCTCATCGCAGTGTTTACTGGATGTAACTAGGTCCACATTAAAAGTAAAAAACAAATTAAAAATAAATGGCGCAAACGAAGATGACGAGTATTCATAGTAGGTGTACCTAATAGAATGTTTGTAATATTTTGTCGAGTATTACTTAATACGATATATTATGGTATTGGTTAAATATTGTATAATAGTTCGTCATGACGTTTATGTTTGATAAAATGGCGGTTATAGTGGTGGTAGTAATCTTGTTTATCGATAAACCAGATTGCCTACTGCATAGAGATTTATTTTGACGTTGTAGTAACAGTCACGATTTAATTACGAATATTTGAATTACGGTTTAAAGCTTACTGTTTTTATTTATAATAACATTAATAACAATCATTTATTTTGGACGGAATCGTTGTTACATAATAATAATAATAATAGGCATCGTAGTTTTATCGGGTTAGTATCGTCTCCTCTAAAACGCAGCTGGTCCCGCTAAGCGGGGCTCCTATTTCTGGGTGGTTTGCCCTTCAGGCATTTGAAGCTACCTAGCAGACCTACACCAGGTCTGTGTTTTGAAACCTAACTATAAAAAAAAGACTAAGGGCTAAAAAGGAATACCGTAGTAAATAGCTTAATCAATGTAATTTATACGAGGGCCAAATTGAGGCAATTAAGAGGTTTGTTCAGGAACACAAAGACTGCCCTATAAGGGAAATATAAATATGTCTGGATATAGGATCTAAGAATTCTAATTAATAAAACAGACACCTCTAAGATACATAATATTAAATCGGATGTCGATATTGCAAAGCATTTGTGTATGGACGAAGAGGTTGGCCCGAGTCAATAAGTAATCGTATTATATGCTGGCATGTGAACACACAACGCGATTTTTTTTAAACAGACCACTGCATACACATATATTAGTGAAATTAATTTATGTCAAGAAAGGGGTTTACCGACCGCCAAATACGAACAAACTTCGTTTTATTGAGGAAATCGACGCCTTGATAACAAAAGACGCCCGGAAAAGGATCGGATAATATTTGCAGGTGATACAAATATTAACACTATGACGATACAGAACAACACAACTGGGTATTTCTCCAGACCGAGCCATTTTGCGTGACTTCGGTGACCGTTTTTTTTTTGAAAATTCTTATTTATTGTAATACTTTTTTTGAACTAGCTTAAATTTAATAATTTTAGGTGGCAATTTGCCTCGGATCGGCCTAGTGCAGCCCGAGATATTAAATATTTAAAATAAAACTGCCACCGAAATCAAAAAAGGACCCACTGAGATCAATATCTCAATAAATTCCACCACCGAATTCAATACTGCGTCCACCGAGATAAACATTTTCAATAAAAACAAAATAAATTTGACAGTTCTTCTCTATTTTTTGATATTTAGGATTAACAGAATGATTAATACTTTAATTATTTAGTTGGACCCATGTCTGATCACAGATAATAGGTAACTCAATTTAAATAAAAAGTTTTTTCTCTAAATCTTCTCCTGATCAGCTGACCTACATATTTTTCTATAAGTAATAATTTATTTGGTTAGAGTTTCGAGACCAGAATACATCTCGAAACTCTAACCAAATAAATAACTTCTGATGAACAACGCACATGATCAAATATTAATAATCACAATAAAATAATGTAACTAACAACAAATATTTACTAACCTACATTTAATAACTATTTATTTTGGTTTATTACAATGAGATCAACAATCAACGTAAGTGGTTTTTTAGGTGGCTTACCCCAAACGCGAAATTAATTGCAGTTCTCGATTTAGTAAAATATTTCATTATAATGCAAACAAAACATTGTTTACACACAATAAATTGAAAACTGTAAGAAAATGCTTAGGGTGGACATTGCCTATCCTTTTCTTTAAGCAGTTCGTAAAGCGTGGGGTCACTTTTTATTCTTGCTTTCCGAGCTCGTTCGCATTTTTTTTTTCAAGTTTTTGTTCTTTTGTGAGCTTACCCATTTTTATATCTAAAACAAATGTCGTAGGCGTTAGGTTGGCGTAAAAATCAACAAATAATTTTCTTATATTTCGTAAATAATTGATTTCCATGGATGTAATTTGAATTCGGTGGTCTTTTTGACCACCGAATCCACGGAGATCACAGCCACCGAGATCAATATATAACCATTTTTAACAATTATGAGAAGAAGAAAAATAATAGAATATTGAGATTTTTAATTATAAAGCTCATCCCTTTGGGGGTATTTCTCATCTGGTTTACTTTTCACAAAAACTAGAAATTCTACAAATAAATCGCACCACCGAATTCAACAATCACCCTATTCGAAAACCACCGAGCGACGAACTTACCTCGGTAAAATCTGCCCAAATGCCGCGAGACACGTGGGCTCCCTCCAGCAATGGCGGCGTGACTAGATGCTTCCCGACAAGCGGGCAGCGTAGTACCTAACATTTTTCGGTAGAGGTAGAGGTGTGCGCCGTGTGCGTATCGTTTTGTAAATGCCACTGTAATCAAGCACTACTCTCGGACGTATCGAAATATACGATACTGCTCTTAAACTGTTCTCATTTATTTATTTTGATATATATATAATGTGAATTGTTAACTATATATACACATGTGAAATAATATTAGATATTATTATTTAAGCTTAGATGTTGCTTTTCGAATTATTTTGCGAAGAAATCTGCATTGCGGACTCTCCACCGATGTTAAGTTTCAGCACTTCATTTTTTTTTTCCTCAATTACATAAATAGTTACAAAAAGCTTTATGTATGCTCCATTTAGCTTAACGTTTATAGCATATGCATATTTTTTTGTGAAAACGTACGGTTTTAAATTCAAGCACTTTTTGCCCCGAACTCGAAAAAATTATGATCTAGAGAAATACCCAACTGAGGCATACAAAAGCACCCTAAGTGGGCACGGCCTACAATGCATGATCAACGAGTGCACCCGGGAGGAGGTAGCGGGCGGCCGGCTCGTGACGTCATGCGCAGCGCCTAGCTGCGTATTTTTTTTGGTAGTTGTGTCTCCGTGAGAAAAGGCAAAAAAAAGTTTAACTAGAATGTTACAAAACATTTTTGATAAAAAGACATTGGATTTCTTTCAAACACCTGGAGATTGTCAGCAGATGTTCGCATGCGAATACGCATTTGTTCTGGAGTGAGTAACCGCGGCACCCATCTTGCACATAGCTTTTTCATGTGCAATTCGTTGTGCAAAATAAAATGCACTCGCTCAGAAGAGATGTTTGAGGCTTCAGCTAATTCACGTATCTTCAATCTTCTGTCGGTTAAAACCAAATCACGAATTTTATCGACGATTTCGGGTAAAACTGCAGTTTTTGGAGTTCCAGGGCGGGGTGCATCTTCAATGCTCGTCCTGCCTCGCTTAAACTCATTTACCCAAAGTCGAACTGTTTCGTAGGAAGGGCACGAGCTACCCAACGTAGGTAAAATCCTCTCATGGATTTCTTTGGCAGTTTTACCTTCCAAAAAAAAGAACTGAATTACACCTCGAATTCCAATTTTCTCCATTTTGCCGCGTTACTCCGATCACTTTTGTTTCAACTACTGTCAAATCTAAAATTCCCGCCGAAAATGACATGACGCCACGGATAAATTATCTTGAGTTGTTAAACTTTATCAATAAGTACAGATATGACACTAACGCCATCTATCCGTAGGCGAAACAAGCTAATTTTCTAACCACCCTCGTAAGTGTTAACACCCAAGGTGGAAATAACTTTTCTACCGTGCGACACATACTGCTTTTCACATAACCTATGAGGAAAATAAAACGTCTTAGGGATTATCGATTATGTGCAAATAGTGTGCACTTAAACGAAGAAAAATAAATTGTAGTCGATTATGTGCATACTATTTTCATATTTCATTGCGTTTATATTTTATACTGGCAACAAAATTTCCTTGAACAGAAAAGTGCCACTTTGATCCCTTCTAGCAGGAAGGAAAAGTCCTCTTTCCGAATAGGTGATGTGAAAAACTTATTATTAGATCCTTCAAAAAAAGAATAATTATCGTAACACTTTAATATTGTCAACAGAAACAAAAACGAAATACTAACTAACTACTTACTAGTTTTTTATGCGTTGGATAAATGTGGCCTATTGCGGTTACGATAATATGTCTGACTGAGTAAAGCCAACTAGGTATAAATGTCAGTCAATAAGTTGTTAGGTGCATGCAAAAAAGTGAGTGCAATAATTGAAAATAAACTTACGTTTGGCAAATTGTTAAATTAAAAATGTAACACACTGTTTTTGGAATAAATAAAATAAAAGTTCTCAGGATATCAAAAACGGAGCTAACTAGCCAGTTATTAGTTTTATTGTGTCTTTTCAAAATAGTGTCCATTCACATCAATACATCGCATCATCCGATGGATCCACTGAGAAAAGCACTTTGCCCGCTCGTCCTAAGGGTATCTTCAAACGCAGCCACTGCTTCCTCGGCGTCCATAAAACGTAATAAACATAAAGGGGTAAGACCTGCCCTATTTTCAGTCGATGTAGCAGAATCATCTTCAGTGGCATGTGGCTGCAAAGAAAATTACAGAATTATTCTCAATAATATCCCTAGCTAGTATAGTCCCTAATTGTTAATTAATGTCCATAATGGAGCATTATTTTTATTTGTTTGACACAGAAAATGCTCTGGGATTAAAATACCGTTTATTTTATCTGAATAGACCTCATATGAGGCGAGATATTTCTGTTTGTTCCGATAGGGTTCCAAAAAGAACACCTAATTTCTTCTATTTTTTCTTGTCGGTGAAATTGCATCTTGGTACGTTACTATTCGTTTGTGCACTTTATTCAGGGATACACTGTATGTATGTATGTCCCCAATGAACTCCAAAATAGCTGGACCGATTTTGATGAAGTTTACAGGCAATCTTCGGATACCCCAGCGAGTGATCCTGTGACGTTTGGTAGCTATCGGATATTATTATTATTTGAGACAGGAATTTGACACTAATACGTCTAAATCACTGATCACCAAACCGAAAACAATTAAAAAAAATGTATTGGCAGCAACGCGCCGGGTACTATAGTTAGGGAGGCGAATAGGGGAATTTTCGGTAATACTCGAGCGTGGCAGTTTAAGATATGAGAGATACCTTAGACCTAATAGAACAACCTTGTAAAGTATTTAGCTCTATATGTAGTGACGCGCGCCTAGGATAGACGATCAGATTAGTAAAAAAAATCGATAGTCTGAAATACTCGAGCGCGTCAGATTAAGATATTGGGGGTTGATTTTAGTGTTTTAAGACTAAATTTAACTAATCTGACGATAAGTCCTTGACGCCGCCGAGTTATAGGGTCGCGAACTTGTAAAAAAAAAACGTTAATCCGGCATTCTCGAGCGCGATTTTTATTTTTTTTATTTTGAAGAATATAATCTAAAACTTACTAAAAATACAAAATCTGCCGGTTTCCGCATGACCGGAAGTGTGGAGGAGCCATTTCGTCTTCCGAAAAATGCGTTGCGGCATATAAGTCGCGAACGATACATTTTACAAAAAAAAAGTTTAAATAAACAAAAAAGGGAATATCTATCGCTTTATTGTCATTCTTAAATTCCCCGTTTTATCAAGGAGAAAGAAAGGAAAAAAAAACCTTTTTCGGTCAGATTAAGAGAACCCACCAACATTTTTGTCAGATTAAGAAAATATGCTTTCAGGATACCGAGATAAACCTCCCCTATGAAAATCTGACGCGCTCGAGTATTTCAAAAAAACTTTTTTTTTTGCATTTTCAAAAATTCATCGTAACTTATAGTCACGCCGAAATCGTCAGTTTTTTTTAAAGGGAGCTTCCTTGGGGCCTACTTAACACCCCTTCCGAAAATCTGACGCGCTCGAATATTTTTTTTTTTTTGTATTTTTGACTACTTCATATGCCTACCCTCTCCACGCAAACCGGCAGATTAGTATACCGTTGTTATCAGAGGCACTTGGGGCATACGTAGTATGAATATCTGACGCGCTCGAGAATGCCCAAGTAACTGTTTTTTTTAACATTTTTGAAAAACCGTACACGCCAAACCCACCGCTAAAATAGTTTTTACTATACGAGCTTTTCTTTTCGAAATTATTTTATCTTTCGATTTTGATAGATCTCGACGGCGCCGTTGAATTACGCCATTTAGCTACCTCGCCTCCCTAACTACTAGCTAGTAATTTAATAAAAACTGACGAATAGGCTGAAAGTATCCATCGTAACTTATTTATCGATATTTCAATCACGAACACCCCTGTCTGCCTAAAGTACTGTTTAATTTAGTACGAAAATATCTAAAATAAAACACAATCCGATTGTAACGCATGATAAGTTTTCAATATTTCAATAAAAAATTGAAACCAGCCGGTGCAATGTTAAACTTTTTTGTTTTTTCTTGCTCCACATCCTATTACACTGCATCTCGAAATTATAAATAAAATGATCCTCGCACTTGGGTGTATTTTAATGTTATAATGTTGTAAATAAACTTAAGTTATTTAATAATTTTCTTCTTCTTCTATAAGGTCCACCAAGTGATTTCGCCAGTGTCAGTGAGAGAGTATAATTAGTAAATAGAACATAAAATATAATCATACATACATACATTAAATCACGCCTGTTTCCCAGAGGGGTAGGCAGAGACCACTTCTTTCCACTTGCTACGATCTTGACAAATTTCTTTCGCTTCTTCAACATTCATAAGTACATCGAGTCATGCACGCACGCACGTCGGTTTCGGGTACTTAAGATTCGGCCCTTTTCCAGTATTTCTCCGATTTGATTCGAAAAAGTACGCCTAGGACGGCCCCTTCCGACCCTTCCACTCACTTTCGATCTGTATATCTCTTTCGTCAATCTTCTTTCATCCATCCTTTCCATATGACCGAACCATCGAAGCATGCCATTTTCAATCTTAGTCACTACATCTTCTTTTATTCCACACTTCTCTCTGATTTTTTCATTTCTAATTCTATCAATCAGTTTCACACCACACATACTACCCAAAGAGGCAAAGAGCGCATTTCAACTGCATTTACACGACTTACATGCTTGTCCTGCCACACCCAACATTCACTACCATACATCAGGGTAGGGGCCAGCACTCTATTGTGAACAGCTAGCCGGGCTTTTGTTGAAACGCCCTGTCTGCTCACAAAGGAGTACAGGGCCCCATTAATTTGATTCCCCGCATTCACCCTCCTCTCGATATCCTTCTCACATTTACCATCTCTTGTAAACATACTTCCCAGGTACACAAATTCGCTCACTTGTTCTACTAATTCACCATTTATATTTATCACGCACTCAGTCACCTCCTCATCCTTCTCTATCACCATGACCTTGGTCTTGGCAACATTTACTTTCATCCCCTTTTGCTTAAATCCCTCATTCATCACTCTCCTGCAACTCAAGTACCGATGGGGCAAGTATAACTTGATCATCGGCATATAAGAGGCATTTGATTAGCAACTCCTGCACACGCAAACCCTTATCATACCTTTCAAATCCCACATACAACTGTCCATGAATAGATTGAACAGCCATGGTGAGGCAACACAGCCCTGTCTAACACCTTTAGAGATATTAAACCAGGCCGAGTATGCCCCATTGATCCTGACACAGGCTCTGGAGCCCTCATAAAGGGACCTCAAAGCCTGCACCAGGTTGCTGCTCACTCCATACATAGACAACACCGTCCACAACTCCTTTCTATCAACCCTATCATAGGCCTTTTCCAGGTCCAAAAAGCACAGAAAACCTTTTGGTTGACAGCCAAGAACTATTCTGTGATGGACCGTAGTGAAAAGACCTGATCTGTACATCCCATTCCCTTTCAAAATCCCGCTTGTACAGTATCCCAGATTTTGTCATTCGTAACATACAATACCCTTTCAATTAAAATCTTCGCATATACTTTGCCGACAAGTCCGACAACACTAAGGAGGCTGATACCGCGGTAGGTTTTGCAGTCTTGCTGTGACCCCTTTCCTTTATACAGAGGGACGATAACTGCCTTGACCCAATCTTCCGGGACTCGGCCGCTACTCCAACATGCATTGAAAAGACGGTACAACAGACTACCCACCACGCCATCTCCTATCCTCAGCATTTCTATCGACACTCTATCACAAACTGCTGACTTTTCCGCTTTCATACTTTTTAAAGCTTTCATGATTTCACTCATACTAATCACACTTTCATCTTCGCTACTTGCATCTTTACTCATTCTTTCTGGTTCACGACAAATAAGTATCTTCGTATTCAAACAGGCTTTCAAAATAAGTTTTCCATCTATCAAGCATTTTTTCTTCCTCACATATTAAGTCTCCAGACTCATCCCTCACCGCGCTTAATATAGTTTTCTCTGATTTTAGTTTGCTCGGATACCGGAACTCCGGACTACAATGCCGTCAAGGTTCCGTGTGTGGAAGTACTCACCCCTTTTTTCTTCGTCTCAGTCACATAATTATGTGAACATCCAGCTTTCTCTCTTTCATCATCATACATACCTCATCTAATTTATGTTCCATCCCTCCACAAACATTCATCGTAGCAAGGAAGCTTTCAGCGGTCCGCTTTTTGCCAACCCCCCTGCGAACACAGCGTGACGCGTGGCAAACGGCATCGCCGCCGTTCCGATCCCCGGAGCGATCCGAACATACGCTCACTATATAGTAGAACAGATGTCAAACTTCATTATTGTAGGTACCGGAATAGTGATGTACTGTTGGGGTTGTAATTTACCGAAACGCATTTCGTAACTACAGCCTGGCAAAAAAGTCGAGCCAGTGGTGACAGCAGCAACTAAATTTTTTTTCCCATGGCAACAATACTGTACTGGCAACTACTAGTACTTATTACGTCACCCACGAGTCGATTTTTGAGATAATTATTTAATAATTATATTTAAAGCATTCTGTTCCGTCTAATAACTACAAAAACATGAGTAGGCCAATTCGAAGTGGTGCGAGAGCAATAATTTTCAAAGTTTTCTTGCGATGTTTGGCAGAAAGTGAGGCTGGACAGACTTTGTCTGAACTTGACGATGTTTATCGACGTACTGCTGAATTTCCAGGTATTTATTCATATGAAAATATGTTTTGTGTATAGAATATTACCCATTATAACAGTTCTTATGAGCAATTGACAAGATTTCATATTTTCAAGACGTTAATTTTATTCGTTTTATAGATACTGTTTGGAAGGAGGAAGACACTAATAGTTTTATTTTTTCCCTAGGATGTATAATTATTTTATTATTAATTTATTAAGATGTCCTTATTCTAAAAGGGCGTAACTTTATTTCTACGACACAATGGACATATTACGTTAGTCCAATCTGTATAAAAAAAAAGTTTTTCTTTTTAATAATGGCGGTCAACCAATCTCAAGTATCTATCCATCTGTCAATAGTATCAATGTCAAACTTGAAGTATGACAGCTTTTTTCTCGTGAAAAAGGCAATGGTATTATATCTATTCAGGCATAGTATTGGTAAAACTCGTTTTTTTTTTAACTTACTTGTAATTTTGTCAATAAAGAAAAATAAATCTAAATAAATATTTTGCCGTGTTCAGGAGGCAAAACCCTTTCGATTCGTATAGTAATTTGCAGGTGTCACCAAAATGAAATGTTGTCAATTGTATCATTTTACCATAAAATTTAGGAATTTGAAATGTTATTTCTAAAACTCATTTTTGAGGTTATATTCATCATTTTACGTGACTCTTAACTTAATACGAGGACTGAATGTGATTGATCCTTTTAGTATTTTTTTACAAGTGGCTTACGCGTGGTTTTTTTACACGTGGTTTAGGCTGTACATTGTATGTCAGTCAGTCAGAAAACTGTTTTATATGTATGGATAGAAAGAGAAGATAGATAATACTTTTATTTTCATTATACACTCGCGAGCAAAAGTATCGAATCACGTTGCATTTTTTCATGTGCACCCAATATTTTTGTAAATCGGTTTATTTTTCTAAATTACTTAAATCTAATTACGTTTCTTGAAATATTATCTTTAAAAAAAGCTATGAAACATAAAAATTGGCCCAGAATTTTTCAGATTACGGGCAATTTCCCAGTTTGTGAGCCTTTACTCGTTACGACGTACACGACTTGCACTACCCTTGACCCCTATATAACGGGGGTAGAGGGGGGGTTCCTTATCAGTCACTTATCAGAAGTCGACCGGTACTGTACACATCTCCGCATATTATTCTGTAAAGAACACCTGGAAAAAATGGAAGCCACTGAAGCTCAAGTCGCCGTAGTCGTCCAGCTGCTGCAACAAGGGCGTAGTCAACGTTCAGTAGCTGCCGAGGTGAATCTGAGCCAATCTACAGTTTGTAAACTTTACCAGAGGTTCCACCAAACTAGAGCTTTTATTCCAAGACCAAGAAGTGGCCGGAGAAGGTGCACATCAGAGAGGGACGACCGCTTCATTGTCTCAATATCTCTCCGAGATCGTCACCAGACTGGAGTTACTATCCAGCAGCGTCTGTGTGAGGTGCGAGGAGTGGCTGCCAGCGAGTGGACAGTGAGAAGAAGACAAGGCAGCGAATTTGACACCCAGGAGGCCTGCGACGGGGCCCAGGTTGCAGCCCGAAGACAATTTGCCGAAATTCATAAGACTTGGACCCTTGAGCAATGGACCCCAAATCTCTTCTCAGACGAGTGCAGAATATGTCTGAATGGCTGCGACAGAAGCGGAAGAGTATACAGGAGATCAGAAGAACGATATGCTCAGTGCTGCTTCTCCGAAAGAGTCGCCTACGGAGGTGGCTCTGTTATGTTTTGGGGCGGCATCTCGTACGATTGACTGCTGCCAGGTACATAACGGAAATTCTGGAAGAGCATGTCGTCCCTTATGCTTGTATTTTTGATGAGGGGTTCATGCTAATGCAGGATAATTGTCATACCGCAAGGGTCACCGCTGCCTACCTCCGCGAGGTGGGCATCGAGACCATGAACTGGCCAGCGATGAGTCCGGACCTTAACCCCATTGAACACATGTGGGACTATCTGAAGAGAAAGGTTCGGGTTCGGGATCCTGCTCCTGCCACTGTTGACGAGTTGAAGATAGCTTTGCTAGAGGAATGGGACGCTATTCCTCAAGACTACGTTAGAAAATTAATTAGATCGATGAAAAATCGCTTAAACTGTGTCAGCAGGGCTAGGGGGGCAATACCCGATACTAATTTAATAATAATAAATCGTATTGTATGTTAAATAAGCCTTTTATTCCAAGTTTGCCTGGTTTATTTTTAGTGTATTTTCAGGCTACTTCCGTTATTCGGGTTTTTTTTCAGCCTTTGGGCCTTGAATATTAAATTAGCATATTTTCCAATGCGTTACATTATTATCTTTTATTTGGTACCATAATTTTCAGATTTGGGTGGGAAATTACAAAGATATTGGATGCACATGAAAAAATGCAAAGTGATTCGATACTTTTGCTCGCGAGTGTATAGTGTTCAAAATTGTCGTATATGATGTGAGTAATATTAATATTCATGGATGTGATTATTCTTTTATTCAGGTGGCGGCTGAGCAAGCATTCCAATATATAACTGTCGAGAATTGGGAAAATTCATGTAAACACGTGAAACAAATTGAAAAGGAATACTATGAAAGGGGTCAAACATTGTATACGGACATGGAAAAACTAATTATTAATCTCAGAGATGACAGTAGCAGTGAGTCATCCGATACAGAGAATTATGATTACAAAGAAAGGTGCAGGAACCTCGAGCCAAGAGCCTCTATTTTCTGGGGTGGAATATTTAGATGAAGAGTTTCTAGACTCTGCCTGACATTTTGAAGTGCTTGTACTTAAAATTAAAATAATAATAATAATAAAGACTTTGATTCTTATATTACGTTTAAATTTCATGTTTATTTTATTTCTGCTGTTTCCTTAGTTTGCCTTCTGACAAAGGCCCAATAATCAATGTGTATGGATCAAGTGAAAAGTAATTTTTCTAAAAAAATATCTATCATTAGGTCTTCTCCTAAGCTTAGAAGTCGCGGGTACAAGCTAGTAATTATTATAAATGTTAAAGTTTACGACTATTACTAATACAAAGTGATTATGAGAAAACCTCAGTGTTAAAGAGAAATTATATAATAAAGTATCAATATCGTTTTAGTCGTAGTATATTGGGTGGCTATACGAACGACAGTGCTGCCCTAATTTTTTGGCTGGACTTTTTTGCCAGGCTATAGCTTCATCTTGAGGTTGTTTTTATTTGCTCGCACTCTAGCGTTCATCGTTTTAATGATAACTAACAAAATACATCTCAATAAAACAATTCGCGTAATTACCTGTAACAAAGGACCGCTGACTGGTACAATAAAATACACGGTTATTCCTACTACAGCTTCTGGAAGTTAACATTGAAAGTAAACTAACTGCTATTACTACGAGTTAGCCTAACCCTTTGAGGCGAGTTGGCCTGTCTGCTTATTACTCACAAACTAACAGTGATCCTGCTATCTCCGTTTCCACATAGCTGCCGTCCTCCCCCTCCACTACTGCTGCAGCTCTTCAGATCCTCTTCGTGCCCTGTCTCCACTTCGTGCTCGACTTCATCTTTTTCTTTATTTCAATCCACGCCCTCATCTCACCTCCTTATTTGGACTCCGTTTACGCTCCAAAAGAGGATCTCGTCGCTGTGCCCAAACAAACGAAAAATACTGTTTTAAACAGTCAAACTACACGTGAGTTCGTTCTTCGACTACTTAATTATTTTGAAAGTGAGGCTCAAAATAGAGGGCCATTGTTACCAGTGATACAAGTGCTTGATCGTGTAGCTGATGCATTGGATATTGGAAAGCGAACTGTCACTGATGACATAATATCCTGATTAATAATAATTATCCTGAGATAAGCAAAGAAAAATATGGTGACACTGGCATGGAAGATAATGTTCTTCAGACTCCAAATAAGAAAAAACGATCAAAACCAATTGTGGGCATTGATAGTTTTGATTCCGATCCTATTCGTAGACATTCTTATTTAGGCAAAGAATATCCAACGAGGAGGAAGTTAGTAGAATCCCTGAAAGAAGCCGGCTTGTTTTTCGGCAAAAAAAGCTCTTTAGGAACAGTTTTAAAAGAAATTGGATTTCGATACACGAAGGCTAATACACGCAAAATATGAATGGAATATCTTTACTAACTATAGATAATCTTTTATTTATTTAACTTTTTTATTCCAAGTAAAACAAATAAAAAATAGGCAAAATGTAGTTTTAGACATGGCTTAATGCCAATCATACAGTTAGCCGTTCTTGGACCGATGATACCGCTGCGTCTACGTCTAAAGTTCCATCTGGAAAAAGAGCCAGACTTATAATTTATCACGCTGGCACTGCGAAAGGGTTCGTCGAAGATGCCTTGCTTGCAAAAAGTTCACAGAATGGTTCACTTCCAAGTTGTGTAGTAGCCTTCCTGAACCATCCGTTATGCTTAATTATGAACAACGCCCCATATTACTCGATGAAAATCGATAAGCCACCAATTCAAATTCGTAAGCACGAATTCGTTTCATTTCTACATAACGAAATGGCGTAGATGCAAACATGAAGATGTTCCAGGCGGAGTTGGTACATTTATTAAAAAGTAAATAAACCACAAAAAAGTGGTACGTTATCGATGAGCTCGCGGCCGATTACGTTTACCACCTTAGTATTGTGAATACAACGCGTTGTTATGGGCACAAGTCAAGGGATATGCAGCAAGACACAATACATAACCTCCATTCCCCACATCAAAAATGTTAAAATTACTACAGGAAGCGTGCGACGAATACTTAATTGAAGACTATGAAACTGATGTAAACGTAGACAATATTTTACACAATGAAATCATAATAAACGTAGCGGATGATAGTAGTGACGATTGTTCTTCAAGGAGTAATAGTGATTTAAATGAATCGGATTAAAATACATCTTTGGTTTTAATTTTTAAATGTATTAAAATAAATACTTTATATGATCAGGGAATACTATAGCCCTTAATTTTTATGCGTTATTTCTTTAATAAACTTTTTAAAAATATACGTCTCGCACTTGACTGAAATTTTACGATGGTAAAATGGAGTATTTCATAACATTCACTATTGTCAGCTATCAAAAGTGCCATCACTCGATGTGCCTACTTTAATCAATTTTAAAGATAAACACAACTCACGTACTGTCATACGGCATTATTACTAAACCGCGATTAGAATACACTTCGGAAGTAACGTCAGCACGCAGTCATTGCATATAAATGACAATTACTAATGAAGGCGTGAGTTTATGTATGTATGTATGTACTAATGGCGGATATAATATGCAATGACAGCGTGCTGACGTTACTTCCGAAGTGTATTCTAATCGCGGTTTAGTAATACATGGCTGCCCTGCCGCATTAGTTATTTTTTGGGTTCCGACAAAAGTATTGTGATCGTTTTTTACTATACGAGTATACAGTTTTGTTAGAAAGAGATAATTATATGTATATTTGTATGTATTTTATGCCCGTTCCTTTAGTTTCTTTAATTCGCGAACCTTGGCCTTGTTGCGTTCGCGCCGCGAATTGCACGTGAATGTAGAGAGCGCGTGTATTTGACGCGAGCCAAAATACGGAAAATACCGACAAGGAGTTAACAAGGCGCGAACAATGCGCGAACCCGCGAACACCCTCCACATTCACACTTTCGCGCGTTCGCTTATTGCGTGCGCGCGTGAATGTAAAGCGCGCAATATAGTCATATAGCACGTGTAGAACGTAAGTGTAGTAGGTACTTATTTTATTACATGAGTGACAGTGATAGATGTCAAATTGATAAAGTCAAATTAAAGTAGAAAAAAAACTGCTAAAAAAAATTGTTATTTTATTGTTTAGCTGTCCACATTTAATTTCTAAAAATTAGTTATGTCTTCTTTACCCAATAAATATCTATTTTTATGTTTTGTTTTTGTTATTTGTTAGTGACGGATACAAAAACAAAGAACAATATTTTGACTTTCGCGTTGGAAACACCTGCATTATTGCCAAACAAGTTTCCGTCGTCATTCGCTGACAGTCGTCAGCAAGAATATGCAGCGTTGGTTCTTTGTCGAAGATCATAAAAGACCCAAAACGAGAGTGCACAGAAAAATGTCTGCAAAACCACCAGAAGCTGCACCCGTTTATACTTTTCAACAGTGGTTGTTTACTGTGTCCGCGCCAGAAGTGGACCCTCGCGATACAGTTGTAATAATAGGAAGCACTCCAGAACTTGGCGAATGGGACTACTTAAAAGTAGTTCCGCTTGAAAAACAACAAGACACTAATTTGTGGTCTAAAAGTATAACAGTTCCCAACACTTGTGAAATACACTATCGTTACGCCATATGCTCTCTAAATGATGAAGCCAAAGTTACAGTATTATGTTGGGAGACCAATATTCAGCCAAGAGTGATCAAAGAAACAATGTTGCATCCAAGTATTGATACTTTTGGTGAATATGATGGAAAAAAAAGAATTACTAGAGGTTGGATTACCAGTCAGACCTTAGTGCAATTTAGGTTTGTGAAAAACCCATTCAGATTAAAAACCCGGCTAACTGAAAGATTAATGAATGTAAAAGTTACCCCTGTTCCTTTGAGTTTTGGAACTGAAGGGCAATTTGAGGACTCTCTCAGTACTGACACAACGGAGGTGGAGGCCCCCCCTGGAGTAGCAGTGGAGGTTTCAACCTTTGATAATGATGCTTCAGTTTGCACTTTACAACCACAAGAGCAATTTGGCAGGGAATATAAACCCAATGATGTTTTAATTGTGAATGTTGTAGAATCAGTACCTAAATGCATGGCTTATCTAATAGATGTTTACTGCTATAGTACCAGGGCATCCACTGTGGATCCTCCTTGCCACGTAGGCTACACTTATGTCATGCCAAATATGTTAAAAAGTTCTCAAGGGGTGCTGGAGCTACCAGTCACTTGCAATATCAAGCATCGTCCCCTTGGTACTGTGAAGTTTGAGTATTTAATAGTACGTCCTATGCCTGAGCAACTGTGTTCTTTAAAAGTCTCTTATGCCAAACATTGGGATCCATCTTGGACTGGATTGGAGGTTGGGCACCGTGGGCTTGGTGCCAATTTCAAAACAAAAGAGTAAGTTTTTTTATACTTATTATTAATTTTGGATATAAATCCAGGATAATCATATAGTTCAAGATACCAACATGCAGTATAGTATGGTTTAGGTTATCCTATTCGCTCCATTTTATTTTCGATTCTCATCATCTTACTCTATTATTCTTAATTTTTTAATACCTATGCGGTATGAATTGAACAGCTCCTGATCTGTAAGCTTAAAGAACTACAGATTCTGATAAATGATCAGGGCCAATCACATGGTAGTGAGGTATTGGGAATAGGGTTCAGAATTTGAGATAAATAATTTGCCCTTAACTGATTTTAACTATACCTTACAGTTAGGTGCAAAACTGAATCAATATTAGCACCTTAGTAGAATGTGAATAAGTTCATGACAATCAAAGTTATTTTTGAATGCTTAATACATAATAGTTCTTATAATTTGCTACAAATTCCTCTAATAAATGATTTACCTTTCGTTTACAGTTTTTCAGTAATTATAACACTAAAATGATTAAATTTCACATTTTTATTTTTCTAATATCCTCTGAGGCAATCCCAGTAAGTAACCTGACAAAATTAAGGAAATTCAGCCTCTTTAAAATGAGTAGGAAATTATTTAAATCAGCCATATTTTTGGAGGTAGTTATTGGCGACATTAGTTCGGTGCAAAGGTTCACTTTAGCACCGAGTCAAATAGCCGAACAAATTGGTTGTTAGTTCACTTTGGCAGCTAACTAAAATTCTCAATAACTACAAAACTACATCCCTGATTCAAGTAGTTGATACCTACCACATTTTAAAGACGATCTAATTTCTTATTTTAAATAGTTTCCTTATTTAGGGTTACCATAGAGAAAACTAAAATTATTAGAAAAATAAATAAAGTGATTTTTTACAGTTTTGGCATAAGAATAATTACTATTAGAAGGGCATCTTCGGCTTTGTTGTATGGATTTGACAGCAAATTAATTTTATTGGCTTTGCGTTTGTTCTTACAACTTTATATCTGATTTAATTGTAATAAAAGTACTTAAAATTTTACACATACTAGTTAGCGCCGACTTGTGCCGCTGTCATCCGCTGTCACACTCATACGTCAGTGGAACTATTGGAAAGTTTTTACGGATTTGAAATTGTACGGTCATTTTAGTTTTATTAAGTAAATAGTCAGCAATGGGAGGGATATATTGTACTGTGTATGGGTGTTTAAACAGCCAAAAACAGAACCCGGAATTGAGCTTTTTTCGATTGCCAAAAGTCAAGGAAAGGTAAGTTGCTTAGATTTATCACGAATATCACTAAATAATACTAGATTTATTAATCTATATAATAAAAATGAATCGCTAAATGTGTTGGTAAGCGCAAAACTCGAGAACGGCTGAACCGATTTGGATGATTTCTTTTTTGTTGTGTTCGTCAATGTCACGACAAGGTTTTTATGAAAGAAAATAATTGAAAAATACACCGGGAAAGTCAGGAATTTGCAGCGGGGCGAAGCCGCTGGCGGGCCGCTAGTCTATATAATAAAAATGAATCGCTAAATGTGTTGCTAATCGCAAAACTCGAGAACGGCTGAACCGATTTGGCTAATTTCTTTTTTGTTGTGATCGTCATTGTCAGGACAAGGTTTTTATGACAGAATATAATTGAAAAATCCACCGGGGAAGTCAGAAATATGCAGTGGGGCGAAGCCGCTGGCGGGCCGCTAGTTCTATAATTGTAAAATACGCGGCCATTTGGGTAAGCGACAGAAACGGACCGTTACTATGGTTACATGTGTTTTATCGTACCTGAGCATTTCTAAAAAAGTTTGTACATTTCATTCACGACTTTAATTTGCAAAAAAAATTGCAGGTTGGTAGAGTGAATGAAGCTGAGCCTAAATAACATAGTCTCCCAAAATGTCCTCATACATTTGTATGAAACTTTCCTTTTTTGTTACCATGAACCAAAGAAAGTTAGTAACAAAAAAGGAAAGTTTCATACAAATGTATGAGGACATTTTGGGAGACTATGTTATTTAGGCTCAGTTTCATTCACCCTACCAACCTGCAATTTTTTTTGCAAATCGAAGTCGTAAATGAAATGTACAAACTTTTTTAGAAATGCTCACCTATAGTTTTACAGGTATATAAACTAATTCTACGCGAACGAGGTTGTGGGCTCAGTTAGTATTATATACTTGTGACAACCCTAATTTTGCCACAGGCGAGAGCCAGAGAGGTGTAAGGCGGGGCGTGGGGCGCTGTAGGTAATTATCTGACGGCTTTGCTGTCAAATCCATACAACGACGCCGAAGATGCCCTTCTAATAGTACTTATTCTTATGGATTTGGTTCAAGATTACTAAAAAATTATAAATCACAAGTAAAGTTACGCCCACACCAATGCTTAAAAAACGGTGACGGTATGGAATCGCAGTGACGCGTCGTATGTCGTATCCGTACCGTTTTTGACGCATGCCCTCCACACCGATGCTTAAAAAACGGTGTCGTTGCGTAAACAAAAGACGGGGCCATAGTAACAACATGGCGCCGTTTTTGAAGCACCGTAATATACGCACCGTTAAGCAGCGGTGTGGAGGGCATGCGATAAAAACGGCACGCATACGATGCGTGTCACTGCGATTCCGTACCATCACCGTTTTTTAAGCATTGGTATGGGCGTACCTTAAATCATTTGTTAGGCAGTTTTGCAGCGAATTTCAAGGAATACTGTTCTGTATTAATCATGTAAAATTACTGTTGATTTCTCATCAACTTATTAACATTCTACTAAGTTTCTAATATTGACTCAGTTTTGTATCTTACTGATTATAAAATTTGTGAATTAATTGCATACACAACAATATAGGGTACCTGTCATAGAATTGTCTGCAATCTGTGTTGTAATTTTCATTTTGTTATGAAAATTATTTTCTTTGCAATTAGATTCATTTTACTAACCTAAATTATGAATGACCTAAATTTTAGAATAGACTTCGGAGATAAGGGGTGGGGGGGGGGGAGAGAATAGTCATTTCTTGTACAAGAATTGTCTTAATTTTAATTCAGATTTTTTAGTTTTTTTTTCCAAAACTAAAATTTGACTAAGTAAAAATAGATGCGGGCAAGCAACTTATACAAATATGCCAAATCTCGATTTGATAGCTTCTATAGTTTCAGAGAAAAATTGCTTTGACATACAGACAGACACCGAAGTCTCACCATAAGGGTGTCTTTTTTACCATTTTGAAAGGAAATTCCCTCCCTTTAAGAAAATAAGAGTAAAGACTGTATCGAAAAATATAAGGAAAACTTGAACCGGCCGCCATTCTTTCTTTATTTGTTTCAAAAGTATAAATGTTACACTATGTCAAAGATGTTATGGTATTGAACTAAAGCACTAAGCTTTTTTTTCGGATTACTTATGATTTCACAAAATAGAGGCCTAACATCCGAGCAACGAAAACGAATAGATAGATACAAGAAAAGGGAATGTCCACAAGAAAAAATGCAAAAATCAAAAAGGTGGGTCGTTTTGCGGTTTACAATGCCATTAAAAAGTACTGAGAAGACTTCTGTTTTAATGACAAGCCGAAAAGTAGTCGAAGAACCGGCTCACATAATTGCAAAATTGACTCTAAAATATTGCGAGCAATCAAAAACTCGCCGGTGCTTGGATAAGAGATGTGGCTGAAAAGTGCAGAACTTCTGTACGAATGTTTCAGAGGGCCAACAAGCGTAACGACTTGATAACTTATGGAAAGCAACGGAAGCAAAAACAAACTCCAAAATACCCTGCAAATGTTAAACATAGTCTTCGAAAGTTATACGACACGGTTTTACCCATAAATTAACAGTGCATAAATCAGGACAACGAAACCTACGTCAAACTGGATTATTCTGTTCCACCCGGCCGCCAGTACTATACTGTTCGCGTAGGAGAACTCCTGAATGAGAACCAATCGTCAATGTATGCCGAAAAAATTGGGTCTAAAGCAATGATGTGGCATGAAATCTACGGCGTTCGTCACTACTTCGACATGACTACCGATCACATCAGGGAGTGTTTTCGAAAAAGAATTCTGCCACTTATTCGACGCCACAGAGCACACTGGTTCCTCGTCCATACTAAGGTCAAAAATAAACCTACTTATTTTAGTTTAAAAAATACATTGTATTAAAAAAAGATAATTACGAGGGCAGAGTGAAAAGTCTGGAAAAAATTAAACAAATTTTTTTTTTGGTACAAGTAAATATTTATTTTTCAACGTAGTCCCCATGTAACTCAATACACTTGGTCCATCGCTTTTCTAGCTTTTCGATTCCCTCCGTATAGTACGATTTCTCCAACCCTTCAAAATACGCATTGGTTTCTGCGATGATTTCTTCGTTGGAACCAAATCTTTTTCCACCAAGCCATTTCTTTAACTTTGGGAAAAGAAAATAGTCGCAGGGGGCTAAATCTGGAGAATAAGGCGGATGCGGGAGCAATTCGTAACGCAACTCGTGGATTTTAGCCATAGCAACTGCACAAGTGTGGACCCGTGCGTTGTCTTGGTGAAAAATGATTTTCTTTTTCGCCAAATGGGGTCGTTTTTCCATTAAAACTTCATGAAATCGCTGTAACAAGTTGGCATAATATTCGCCGTTAATCGTTTTACCTTTCTGAAGGTAATCAACATATATTACACCACGAGCATCCCAGAAGACAGTAGCCATAACTTTATTCGCCGATAAAACTGCTTTGGCCTTCTTTGGTGCAGGTTCACCTGAAGCAATCCATTGTTTTGACTGCTCCTTGGTTTCTGGTGTATGATGATGAATCCAGGTTTCGTCAACAGTTATGAAACGACGCAAGAAGTCCTTTTCATTACACCTAAACTTCGCCAAACATGCCTCTGACAGGGTAACCCTACTGCGTTTTTGATCTACTGTGAGCAATCGCGGCACCCAACGGGCGGAGAGCTTCTTCATATCCAAATAAGTGTGAAGGATATTACGAACCCGTTCGTCTGAAATGCTTACAATATCAGCTATCTCACGGACCTTTATTCTTCGGTCGGTCAATACGATGTCATGGATTTTGGTGATCATCTCTGGTGTAGTGACCTCAACTGGGCGTCCGGGTCGGTCGGCGTCAGCAGTGCTTGTACGGCCACAACGAAAATCCGTAAACCACTTGTGGATCATTTTAATCGATGGAGCAGAGTTCCCGTAATATTTGTCTAATTTTTTTTTTGTATCCGTAATTGTTTTTTTTCGCAAAAAATAATGTTTAATCAGAACACGAAACTCACTTTTCTCCATGTTTGCAAACACCGAAGTGATTGTTTCTTTTTCATAGCTGTCAAAAAAAAAACTAGTCGTGTGAACTGGCTAAAAATATACGATTTACCTCCAAAAAGGCTGCATTACAAATTGACATTAATGAATTTGTGAAGAAAATACCTTTAATATGATTTTTACCAGACTTCTCTCTCTGCCCTCGTAGATTATTTGAATCATTTATATTGATAGTAAATTACATGATGAATATCTTAAAAACTAAGTAGCTTTTGATAGAAGACATTTCTACTTTTTAGCTAACTTCCTGAGCCCCGTTGTTAATGGATCAGAAAAAGCCTGTTCAAGAGGTCTACATTAGTTACATTCCTGCATCAACGCAGACGCCATGGATTCGTCAATTTGTGAGAGTTCCAGTCACCTTCTTTGCTGTGTCCGTTTGGAGCACTCTCCATAGTGTTTCCTTGGTCATCTTCGTTTCTTGATTGGCGTATCAGGTGCTGCTTCTGCTGCTTCTTGGCCGAAGCCTTCCAAAGTTGAATTTTCCGTAGTGTTGAGCCAGTCAAGCTGTTTCGCTTAAAATGTTCTCTTCATGTAATGACATTGTCGCCACAACTCGGAAATCCTGGTGCAGATATATTTTATTCGTATTAATAACTTATCAAAATTAATGTAATTAATTAATGTCTTTGTTGTCTTCCAACTGAGAGTCACGTATTTCCTTTAAAACATGTTGGATTCGGTCAGGTTCAACTTCTTGCAACCATATTTAACCCAAATATTAAAGACAAACACCCATTGACGGCTCTTCCCTTTAATAAACATTAAAATATAATCCATTAACACAAAAATAAAATAATCTTGTGCAAAATTTAACAACAACATAATGTAAATATAAAGTTCCTAGCATTACGTTACAAAAGGTACACTTTGGCGTAGCACCCTGATTACTTAAATTAGTGGAAGGCTCTGGATTAAATTAGTCTTGATTAAGTAAAAGAAATCTTATATCAAGATAGATTTAAGATTAGACAACCGTCAAAAAAGTACTAAAAGTCGACTAGCATTCCAAATAAACTGAATATATTTACGAAAATATCTTACCGATGTCGCAGCTAATTTACCACACTAAAACTCAGTATTGAAATAAATTAATACGTTAAATAATCATACATATCTTGTTTCTGAATATACATTATAAAATAAATCGCAACAATAGTACATTATTGCCTAGGCAGTGAAGCAGGCAATTGCGGCCCGAGAATTGGTTTAAACGGACGAGCTTGCGAGTCCGTTTAAAAATACGAGGCCCGCAATTGCGATTCCTGCCGAGGCATATATAGTGCTTTTCTCAAAAATCGCAAGAAAAAAATCGCATATAAACACAAACTTCACGTGAAATAACCTCACTCTTTACCGCCATTATTTTTATGACAAGGAGAAACGCAAGCTTTTTTTAGAAAAAAAAAACTCAATCTATTCCAGACACAGATAAAAAAGTTACGTTTCGAATAAAATATGGATGAATAACACTTGCGCCCTCATTTTATTATGGCCGTTTTCACTTTTTAAAAAGTTACAAACTAGATAACAATGAAATTTGTATGCAACATTGCGGGCTTGTGTAGCGAGCACGCAATGTATTTTTTTTTTAATTTGGGAACTGTCTGTAAACTATGTACTTCGCGTCTCAGTATGGAGTTAGTAATGTCAACTTTTCCGGTCATTTTTGAGAAAAGAATTTTTTCCGGTAATATGGGTAAAACAAGGAGCGGTAAATGGCGCGAGTCACTGATAGCACGAGTAAGAAGAAATAGCCCACCTTTCAATAAGTAATAACAATATCGGAATGAGGGTAATTAGCAAAATAAATCTTTTTATATGTTCTGATTGTTTGGACATAGTAGACGTCAGAATAATTAGTAATGTCGTTAAATTTGATATATTTTTTTCCAAACCAATGTGGGCTCTATTTTATTTTGGCCTGATTTGGATAGCCGCCTGCACCAGGAAGTGAGAGTGGATGGTGCGGGTGGTAGGACCTTGTGCAGGGTCCGTCCGGATCGCTACCACCATCTTATCCATTGACCTACCGCCAAACAGCAGTGTTGTGTTCGCATTGTTGTGTTCTGGTTTGGGGATAAGAAAGCCGGTGAAATAACTAGCATAGAGGCATTCCATCTTAGTCCTCAGGATCGGCAACGAATTAGCAGTCTTAGGATTGTGATCTTGTGAATGCGAAAGTCTATGGGTCTCAGTTTCCACTTACCATCAAGTGGACTGTGTGCTCGTTTGCCTTCTCCATGCCATGAAAAGAAAACTTACTTCGTGCGATATGTTAATGGGAATATGAATCAGCCAAATTACCCTGAGGTACGTCCCATAGAGGAATATTGGGCAATCATGAAGAGAACACTTCGGCAACGCTTCTAGGCAGCGGATTCCGTAGACAAATTTAAAAAAGACTGTCTAAAAGCGTCGAAACTGGTCACCGAACGTTGCCCGTAATCTAATGAGAGATGTCCGAAGCCAAGTGCGAAAAGTCGCCCCAAAGCTAACATAATAGTCTCTTAGTTAACAGTAAAACGTTTTAAAATGTCTATCAATCAAAACCCAAGAACATACTTTTGTAAAATAATAAACATTTAAGAAGTAATTAGATATTTCACTTGTCCTTATACTTTTCGATACAGTCTTTAGCTACAAGGGTCGGATCCATGATCGAAGAGTTACCCTCTAGGTCTAAAGAAGATGCACCCATCCTGGCTCCCTAAATGGATCCTTCCCCTTTGTACTAATACTCGTACATATTAGGTAAGGTCACGCGGGGCTATTCCGACGGAGGGGTGCGTCAAATACGTCACTTAATTTTTTCAAGGGAATTCAACGTTTTAAAAGTATTTATTCTTCCTTGAATAGAAATTAAGGTGCTTAAACTACTACAAAAGGACGCAACAATAGTTTTAAAATGTTGAATTCCCTTTAAAAAAAAACCAGTGACGCATTTACCCCTCTGTCGGAATAGCCCCGCTTGACCTTACGTAAAATAGTCTGGTTATCCATTATCGTAATAGTCGGGTAATTAGTGACATAATAGGGAATATGCATGTTTTTTTTTTACAGCTTCAATTGAAGCTGATTCATGTAACAAACAGATCACAAAAATCATTTTTTGAATAACTATAAAAATAACCAAGATATAAGCCAACAAAGATTTGTTCCTATCTCTTTCTAGAAAAACGAAATTTTACATGGAGTTTATATGGCCGCAGTGCACAATGACGTCACGGTGCACATCGGATCTCTCTGTCTAATTAGAAGTTTGAAATGCTTATAACTTCCGTATTTCTTGACCGATTTTAATTTTATTTTCCGTTTTGGTGATCTCTTTTACGGTATTTTCATATTTTGATGAGAAATGCGATTTTTAAAATCCATGCATATTCCCTATTGTATGGGGAACCTTGCAAATCTTCAACGAAGGAAGCCGCTTGGCACAGGTATACCTAGTGGTCATCTGAGCTGATTTAGCCCGGTAGCCACGTGGTTCCACCCTGCAGGTGGGAGGGGGAGGGGGGGGTAAATCCCATCTACCGCGCCGCACTCTTACGTCCATATGTCCATAAGTTTAGCAAATAGGTCGTGTTTGATATCGTTTTCGTATAATTCGAGGACGAGGAATTCATTTCAGGAAACGCATTTTCATTCGTTCATAGAAAAAAAATGAGATCCGTAATAAAGTAGAAAAATAGGAGTTAATTTTTTTTACAAAATCTATGCCTACCATTAAACCATGAGATTATGCTTTATAAAAAAAATATGAGTAAATAGCCCTATTTATATAGAATATGTAAACATTAACTTTCCTCATACATTTAACTTATAAATGTGCCGAAAAAAAACATTTGCTCCGCGCGGCGGGGCTGAGAACGAGAGAAGTTCGTATTTTGGATAAGATTTGTCACTTATTGTGTAATAATTACTATGATTAGTATAGGTGTTTTTATATCTAGAGATAGTTTTCTTAAAGCAATATCGAGAGATAAGTCATAATATTTAAATAAATGACAAAATTACTGAGTTAACCACAATATTCTAGTATAAAATGTTCACTCCAATTTATATTCCTAGAATTTTCCTTTAAAAGAGAGTTTTGGTTAGGTTAGTTAACTTTTGTAGAGGTATTATAATAATAACGAAGTAAACAACAAAATTTATGAACATTTTCCGCTGCAGCCTTATAGTTCGGAGCACTTTATCTCTCTTTTCAAGCAATTGCACCTCCCTGCGCATTTTTGCTTGCATCTAGGTACACCTAATTAACTCCATGCAAGCAGCGGCTGCTGGCGGTAGGGTGGTCCACACAGGCTCCAATATGCCATTATTTTTTGCCCAACCCCAGTCAGCGGGACATGGCAGGTTTTGTAGTGGTTTTAAAAGCTGACCCCATACATGTCCTTCCTGAAAGGCCGCTCGTAGAATATGGTTGCGAAGGGCGTCTTTGGTTGGTGGTAAATTCTCCAGCCGTCTGTCCTTTTTTGTAAATAGCACTTTTCTACACTGGTTGATATCAGTGCATGTGCAAGATCTAAAATGAAATGAATGTTACACGATATGCATGCCCAAGATAACCTAAATCACTTCAAATCACAAATAAAAAAGCCAACCACCACCTTAACTTACTTGTCGTATAAAGCAATGACAATTCATTCCAATATTGGAAATGCCTGCTCTACATTTCCTTCTTTAGCCAGCTTAAATCCCTCTGTTGCAGTTGGATAAGCGCGCCAAGCTTCGAAAGCACTTTTTTCCCCTTACCAGCAAAAGACGAAACGGTATCTCACGCGGTGAAGGCGTGGAACAGTGGCAATGCTTCCGCCTTTTCTGGTCCTACGTAAATGAAAATAAACTTATATGTACCGGAGTTACTTTCAATTTGTAAAGTGCAAATAGTATTTATTTGGGTCACCTAACGAAGCTGCAATAGCATGACATGGCAGGACCTGGTGATTTTATCCCGTGCCAATATGAACCCACAGTTCCTCAAGCTGTGGCAATTGTGAAATCGCAAGGACAACAACATCGGTATCCACAGTACGCACGATGATTTTTGTGTGTCCTTGGGCTGCAGCATCACCAATGTGGACCATTATGCGCGTGTCTGCCTCCTCATGGTTGCATGGTTGTCTCTGGCGCTGTTGCTATCAACTGCTAAAAGTTGCTAAAAAAAGAGACTAGAGAGAAACGTGGTACCGGACAAAGAACACGTGTCACCTCCAGTACTAAAATTCCGAAAGGTTGGGCAAATTTTCTGAGGGATGGAGGGATAATGGTCCACATTGGTGATGCTGCAGCCCAAGGACACACAAAAATCATCGTGCGTACTGTGGATACCGATGTTGTTGTCCTTGCGATTTCACAATTGCCACAGCTTGAGGAACTGTGGGTTCATATTGGCACGGGATAAAATCACCAGGTCCTGCCATGTCATGCTATTGCAGCTTCGTTAGGTAACCCAAATAAATACTATTTGCACTTTACAAATTGAAAGTAACTCCGGTACATATAAGTTTATTTTCATTTACGTAGGACCAGAAAAGGCGGAAGCATTGCCACTGTTCCACGCCTTCACCGCGTGAGATACCGTTTCGTCTTTTGCTGGTAAGGGGAAAAAAGTGCTTTCGAAGCTTGGCGCGCTTATCCAACTGCAACAGAGGGATTTAAGCAGGCTAAAGAAGGAAATGTAGAGCAGGCATTTCCAATATTGGAATGAATTGTCATTGCTTTATACGACAAGTAAGTTAAGGTGGTGGTTGGCTTTTTTATTTGTGATTTGAAGTGATTTAGGTTATCTTGGGCATGCATATCGTGTAACATTCATTTCATTTTAGATCTTGCACATGCACTGATATCAACCAGTGTAGAAAAGTGCTATTTACAAAAAAGGACAGACGGCTGGAGAATTTACCACCAACCAAAGACGCCCTTCGCAACCATATTCTACGAGCGGCCTTTCAGGAAGGACATGTATGGGGTCAGCTTTTAAAACCACTACAAAACCTGCCATGTCCCGCTGACTGGGGTTGGGTAAAAAATAATGGCATATTGGAGCCTGTGTGGACCACCCTACCGCCAGCAGCCGCTGCTTGCATGGAGTTAATTAGGTGTACCTAGATGCAAGCAAAAATGCGCAGGGAGGTGCAATTGCTTGAAAAGAGAGATAAAGTGCTCCGAACTATAAGGCTGCAGCGGAAAATGTTCATAAATTTTGTTGTTTACTTCGTTATTATTATAATACCTCTACAAAAGTTAACTAACCTAACCAAAACTCTCTTTTAAAGGAAAATTCTAGGAATATAAATTGGAGTGAACATTTTATACTAGAATATTGTGGTTAACTCAGTAATTTTGTCATTTATTTAAATATTATGACTTATCTCTCGATATTGCTTTAAGAAAACTATCTCTAGATATAAAAACACCTATACTAATCATAGTAATTATTACACAATAAGTGACAAATCTTATCCAAAATACGAACTTCTCTCGTTCTCAGCCCCGCCGCGCGGAGCAAATGTTTTTTTTCGGCACATTTATAAGTTAAATGTATGAGGAAAGTTAATGTTTACATATTCTATATAAATAGGGCTATTTACTCATATTTTTTTTATAAAGCATAATCTCATGGTTTAATGGTAGGCATAGATTTTGTAAAAAAAATTAACTCCTATTTTTCTACTTTATTACGGATCTCATTTTTTTTCTATGAACGAATGAAAATGCGTTTCCTGAAATGAATTCCTCGTCCTCGAATTATACGAAAACGATATCAAACACGACCTATTTGCTAAACTTATGGACATATGGACGTAAGAGTGCGGCGCGGTAGATGGGATTTACCCCCCCCTCCCCCTCCCACCTGCAGGGTGGAACCACGTGGCTACCGGGCTAAATCAGCTCAGATGACCACTAGGTATACCTGTGCCAAGCGGCTTCCTTCGTTGAAGATTTGCAAGGTTGATGTCACTAATTACCCGACTATAATAAATTACTTGAATTGTTTTTAATACGAGATCATTTTCAGAGGAAATTCTATACGAGAAAATACAATTGCGTCTCTTAAAAAGGCAGCTGCCAGTGGTGCAGATATGCTTGAATTTGATGTTCAGCTAAGTAAAGATTTGATACCAGTTATTTATCATGACTTCTATGTATGTATATCATTAAAAAGAAAGAAGGAGGTTGAATTTACAGAAATGCTAGAATTACCTGTTAAGGACTTGACTTTGGAACATCTCCAGAAACTCAAGGTACAAATACGCTCAGACATACTAATGAATCGGCGAAGATTGTATCGCAAATTATCACTTCCCAAACAGTTTATACCATATTAGCGACGCTCCCTCGCTTCGCTTCGGTCTCTGGGACTTTTCTGTAACATCCGTCCAAAAACTTCCTCGTGTCCGGTGCTACAGGGTGTTTGGTAGCGGGTTCGACAAACGAAAATGGGAAATACTTGGGGTCAATTGGACTCGCAAGCTCGTCCGTTTAAACCAATACTCGGCCCGCAATTGCCTGCTTCACTGCCTAGGCAATAATGTACTATTTTTGTACAATGCCCTAGTAAGTAAAATGTCGAGGTTGTAAAATGACAAAGTAGAATTACATCCAAATTGTACATAGCCTTAGTTGCATCATAACTAATTATACAAAGTGTCTGGATAGTAAGGTCTTGGTTTTAAATCGTCTAAGTAGCAAAGCGTTGTGATTGCATAAGAACTAGGTTGTATTAGATGATATTAAGTGGCCGGGTACTCAACTTCTTTATCAATATAATTAGGTATTATAAAGAGTTTATCCACAAACTACAGTTTGTGATTTCTTTGTCATTCAACCATCTATTAGACGTTATTAATTTTTGACGATATGCCTACCTACCTAGTCGTTTTACTATCAGTACGTTCTGCATAATACGTTGGCGTTTTGCAACTGAGTCATTTTGTTATTTGGGCGGTTTACAAACAAATCGTTATAGAACTAAGTCCAATCTTCAACTCAGGCCTTCTATTATTAAGACTATTTACACACTTAGAGGTTTTGCAACCAAGATCTTATGAAACTAAGTCAATTTTACAATGTAGTCTTTACGAACCTAACCCCTTTATACTGATAATAGTGATAATAGACTCACTGTATACATATTACATATATTTGATGCGTTGGATGTATAGATATTAGTGCTTACTATCATTACTAACCTGTTAACCAATGATTTGGTCCATTTGGAAAAAACTTCCTTAAAGTAAAACGTCTTCGGCAGACACCCGATGTAAATCATTGGCAATATGTTGTTTTGGATTTTACTTATACATTTGCTAAGCGAATAAATTGTCACTTCCCCTCTTTTATTTAAAATACCCTCTTTTTTTAAAGCTCAGTCCAACGCTGCCTTAACCCCTTCCAGAAAGCGGATAGTTGAGTGCAATGGCAGTGCCTTTAAATCGTTTGGTACTGGGCAGTAACAGCCAATAATGCCAGAAATGAAATTTCGCGGTAAAGTGTTTGAGAAGTTATAATTGGTGATATTGTTTTCGCCAATATAATAGTAACCCAGCCGTAATTAACTTAGTAAGGGAGCTGGCGAGCAAAATTTCGATATAATGAGCACACGTGGCAGATGTTATTAATAGCGATAATTATATCCTAAGAAACATTAAGGACCTCGTCTGCCACCATGGTGGCGCTGCGTTGTCAATTGACAGTGTTTCAAAAAATGTTAAAAAAAGGGTGTGCTATATTATGAGCACATGTCTGCCTCTGGGGCTGATGACAATGGTGATCACAGTCATCCTGTAAACAGAAAATCGAAGAGGTAGATCTTCAGGCCTCTGATATTCCAAAGGCAAACCATTTGTTTTTTTTTACCCGACGCTTGCGCCAAGCTATAAGTACAAAATTATACGTCTATAATAATTATAATCTATAAGAACGATCTTCAAAACGCGTCAGAAATATTTGGGTTCTGTCTGTTTTTCTGCGTCCTCGTTGGTATAAAATAACTACCTATTATATATGTCTATTATTTCCATAGTTCCTTTCGTACTGTCTCTCTTTTATTTGGGAATATGAGTAAGAACGGTATAACTCCGTTTCGAGCTTATCCGTATTGTGTACCTAAATGTATATGGCGTATATCTAAATA
Source organism: Acleris emargana (assembly GCA_927399475.2). Lineage (NCBI taxonomy): Eukaryota > Metazoa > Arthropoda > Insecta > Lepidoptera > Tortricidae > Acleris > Acleris emargana. The sequence continues at coordinate 16,808,685 of OV656836.1, forward strand.
AGAAAGAAGGAAATAGAGCCTAGGTTAAAATTCTACGTATTTCGCACAAGTAAATTATATTCAGAATAAAATCAAACACACAATTTAAAAAAAAACATTCTCTCATTTAAGTTCCAAGTGCATTTCGTTTCTGGTTGGCATTTAAAAAAATATGATTCTGTAGCGACCACAGTACACGAAAATAAACAATTAAAATAATAATTTTAACGCATTAACCTCCCCGGCTGATGTAAGGATAAGAGATAAAGAGATAAAGACATTTATTCAGTAAGTAGGCCGCACGGGCAGTTTTACACGTCAAGAATCTACCAGCGCTTCACAAGAGGAGACCACTTCTGAGAAGAAACGCCGCAAGAAACTCAGCAGTTAGTCATTTTTTAAATATATTTAATATTACAATGGTACTACTTAGTCTGGCATTATATAATCTATAAATATTAAAATAAAAAAATATATCAAACAACCTGCGTAGTTTCCGCAGGAAAACACACCAAAATCTTACGAGAGAGATAGAGGGAGGAAAAAAAAACAATACCTAGATACTTATTAATTATAAGACGGTGTAAGACAATCACATAAATTTGATATGTTTTCCTACATCAACGGTGTCCCCTAGACAAGATAAAGCTTTAGCATTTGAAAAAAAATAAAGATTATCGACTAAATTTCGGGTTTAGGTCAAGTATTTTTGTCTATTAGATAGTCCTCGATCCTATAATACGTTTTAGAAAAACGGTAAAAATCAAACTTACGCTCAGCGGTAGATTTCAGCACCGCAGAAGTTGAATCGTAACCGTGAGTTCAGCGAATAATATTAAACGAAATAATAATAATTAAACTATAAAGAATCACAATAATCCCATTCAATAACCGCTTTCCCTTTATTCCGTGTATTTCAAACAGTTGTACAGCTAAAAATCAGTGAGCAAAGTGTCTTGCAAATGTTTTTTCGTATCCAGGGAGTCATAATGAATCGAATGGGCGCAATGAGAACCGTGTGCAAATCACTTAGTAGAGATTTTTTTTCAACATTTGTCAACTCTGTCCCATGATAATGCAGAGCCCTGAATGTCTGCCTGTTAGATTTTCTTCGTTTCCAAAATGATTGTGACCATGAACCCCAGTGCATATATCGCTGCCCTAATTCAATAGTAGGATATCTTAAAAAAAAACGAAATTGAGATATGTCTTGATTTAGGTAAGCATTTAGCTGCTCTATCAGCGGCAAAAATCGGATAAGGAGAAAACGCAACCTAAAGCGCTTGAAATTAAATATCTTACTATTACATTTAAGCATATTTTACCCAAACGCTAGTTCAAGACTCTGACATCCTAAGATATCTGAAGGGCCAGGAAGAGTTTTGCGTGCCTTTATTTCCATACAAAGATATTTTAAAATGTCTTTGTATGTCTTTACAATAAAAAATTCCAATTCAATTAGTACAGTACAAACTAAAAATGTGAATAACTCAAAACATACCCCTGTCAAGATGTCTTACTATTGAATTAGGGCAGCGATATGTGCAAATGATTTAATACCCCCCTTTTTTTAAGCAACTTCGAAAACGCAGCGACATGGAACCTTAATTGACTGGACCAAATCAATTTGTACTGATCTAAACGGCAATCCACCTCCAACCTGCACCGAATCATATACCGAAATGCTCGCAAGCTCCCTAAAAAACAAGATTATGTAAATTGTTTTTATCTACTCTCATATCGTAAACTTCGAATTATAAACTTCAAAACGAATTTATATTGGCATACTTTATAAACACAATACCGAAATAAAATAAAAAACACTTTAGGTATAACATTATTTCTCTATACAAAATAATGTTATAAAGTACCTATTTTTTACCATTACGATACAAGTTAATCCAAAAGTTAATGTCACCAACGAGGTTCCATATTATTATTTTTTATAATGGAACGCAAATGCGGTTCGCGTCATTTTTACAGCATTAGAAAAAGTTTTCATTACAATTTTTACTGTGACAGCGCCCGCTTTAACGCATGCGCGGTGATGTGCTAGGTTTTGGCGCCATTCATTGAATACGTTTTGCTGTAGTTACTTTATTAACTTTGATCTTTTATTTAGTAGGTTGAATCGCAATGTATGAGAGTAGATAAAGTAGTGTATGAAACTGCACATAACTAGGTATAAAAACACTCGTGTGATACTATTAAAAACCTCGCCTGGCGGCTCGGTTCTTAAACACACACTCGTGTTTTCATACCTCTTTATGCAACAATTTCATAAACTACTATTATTATTATCGCTACATGTTTTCCTATTACCCCCACTGTATTTAAACCATTACTGCCCTTTTTTTTAAAAAAGGATGCAAAAGAGTGTACAGTCGACTACAAATAGATGTAAATATCTACTTTTGGACCTTATTACAATAAGGTGAAAAAGTGGATACCTCTCTTTGTAGTCGACCCTATATTGCAAAAAGTTCAGCGAATGCCAGTCACAATAAATGTTTTTTTTTCCTTCTCGCAGGTATATCATTTGGTTGAAGGGAGAAATCATGAAACTCTATTTTTTGATGAAGATTTAGAAGAGCACCAGCCGTTTCCAACATTAGAAATGGTGTTAAATCAGATAGATGCCCATGTTGGTTTCAATGTAGAACTGAAATGGACAATGGAATTAGATGATGGTACATTTGAATTGAACAATCCGTTTGATATGAATACCTATGTTGATAAGGTGAGTAAGTAGTTTAGTTATTTTATTGAAAACTGAGTTTTCAATACAACCTGGTATATAAACCCGGTCTGGCTGCCCACCGTTTCTAAGTCTCCCCAATAACTAATACAACGCAAATAAAATCAAATCGAAAACCAAAACCCGACATTGCAATATTATGGTATCAAAGAGCTGATCTGATGATGGTGTCAGAAGGTGGCGACGGGATCTCCGCTATTCTTACCGTAGACCCACCGTGTCAAAACTTAATAGTTTGGGCTTGATAAGCAGATAAAGATTTTGCAAAAAAAAGTACAGTAAAGCTTGTCCCAAAAATGAATTTTTTGACAGAAACTTATTTTATACTTCATTGCACTATACCTATACCTTTCTCTGTGTCTTATTCTTTTTATATCTATTTAATGTTCTTTTGTATTGTTGCGAATGAATGTCTTTTATCTTTATATGTGGCCAAAATGCGAATGTTGAGATAGACGTGTGGTGTAACAAGAATGGGATAGGATAAGGATCGAGTATGTAGAAGAAAGATTCAAAGTAGCACCAGTGAGATAAAAAAAAACCGGCCAAGTGCGAGTTGTACTCGCGTGGAAAGGGTTCCGTACATAAGTAACGTTTTTTTTTTTTTTGGAAGAATTTTATTTAAAACTTCTCGTCACATTCCTCCTTATAACATGCCCATACCATGATAATCTATTCCCTTCCATGTTTAGGGTTCCGTACAAAACATGAAAAACGGAACCCTTATGTCCGTCCGTCCGTCACAGCCGAAATCCAAATCAAGTGAAATTTGGTAGGATGGTGTAATCCTATGACCCAAACACGGATGTGCAAATTTAAATATATATATTTATTAAATAAGAGTAATTTTCGGGGGACAAATTAGGGAATTAAAAAAAAAAGTTTTGCACACCTTACTGTGTCATATATCAAATGAAAGGGCTCGTTATGAGGATCTCAATAAAAAAATAAGCATTTTTCATTTTCATTTCAGAGGAAATATCCATAAACCAATTCATTGCTTACTAAACTTGGTACGTATTACTAAAGCAACATTTTTGATTCGCTGTTTATTTTAGGTACTGGAAGTAGTCCTTAAACATGCCGGTGAACGCCGTATCGTGTTTTCATGTTTTAATCCGGACATCTGTACAATGGTCAGATATAAGCAAAACAAGTATCCAGTTATGTTTTTAACTGTGGTAAGTATTATTTTCAACTACCAGCGTCAGCTGACACATTGAAAATAAGCCCAAGTTTAAAAAAAATGCATATTAGATTAACACATAAAGTCAAATGTGTTTAAAAATTTCAGGGCGTTACAAAGAAATACCAGCCATATCGAGACCCCAGATGCTTGTCGATTCCAGCTGCGGTACAAAATGCTATCAGCTCAGATATTTTGGGCATTGTCGTGCACACAGAAGATCTACTTCGAGATCCGTCGCAGGTGACTTTATCGTAATACACGTATCTATCTATTCATATAAGTACATATATATTTCTTATCATTTGACCGAGACGCACGCTACGAAAACACATTTGACTGCATTTAGGTAGGTATAATCTTACCTTCACGTGTCTAAAATAATCTCATGGTTTTCACCGCAAACGCACCGAGAGCGGAGACGGCATGGGCAAAATTATTATTATTTAAAATCAAAATCAAAATATTCTTATTGCATGACTGTAGGTATCAAGTATAATAATATTATACAGTTGTTAAAAAAAATGTGTGTGTGTATCACTACAATCTACCATAAATATGGTGTACAATAATTGACATAAGCCAATAATCAATAGGTAGTTATAAAAAAAAACAATTGTTAATTATGTGTTAATTAATTTTCTAAGGAAATATTTAAGCGAAAAATGTGACCAATATAAAAAAAAAAAACCATACACCTTTTATCTTTGTACTAACAAATTTGTCTTATAGGTATAATATGTAAATACTTTATTTAAGTACTTTTTGGTGTTTTTATTTACGTTAACATATCTTATCAGTCTTATCACTAAACATAAATGCATAAATGCTAATCTAATTAGGCAGGTAAAGTAATAAAGTAAAAGTCTATAGTAATAATAATAGTAGGTAGGTAGGTCTATGTCTATAGGCACCCGCTGTTCTCAAAAAAGTCTTTTAAATGGTAAAATTGTTTTTTTAAAAGCCATTTCAATAAACAATTCTTAAATTTATACAATTCGTACGGTTTGAAACTATCTGGTATGTTATTAAAAATTTGGATGGACATGTAGTATGCTTTTCGAATAAAGCGTGTTGCGGTGCCTAGAATTATAAACTAATTTATGTTTGTTACGAAGATTGATATTATGAGAAGCTATTTCAAATAGTGACGGGTGTTTTTTAACGAACATTGGAACTTTGTTTTATATATAGACATGGAAGCTGAAGAATTTGATAATGCTTAAAAAGAGGCTTACACGAATCCCTTTGGGATATGCCACCGAGACACGAGACCGCAGCTTAATTTAGATTGAACAAATCCATGGAAATCAATCCAGCATTTTCTGAGGTGTTTTTTATAATTCGTCTTAGCGCAAATACGAATCGTGATAATTTATAACAAAGATCTTCAATATGTGGTTTCCAGTTACAATTACTGTCCAGAATAAGGCCTAAAACTTTGGTGTTTGTAACTTCTTCTACGTTGTTCTGATTATGATGTATATTTAATGGTACGGGGAGTCTATGGGGAGTGTGAAACTGTATTATATTTGTTTTTGATAGATTGATATTTAAATCATTGAGTTCTAACCATTGTATAATATAAATCGCAAAGGGCAACGCGTGGCGGAGGTGTTTTTAGGGTTTCGTATATAGTCAATCTAGGAACCCTTACAAATTCGCCATGTTCATTTGTCTTTATGTCACATGTGTGCTTTTTTAGGGATAAAACGCCGTTCCGCGCCGCCTCCGCTGTCTGTGCGTTTGCGGCTTAAAGATAATATTAATTTAATACTTTTTTTTTTTTTTTTTGCCCCCGCGGCGACTTGAACAGCTACTACCGCAGGGATATGGCTTCCACGTGAAGTGATTTCGCCAGTGTCAAGGTTTATATGAGTATAAAACACAATCCAATCTTCTCTAGGAAGATTGGGGGCAACGTTGTACGGTGATTTGTAGGTCAGAGGTCAATATAGTTTTAACCTCTGCACCACTGCGAGTCCACTTGAAACGAGAAGAAAGATGCCAGATACACGAAATAAGTCCAAGTCTTCAATCACTGTGCGACACTAAGGCATAAAAAGTACAAATCACTATCAGAAAAGAACTTTGAACACCTAATTACCCAAAAATTAAAGTCTAAAACAAATTACACGTCCGCCATCTTTTAACGTTGCAAATGGCCCCAATTTAATACTTATTACTTAGGTAGTTCATCACATGACGGAATTGCGACAATCTTTTGTTTTATTTGTTGTCACTTATCAGAGTCGTTCTTGTTTTTTTACCGATAGTGGCGAAAGACATTTATTTCGAAATCCTTGCCTTTTTAGCTTATTTTAAGATCTATTACAAACGTCCGTATTTTTATTTTTTATTGATTTGTGTTCTAGTTCTAGGGCATACAATCCCGGGACTAGTTTGTAATAGTTGGTAATAGCGGTATTGGAGAAATACTATATCTACTATAATACGAGCAAAATTTGTATTTATTTATACACATATATTTGTAACCACGTTTTAACGATTTCGATGAAATTCACAAGTCGAGTCTCGGGCAAATTCGTTGTCAATCCGAACGACGCTCGGGCATTACATAGATATTAAAAAAATACATTAGAGACCTGGAACATTGGGGACATTGGGGTCTGTCTGAGGTACAGGGTGGAAATACGAGTCGGGCATTCCCCGTTTTCGCCGAGACATGTATATAGGTAACAATTTAGCCCATCCTTTTTTTGTTTACAAACACAAAAGTTAACAAATTCGATTTCTTAAAACAGACATTTGCGTCTAGTTTTCTTAACCAATTTTGATGCGAGTTTTAGTATTATGGAGCTATTTAACCTAGATATGTCTGAAATAGCGCACAAAAAATCCTTTTAATGGTCGTGAGCATACCTCGAACAAATCATGCGGATGACGTAAAAATGACGTACCTAATTTTGCACACAGGATGATGTCTGTATTGCAACATCCGTATGTCATATTGCACGAAGTAACAGATTAACCGCGTATAATTTCAAGAAATCTATACAGAATTATCTGAATGATAGGATGATGTAGGTACTTAGTGAATAAAATAAATGTCACGAGATTTGTTTACGTAAGTACGATAATTGATAAGAAAAGTTAATTAATAAGTTAAAAGTCACTGTTTTTGCATATTCACCATCAATGCATTTTTTAATGAAACTGCGGAATTTTTTATTTTGTAGTTGCACCCAGGGTATGTTTGCGGCAATCATAAACTTTGTGAGGTCCATGTTAAATTCACTTTGCGTTTTTTTTTGTTCTATGTTTTTGATGTGTTTGGTTGTCTCCAAATGCACTTTAATGTTGCTTATTTTCGGTGCTATGTTTTGATCACAGCACGAGCAATACGGAAATGTATCCGTATTTTATCACGTATCTTCAAAAACGGAAAATTACAACAATATTCTTGTAAACGCGACATTCTTTTGCGTCTTTTGAAAAAATTGTAAAGAAAAATCTAAATAATTACGAAGTCACTTTATTGTTCAACTGAATGACAATGTCAGTCAAAGATGTTATGTACCTACTCGGCTCATGTTAAGTGGCGATATCGTTTTATTAAAGAGGTTGATAATTGATAAGTAGTAATTGTTTATGAAAATACTTTTTGAAATCATCCTATGAGTGGTTTGACGTCATCCGCATGATTTGTTCGAGGTATGGTCGTGTCTTCGTCTTCGCCGACAAAAGCAACATATCCATAAATCATCTGTTCGTAGCAAAACGTAGTTTTGTCCGGTATGATTTTTAAGTGTGATTAAATGATTGTCAATAAATCCTGTATTTTTTTATTGTTATTTGTACGCTATTTTGGACTAAAATAATTAGCTGAAATACACTACGGCAGTCGGCAGCTAATAAAGTGACTCCGAATTGAATCCAAATAAATTTAAATGCGAAATTTTTAAATCATAAGTAACTCAGAAACACGCTTTTAGAGAAATCCTTCGGGTACGTCCCGGGCACGGTGTACCTATAAGGTGACTAAATAGGTACTATGAGGGACAGAGCCTTCGACTTACTAGCGAGTACGGTAATCTTTATCTTTATCTTTATCTTATCTTTATCTTTAATTGTAAGTCATGATAAAGGTACTGGAGTCCGAGTACGGTCCCATTGCAAACGACTTAGTCTAGTCACGTTTTTTTATTAATCTTAAATTTCTGCATTAGCATTAATTTTAAATCAATTAAAAGTGTTTCCCGAGAGTTATTAGTTTTATTACGTATATAATTGAAGTTTCATCTGTACATTTATGTAGTAAAAAACAAAGTCGCTTCCCGCCGTCTGTCCTTCTGTACAGGTGCGCTCAGATCTTCAAACTACGTAACGTATTTTAATGCGGTTCTCATCAATAGATAGAGTGATTCGAGCGGGGGTTTTTTATTTATAATCAATGCTGGTTTATGTACGGGTCTTACAGAAAACTCACATACAGCGAAGCGAGGGCCGGTCGCTGGTTTCAAATTAAATGCCATATAATGATATATTTTAGCATATATTGTGAAAGTAAATTGACAGAAAGAAATTGATTTTTACGAGCTTTGATTTATTTTGCTTCTTTCGTAGGTAAATCTGTCATTGCAGATAAAATCTTGTTCGACAATTTTGAACTAGGTACTTCCCATTATCGTAATGGGCTTAAACAAGAATTACATTAGTAAACCAGAAGGCAATGCAATATTATGGTATCTAATACTCGTACGTACCTGATCGGAACGTTGGGCCAACAGGTTCTCCGCTGTACTTAACGTAGATCCACCGAAGTAGGATTTGGGATTCCGGTCTCGATAAGCAGATGAGGGTGTACCCTTGTTTTGTCGACAACCTTTTCATCGAATATTATTTCATCGACAACGATTCATCGAAACTTTAGTACTAGTAATATTGTTTGGCGTTATCTTATTTCAACTACTATTTATTTAAATTTATCTTACTACGTGGAAATACTAATCAACGAATACTACTTAATCGCTGATTTGTTTCAAATTATCTTAATTGGTACAACTACAAAACATTGGAATTTATTTCTTCGACGTATTACTTTAATACAATTTTATATACAAATATGTATAATAAAACTAAGAATTACTTCTGAATATTAAATTAATAATATTTGCATAACTAGTTATATCAAGAAATAGAACTACGAGGCTTTCAAAGTAGGTTAGGTTAGGTTAGGACTGCGACCCCCAAGAAAACGAACTGTTGACAGAAGTGGGTTAGGTTAGGTTAGAACTGCGACCCCCAAGAAAACGAACTGTTGACAGAAGTGGGTTAGGTTAGGTTAGAACTGCGACCCCCAAGAAAACGAACTGTTGACAGAAGTGGGTTAGGTTAGGTTAGAACTGCGACCCCCAAGAAAATGAACTGTTGACACATAGCTATAATCGCGCAGAGTGAGTGATTGCGTTTAGTTTTGATAGCAAAATATTACCAATTGAAATAATTTTATGCGGAATAAATATTATTGCAAGTAAAAAAAACAAATTAAAAAAACCCGAAATGATTAGTCATGACATGAATTTTATTGAAATAATTCAACTACTAATTAAAAGACCTCGGTTCAAATTACCTAGTATCGAGTCTTTGACGCAATGACTTGTCGATGAAATGAAAATACTTGAAACGTTGTCTTTGAAATAATATTCGATTAAAAGTCTGTCGGCAATTCAATGGTAAACCGCAGATGAGTGTACAAAAAACCGGTTAAGTTCTTGACCATTTTTTAGTGTTTGTTGTTTTTCTTTAAGGTTTGTACTATAATCATACCATTTTTAACGCTTGTATGTTTTACCGTTTTTATAATACAACATAAATAAAAATGCGTTGAAAAACCTCATTACTGTCATTGAGTTTTCTAATAAAGTAATGTATTCTCTTGAAATCGGACTGTGCTTCTTTGTACTTCAAATAAAAACACAACTTATAGGATATACATACATACATACATAAACTCACGCCTTCATTCCCAGAGTGGGGCAGGCAGAGCTAAAGAATTACCAACAAGTCTTAAAACTTCATGATAATTCTGTAACCACATTTTTTAATATTTATTAACAATTGACCTTTGAGTTATTAACTTAACGGAAAAAAGTGGCCACCCCGTTAAGCTGACTTCTCAAATTATCAAAGTTTGTTACGTTATCCCATCCCATTGTTGTGTTTTTACTTTCGCTACAAAAAAGCATCGTCCAATTCCATGGAAATTCTTAAGTTTATCAGAAAAGACAATAATAGTATTGAGGGCGCCACTTGATGTTCGACGTTTGCTCGGCGCAGTCTTAATCATCTATTTTTAGTAACTAAATAAAAATGTAATTTATTCACCCAAGAACAAGTAACTCAAGAATCAATCAAGTCTTTCGTTCTAAATTTATCAATTTTATTAATACACCGTGTACAGCTTATGTTCATTGATTTTAAAAGGAACAGTGGCGTCTCGCTGTCAACTCGTTTTATATGAACGAATAAAATTCTTTGAAATTAAATTGTTGGAAAACTTGCCTAAGTGCGTGTTAAGCACGCGATAGACAGATACTCGTACGCAATATTTTCGCATAACCGCCTCCTGTTTAATACGCAATATTTTCGCATAACGAACTGCCACGTGTTTACCTGTAGGTAGATGTAAAGATGTGATGGACGGTGATGGAGGAGGAGATTATACATACCTACATGTACCTACTTTTATGATTATTTCGTATATGAATATAGTTATTCTCATTTTCAGGTAAAACTAGCTACTAATGCAGGACTGGTCATATTTTGTTGGGGCGATGATAATATCGACAAAAATACTATCAAGAAACTAAAAGCACTAGGCCTCCACGCCGTGATATACGACAAACTCGACCAGTATATTACAAAGGAAGTAAAGGTAATTTAGATTTGTGTACTTATAAGTTATAATATGTATTATCTATCACATAACGTAAGTGACTTGAACTCTGCTCTATGCGGCCTACCAATTGTATTAATAGGCTACATAACGCCATTTTGTCATAGTAGTTCAGTAGTGCCATTCATAAATCAAATTGCTTCGCTGTCTGGTATATTTGGTATACTGTACCTACCAGCATCTGCGACTTTTGCGAGCACGGGAATCATTTATTTCACTTTTTCTTAGTTCTATCCAAGGACCATATAGCCTGGCAAAAAAGTCGAGCCAAAAAATGAGGGCAGCACTGTCGTTCATATAGCCACCCAATATACTACGACTGAAACGATATTGATACTTTATTATCAAATTTATCTTTAACATTATTCGAAAGAATAGCCTAAGCATCTTATTTGAAGCATTTCATGATTAAAAGTGTTATTGCTGTTTAAAATAATTTCTTAAATAAAAGTAACCCGCCTACATACTATGATAAAATAACTAAGCGATTTAGAAAGATGGGTATAGTTCATCTAAGATTTAGGAAGACGATTTTTTATTATGTGATCCGTTTTCAGTCATAATAGATGAACGTCATTCAAACATAATGTAAACATACAATCGCAATACGTTATAATTTATTATTTCAGTGTATTATAAGCATTCAACCATTGCTTATTACCTAGACCTCAATTAATACAACACTTCCTACATGACCCTTGTTTCTAGACTAGATTTACTTAACACAATCACATTAAATTTGTAATTTAATCTAACTACAGGTTTTCGAGAAGCCTATTCCTCGAAATGGTTTAGAAACAGCAGAAATAAAAAAATATGAAATGTAAAACGTAATATCAGAATCACTCTTTATTATTATTATTTTAATTTGAAGACGCGTTTCCAGTACTTCAAAATGTCAGTCAGAGTCTAGGAACTCTTCATCTAAATATTCCACCCCAGAAAAAAGAGGGTCTTGGCTAGAGGTTCCTGCACCTTCTTTATAATCATCATACTCTGAATCGGATGATTCACTGCTGCTGTCATCTCTGAGATTAATAATTAGTTTTTCCATATCCGTATACAGTGTTTGACCCCTTTCATAGTATTCCTTTTCAATTCGTTTCACGTGTTTACATGAGTTTTCCCAATTCTCCACAGTTATATCGTAGAATGCTTGCTCAGCCGCCACCTGAATAAAAAAAAAAATTACATCCATGAATGTTAATATTACTCAAATCATCCCAGCTGAAAGATGTTCAGTGTTGGATATACAACAATATTGAACACGATATAAAGAAAATAAAACTATTATCTACGAGGATCTTCTACCTTTCTATCTATACATACAAAACAGTTTCCTGACTGACTGACAGACAATGTACAGTCGGCAGCAATAATATATTATCCAACATTGGGTTCAAAAACATCTGACACGCTCTTATACCTCTAGGAATAAAGACGTCTCAGATATATTATTGCTAGTGACTGTACCCCCTAAACCGCTGAAGATAGAAAAATGAAATATATATTATTCTCTAGAGATTGAAGAGGTAGGTGCATTAAAAAAGGGTTATTCATTTATTATTTACACGTACGAAGTCACAGGCAAAAGCTAGTAACGTTAAAAGAAATAAGAACCTTTATATCAGTGGAACACACATTATTTGAGGCGATTTTATGTTTCGCAATTCCCCAAATCAGTTCGATGGGATTTAGATCACAGTGGTATGGTGGAAGCCGTACCACTGTGTGACCATGGTCACCCAAAATCTGGTCAATTTCATAAATGGGCTCCGGTTTATTTCTCTTCACGAGAATTACCAGTTCTGGTTTACGCAGTGAAGCGTCAAAAGTTATGTTGTTTTCAACTAGCCACAACTTTAGCTCCGCAACTGTTGCTGCACTTGTAGGAGCTTTATTTAAAATAACAGAATGGTAGGGTGCATTATCCATAACAATAATGGACGCCATTGTCAGATTAGGAATCAGTTTTTCATTGACCCATTTCGTAAAATTTGTTTTGTTCATTTCGGAGTGGTAGTCTTCCTTTTGGTTTGTTCCACTGAAAATAAGTAAAGCATTTGGCACAAATCCTTTCTCACTGCCAGCGTGAACAATAATGTATCTCTTTCCTTTGGATACATTTTCCTTGACTCCACCAATATCTACTGACTGCCAACACTTTTTTAGTTTATATGAGGAGTGCACATAGCTCTCATCCAAATAAATTATATCTTTTTGCAACTCCTGTGGCAAACTTCTGTTGTCCAAAATAACCTTGAGGTATTTCTCCCGTTTTGCAGCAATATGAGTCATCTCCATTAATGCGGATCTATCATTCTGGCACTTTTTATAGGAAAATCCAAGTCCTTTTAGAACCTTTCGGAGGTGTTCTCTGCTTCCTTCAAAACCTAAATCTTCCCTTACTGTAACCAGCAGACTTCGAAGAGTTGGGACCTAAAATAAATGAGTTATTTAGGATTGCATAAGGTAATAAACGTTAGGATTGCTTTTAATAGGGAGAATTGTATCAACAACTAAACTCAGTTTAGGGTATTTAAACAAATTAAATCAGCTTATCATAGAATTATGAACATAATAATTATATCTATAACCAAACATGCCATACCATGTGAATCAAAAAGTATGTCATAATAAATAACATGACTCTTGTAATCAACTTATTATTTCAAACTTAAATCAAGAGCTAAAACAAATAACAATTATACTTGCCTTTTTCATCACTGTGTAGAAGAAATGAATCTTTTGTCTAATGGCACATAAGTCAAAATTGTCCAAATCTTTCCTTGGACGACCTTTTCGGTGTTTTCCCGGCGTAGAAAATGCTCCACTATTATTTTCCCCTTCTTTTTCAATTCTTCGTACTGTCTCCACGCTTACACCTAAAATAAATATTATGAAGGCGTAAGCCACTTGTAAAATAATACTAAAAGGATCAACCACATTCAGTCCTCATATTAAGAGTCACGTAAAATTATGAATATAACCTCGAAAATGCGTTTTGGAAATAACATTCCAAATTCATACATTTTATGGTAAAATGATACAATTCATCATAATAACTGTAATAATGGGTAATATTCTATACACAAAACATGTTTCATATGAATAAATACCTGTATATTCAGCAGTACGTCGATAAACATCGTCAAGTTCAGACAAAGTCTGTCCAGCCTCACTTTCTGCTAAACACCGCAAGAAAACTTTAAAAATTATTGCTCTCGCACAACTTCGAATTGGCCTACTCATGTTTTTGTAGTCTTTAGATGGAACACAATGCTTTAAATATAGTTATTAAATAATTATCTCAAAAATCGACTCGTGTTTGACTCAATAAGTACTAGTACTTGACAGCACAGTATTGTTGCCATGGAACAAAAAATCTAGTTGCAGCTGTCACCACTGGCTCGACTTTTTTGCCAGGCTATATATAATAGGACTTACAATCTTCATACTACGCTCCGTACTCCGTTAGTTAGTATCTTTCTAAGTGGCTAGATGGCGCTAAGAGTACCAATTCATTCAAAAGTCGTAATTTTACAATATCTATACGCGCAAGCGAGCCATCGAGCGTTCAACGACATTTCAATTGATACAGTAAAAAGTGTAATAGATGGCGTTAGGTGCGATGTTGCATTACTTACTATTACTACGTTTCGTTCCGGCTCACTTCACTATTTTTAAACTGTTATTTGTACTTACATATTACTTACAATCCATACTAATATTATAAATGTGAAAGTGTGTCTGTCCGTCTGTCTGTCTGTCTGTCTGTCTGTCTGTCTGTCTGTCTGTCTGTCTGTCTGTCTGTCTGTCTGTCTGTTACCTCTTCACGCTTAAACCGCTGAACCGATTTAGATGAGCTTGAGTCCCGGGGAAGGACATAGGCTACTTTTCATCCCGGAAAATTAGACAGATCCCGAGGGGACAGCGATAAACGACTTCTACGCGGACGGAGTCGCGCAAAAGCTAGTGAAATATATTTCAAAGTTCGTTATTATTTATAATTTATTTTCGGAACCCAAATAATGTCCGCAATTATATTTTAGTTTAAAAAGATTAAAAGAAAGTTTAGATACTGCGCGAGTTGAAATGAAAATTGAAACGTCAAACCTCATCCATACTAATCCATATCCATACTAATATTATAAATGTGAAAGTGTGTCTGTCTGTCTGTCTGTCTGTCTGTCTGTCTGTCTGTTACCTCTTCACGCTTAGGCACTTGTCCCACCGCCGACGATGAGCGATAAACGAGTAGAACGATAAACTAGAAACGAGTGGGCGAGCGACGAGAAGCGAGTGTTAGCTCCAATAGTTTTGTCGCTCGGCTATTAGGCGAGTGTTCGAGTGCAATTACAATTCATCATCATCGTCGTCTGAACTAGACAACAATGACAGCTCAAATGCTTTGCTCAAATTCATAGCAAATATCTGCACTGAAATCCACGTCGTAAAATCACCGCTTTGGTATCGCAGTTTGAGTTCTAACTACCAAGTGAGTATCGCCGAGCGAGTATCGCTGAGCTAGTTTTATCTTATCGCTCTTATCGCGGCGACCAATTAGTAGAGCGAGTGTTCTCGCCGGCAGTGTGAACAGCCAGCGATGAACGATTAGTATACGTGTCTCTTTTACTAACACAGGATCCTTATATTTTGTTCGTTTCTAGGGCGAGAAAATCGCCGATAGCTAATCGCTTACTCGCTCTTGGTGGGACAAGTGCCTTAAGCCGCTGAACCGATTTAGATGAAATTTGGTATAGAGATAGCTTGAGTCCCGGGGAAGGACATAGGCTACTTTTCATCCCGGAAAATTAGACAGATCCCGAGGGAGCAGCGATAAACGACTTCTACGCGGACGGAGTCGCGGGCAAAAGCTAGTAAAGTTATAAAAGAGAAGCAGTGATGTCACTTTAGGGTATTTTCTCAAGATTTAGGGTAAAAATAGAACTCAATGTAAGGTAACTTTTTCATTGAATCGTATTTTGTTTAATCGTCAACGTTTATTTATTTAATTAACATAACACTTAGGTAGGTACCTAAGACAATATACTCCTCCCTAATAGCAATATGCATTTTGATGTCATCACAGTGGTAATAATATTAAAGGCTTTTAAAAATATAATTTATTAATAATACGTAGCTTAGACGTACCCACGTCGGTACTTAAGATATTCACTATCTGAAACTCTCTATCCATTTAAATTAAATTGCCTTAAAACTCGTCAAATTGTGTAGAAAAATGGTAAGGTTCGTTTTATATCATGCCCGGAGGGCTAAAATAACCCAGAAATAGGAGCTCCGCATTGCGGAGCTCCGTCGACTCTGTCAAAAAATGCGACTAATAAAATGATCTACTGGTAAAATATGCGAAGAAAATAAACGCGAACATTATAAAACGTTTTATGAAAAATCGCTAGGTACATGAAAATAGACGAAGAATTAAATTTGCGATCATGAAAGAACGCCATGTGTAATTCTCCCTTTGATACTATGAAAGAATGCTTTTGTGAAAATAATCTAACATACTCTTATGCCCTTATTAATAAACGTTATTTGAATATGACAGATAAGGACAAAGCATGGTTTAGCTACTCGACGGTTACTTACTCCACGTATTATTAATAAGGGCACTATAGAATATACTTAAATATCGGGTTGAGAGCGTCGGTTCGGTGGCCTAGTGGCTTAGGGGGTTGACTCGTGATCGTAAGGTACCGAGTTCGAATCGAACCCCCGCGGTCACCATGTACCAATGAGTTTTTCTAACTTAAGTGCATTACCCGATGCTCTTACGGTGAATGAAAAACATCTTAAGGAAACCTGCACATTCGAACATCCTTTTTTAACCCCTTTTGGGATGAATTTCAAAAAATTAGGACTACGGAACCCTGAAAATAAAAACATTTGAATCTGACCCATATTTGCGGCAGCGGGAAACGAAAGGATAAGAAAGTAGGTAGGTACATTTATTCTAACCCCAAGGTTTTGATTTATTATTGATTATACTATTAAGTACCTGCATCCTTGATTACTACATCCATATTTTACGAAAAATAATCTTCTTCGTAAGTACAAACAAAACTTGTCTAACAGCACCAAATTACGTTAGTGACTGTTTTATTCGCGGAAAATACCAAATTTGTCAATTATTATGCGTAATTTTATCCACCCACATTTTACCCAGTGCACCAACGCCATCTAGTTATTTAATGTAGCAAAAATTAGCAAACCCGCGAGCAACTTTGAGCAATCAACGATTCCAGAGGTAGTGCCATCTATTAAATAGGACATGTTTCACATTGTTGACGAATAAAAAATATAATATTTATAAGTTGTGTATATAAGTGATATTATGGTTTTAAAGTAAAGCACTTGGACGTTTGTTCTTAAAAAATAAAAAAAACACGAGAAAGTATTGGTGAAAATAACATTTTTGCCTCTTCCAGGCTACAAAACAGCGCCATCTAGTTTTAATACCGAATTTTGAGCTATTTAAGTGTTACATTTTTTGTATGGGATTGTCAGTCCTATTATATATGGTCCTTGGTTCTGATGATCATTCATAGCGGATGATGACTAATAATAAACATAAATTACTATGCACAATCCACAAAATTAAGTTATCGTAAATAGAATAGAGAGACTAAGACTGGGCGCATTGAAGCAATCATACTTAACTATTAAAAACAATAAAAAGTAGGACATTAAACAGATCTAAGGCGTAACGGCTAAGTATTTCAGACATCACTCCTCACTAGCTATCGTTTTGAGATTTCGTTAAAAGGAAGTGATTTGATCTGAAAGTCATCTAGCCGAATTATCGTGCGATAAAAGGAGAGAAGATGCATTTGTGTTATTTATTTAAAAAAAATGTTTAAGCGAATATGACGTTCTTTAACTGTTCGAGTGGCAAACAGGAGAGCATATTCCTGGTGGAAGCGCGGGAGTCGCAGCGCGAGATGATGCGCCGCACGCTGGACGAGGCGCCCTCGCACAGCTCTGCCTCGCCACCCGGCTCTCGCTCCAACTCCGAAGCGCGCCCCTTCCTCGATCTCACCGTGCGTCATAAAGTGCAGGCCCGCTCCACCGTCACCTCCCTCGAGTCTCTCGCCTCTTCCGTCGACCTTCGTGACGAAGACAAGAACCTAAAGCGCAACAGAGACCTCATCATCGACCTCGACAAAGAATGCCAAGTAAAAGAGCACCGCAATAGTTTCCGGGGCATGTTCCCGGCTGGCGATAACATGCCGGTCGTCAATAATAAAAAGTGTCGTAAGTTTGATAAAGAATAAATTAGTAAATAGATCAGAATAAAGGAATTGAAGTCTTTGTTGCTTTAATGGCTGGGAGAAACATCGATAACCGTAATAACAATTGGACTATATGAATTGTTAAAGCTGTTGGTTCTCTTAAAATAAATAAATTTGAAATCAATATTTGAAATTTAAAAACAATAGTATATTTTGATAGAAATGCGGAAAGAATGACATTTTGCACGAGTCCCGAGAAACGAGGGGCAAGACTCGGGACGAGTGAAAATGACATGACCATACACCGGATTGACGGGGGCAAAAATGTACCAGTGCAAGTGATTCATTAAATATCGACTAAGTTTATCGACAACTTTTTTCGTGACATATGGTTATTCCATTTCTTGCAAAAGTAAGTCGTACCTTTATCTTCTAAATCTGAATGATCAGCTTTCCATTAAGATAAACGATTTTTTTTCTTTCGATTAATTATTAACAGACGTAAAAAACTAAAAGGTTCTCAATTCGTCGGAATGCTAAAGAATATTATAGTACTTTTATAGTTAATTTTATATTCAATGTAATTTCAATGGTTGTCACAAGTGACTCGACTCCAAAGTCAATGTCAGATACTGGTTGTCTATAGTTGCGATAAGTAAAAATACCAATAATTAAACGGTATTCAAACTCGGCCATTACTTATGATAATGATGATTAAAATTGCTTTTTATCGATGTCGATAAACTTGGTCGACATTTAATGAATCACTAGCACTGGTACATTTTTGCCCCCGTCAATCCGGTCTTTGGACATGACGTGTATCAAACGACGTTTTTTAATACATGTGCGAAAAAATCTGTATGTGTGTATGTGAGTGTCTGTGTATCTGTCCCCTTCCCCGCGGACCTGAAGTGAGCTTAACATGTGCACACACTGTCCGAAATTTCAAATTACTTAAACTTTAATAAAATTATTAAAACAAAAAGCGTAACGTCAAATACTAGGAGTGCATAAACATTAGAAGTACCTACCATATATATACGTATAGCCAGCTACAGATATTCTTAAAATTTAATGGCTTGGTTATCCAGTAACAAACTATTTTGCTCTCGTCTTGTCGTAATTAGATTCGATTAATATTAATCTGAATTTAAGAATTATGACGAGACGAGAACAAAATAGTTTGTTACTGGGAAATACCTAACTAATTGGGCGGGAGGGTATATTGAAATGAAATGACAAGTATTATTTTATAGCTTTATTTTCTATTTTTATAATGTTTACGTTTGTTGTAGGTAATATTTTTGTGCAGCTATTTTTACTTCGTCATCTCCATCATAGATTAACTTACCGGACAAAATCCGATTAACCGATTGACAACAGCTGTAAATTATTACATTTAATGTAACACTTAGAAATACATTTTTTAAATCATGTTTATGTTTTGGGCATTTGAAAGGATATGTAATAATTATTGTATCAACAATATAATACATAAGTACACAAACTAAAAAACAACGTCCCTGTCGCACATTAAAATAAGCGTCCATATCGCAGAAATTTAACTTCACACGCGAAGTAAGTCAATACCCAAACGGAGGAGCAAGCGAGCAAGCTCAACTCGACGCTTTAAGTATTGTGGTTTGTGGTAACGAAAACACCTAAAAACCAGGTCAGAATCGCACGTGCAGACCGGAATGCAATTCAAATCACACTCAAATACAACCGTGGCCATGTTAGTTAAATGATTGGTAGGCAGGCAGGGTTGCCATTCCAAAAATCATGTTTCACTCGGTCAGATCTAATAAAATTAGATTATTCGTAGTATTATTTCAAAATAAAAGTATTTTTTGTGATTATTTTCAATGACAGGATATTTCTTATTGAATTATATTTAATGATAACATGCAGGCAGTGACATCTATCGTAGACTCATGATAACAATCGGTGTTTTTACTGTTAAGAAATGTAGATGGCGTAACTATCTATTTAACATAGCACAATGTAGGAGACTGTCCCCCCTCTGGTGCTACCTCTGCGCTCCTGGTACTTTATTTAAACATGCAAATTCTTTGGTTGAATGCGCGGCTTAGTATATTTAAAAAAATGGAAAAGTAAAATGCACTAGGGCGAAATAGGACAAGTTAAAAGCACTAGTTCGGAAAAATCCAACTTTCCGCAAGATATACAGCTACGAAATTTACCACTTTTTGAGCCACTGTATTAATAAATATTCAATGGCATAGGTACGTTTTTCGGACAAGTTTATGAGAATTACGTTAGTTTGTTTTTCTGACCTCTAATTATAAGTATTTTAACCTTAATTTGGCAGGAGGACCAACATGTTTGACATACATACATATATACCTAACATTACGGTGTATCCTGAATCGGTTAAACATCGGCAGAGATCGGAATTGGTAAGCTAATTGATCTAAAGTTGACGCATTTTCATTCACGAGTGAATGAAATATAGATACGAGTAGTTTCATCAATTAAAATCTACTTACTTATCCGTGAATACATGCTGTAAGTTTAGATAAATTAGCACTACTTATTCTGACCACTGATTATCCGTAATCTTTTAATCATACTTAGTCTTAAACCATCCCACCACCATGAAACCACCCGATTTCTCATTTTGATATTATTCGTTCTCGTCTGATATGGTGTATCAATGGTAAGAATACTAAGAATGCTACAAACATACAAATGTAAACAAAGCTCTTAAATTATAAAAGAACTTTTCAACTATATTTGTGTTCTCTCCCGCCATACAGAAAGATGAAAATAATTTCGATTATTCTGGTTTGTTTATACCTAAAGTACGGCCAATGAGACGAGATAAATGATGTAAACCAAACTGACCGTTACTGACAAGGCAAGGTACCAAAACTGTCCGGCTCCGATTCGGTTTATTTTGATATGTGTTAGAGAGTAAACCAATTTCCTCCAATGTCCTCCAAAGTACTAAAAAGTGATTAAACCCTCTAACTTTATGGAGTTTTTTTTTTAATTCAAATTTTCTACTGTTTTGATTATATGTTTGAGAACATGAAAAAAATATGAGCACGTATTTTGTTATTTCGGCTCAAACTCATGTTTAAAAAAAATACCACGAAAGTGTATCTTCGATGAGAAATATACAGGGTGTATTGCAAGTCGTGTGCCAAATGAATATGGTGGGTAGCTAAGGTCACTTGCAACACGTTTTGGGCCAATTAACATTCATCCTACCCCCGGTTTTTTTTTTCAATTTTTTTTGAAAAAATCTCGGAATCTTCCAAAAGTTAACCATTTTGTTCACCTATCTTTTTTTAAAATGTGACAGCACAAAAGTACTTATAGTTTTTTTATCTTTAATGTTTGCGCATTTGAATGAAATGTTATTTTTATTCATATAGTAAACAAATAAAAAAATATTAGCCAACAAAGTGTGAAGGACAGAAAAATAAAATCTTCACGGTCAGCTTTACGGCACAATTAAAAAAAAAGTAGAAGCTCCTCAGATCTTCCAACATCATAAAAACTTCTCCAGTTCCTGACAATTCTTACGGTATACCACATGTCTAGAATCACGTTCAGTTTTTCGTCAAAATATGGTTTCAATCTAAAATGGTGGTTTTATTCGGTCAGTAGATCCAGCCAGTTAAATGGGCTAAATGCACAATACAAAACGCAATATGGTTAAAAATCATCTTTATTTTAATAATTACTTCAAATTTTGTTCAAATTGTCTTCCTCCACAATTGATACATTCGCGAGACCTTTTTCGTATTTTTACTGTTTCTATTTCTTTTTCTATTGTTGTACGAAGTGTCTTTGACTTTTACGTCTGGGGAAGGGCCAAAGAGCTAGTGTACGCAACACAGGTAGAGAGGAGAGAGCATCTGATCGCAAAAATTAATGACGCGTTCGCAATAATGCGGCAAGAAATGACACTTCGTACAACAACTATTGTAGAAATACGAAAAAGGTGTCGCGAATGTATCAATTGTGGAGGAAGACAATTTAAACAAAATTTGAAGTAATTATTAAAATAAAGATGATTTTTAACCATATTGCGTTTTGTATTGTGCATTTAGCCCATTTAACTGGCTGGATCTACTGACCGAATAAAACCACCATTTTAGATTGAAACCATATTTTGACGAAAAACTGAACGTGATTCTAGACATGTGGTATACCGTAAGAATTGTCAGGAACTGGAGAAGTTTTTATGATGTTGGAAGATCTGAGGAGCTTCTACTTTTTTTTTAATTGTGCCGTAAAGTTGACCGTGAAGATTTTATTTTTCTGTCCTTCACACTTTGTTGGCTAATATTTTTTTATTTGTTTACTATATGAATAAAAATAACATTTCATTCAAATGCGCAAACATTAAAAATAAAAAAACTATAAGTACTTTTGTGCTGTCACATTTAAAAAAAAAGATAGGTGAACAAAATGGTTAACTTTTGGAAGATTCCGAGATTTTTTCAAAAAAAATTTAAAAAAAAAACCGTGGGTAGGATGAGTGTTAATTGGCCCAAAACGTGTTGCAAGTGACCTTAGCTACCCACCATATTCATTTGGCACACGACTTGCAATACACCCTGTATAACATAATGTCAAAATAAACCAAATCGGAGCCGGACGGTTGGGTGCCTTTACTTGTGAGTTATATTGCGATAGCGGGCGATTATTATATATTTCCTTATTTCTCGTACACAATAATATCCTCTGTTGGTCGATGACGGCTGTCACTACGTGATCCGTGGTACAGGAAAGCTGTCAGTACAGAAGTTTTCAACATTAGAGCCGCCATTTTGTGAAGTTCATTCCTGTTTGGATTGCGTTCGAAGTGACAGGATTTTTGAAGCTTCTCTACATTCTTTATTTCGTCTCATTGGCCTTACTTTATATATTCACTCGAAGAAATAACTTAGCTACTTTACTATACTTTAAACAATAAACAAAGGAAATAACGAGACTTTGAGCCGAGTCTAATACGCACTGGACTTAATTACTAAAACGATAATTATACGATAGTTTTTATTGGTTGGGTTAGGTTATTTACCTGGCTCGCTGGTCAGACGCTCTTCCTCAATCTCTTAAGACAAGGAGGATTACCTAAATAAAAATAAAATATGCAATATTCATTTATAATTATGGATCGACGAACAAGCGTGTGGAATTGATCCGTGTGATCAACCATTTTCTATTGTTTTTTGTTTTATCAAATTTAAGTAAGATAAAGCCTGTACTCTCTAACAATTAAAAATCATCTTATCTAGTCTGTCCCTGAACAAAGTAAAGTATGCCTTTTTTTACTTTGTTCTACTTTGTTCTCTTTAAAAATCAAATAAAAATCGATATTTTTTTACTTTTAGAGTGAAGTCAAACGATCGTATTTTTTCGAGTTCGGTGACTTGGGTGTAAGGAGCGTATTTTCTGCTGCAATGGGTTTCATACAAAAGTCTTGTTTGGTGTTGGTGACGCTTACGCAAAACAAGCTGGACTTTTGTATGAAGCAGCAGAAGTAACGCGATACACCACTCAAAAAATCACACTCGTTTGTCTTCACCCTTAATTTGCATTAAAAGCAGATAATCGCCGGAGCTGTTGGGTGTAAGGGCGCCAGTGCGTTGATGGCGGCGGGCGCTGCATGGGCTAGAGCCGCCTCTGGCGGTAAGGTCAATGAAATGAGATAAAAATTGAAGAAAGAATAATAGCGTAGATAATAGCGTGAATAAAGTGATAGCATTTATCGCGTCTCGTTGGCCCAACCATAATTAAGTTTCTAGCGTAGTCATGTTTATTTAATACACCTAGCTTAGTTTATTCATACGACAATAACTCAGGGAATTTTCAGGGTAATATGTTCTGTAAAGTTAAAGCTCTATGAGTATCCAAAATGAAGCTTCAAAAACCAAAAGTATTAATTGTTATATAGAAAAATGTAGCAGTAATAAGATATAGACGGTTTTCCGACTTCAAAATCCACCAAACCGTTTAGCCTGTCACAAAGAAACAGATTTACAAAGATACATGTTGAATAAAAAAAGTAACTCTCCTTCTTAGGCAGCCGGGTAAATGTCTAACAAAATAAGAAATGTTCTAGAGCCAGTAGCGGCGAACGACGTACGTTGTTTCTACGAATAGCGTTTGATTCTAAACCTTATCGCACATCAATACGTAGGTATTGTTTTGCTTGTACGTGATTGTTAATTCGTAGGTATAGTGTTGTCGTTTTATGGCTAACTGCTTTTCAATGAGCGCGGTAACCTCAAAAAAGTTACGATTTTTTTCCATGGAGACACATATCTATACTAGTAATTTTATTACGTCAAAAATTTGATTGGCTAGTTCGTTCCCCATTCTTTATATAAAAAATTGCAAAAACACTAAGGGCGGATTCGACCAAACGAGAATAAGGTCTTATACCTAGTTGAACGCAGATTTGTATAGACTAATCTCGGAGTAAGTCTGATTCAAGTTTGGTTAAATCGATGGTTAACTATTTACGTTGAAAATATAATTAGTTCATGTTCTTTCAAATACATATAAAATCCACTTATTTTTTATCACTTTTATCAGACACAAATATTAAAATGCAATTAACCGATGGAAAGTCCTAAATACTACGTTAGTGTTTAGGGATTATTTTTATTTGGAATTTAGTTGTTTGAACTAAGATCGATATTTCAATACATATATGTCGTCGGTCTAGAAGTGGCACCTCGTAACTAACATCTTTTGGTAAAATGAGATTTCGATGCAGAAAGTTTCAAATAGTATTTCCGGTGTGAACTCAGAAATGCCTCCTTACAATCCTTTTTGACGGCAAAAAACGACTAGAAGTGACATCTCGTAACAAGCATTCAACCGGTGTAACCTCATAAGACAGTTTTTTTTTTTCAGTACAGACGGCCACTCAAGTTGTACTTTCCTGCGAATAGTTCACCCCCGCGCATGTGTTTTTTCGAAGATGTTATGTTTATTATTTTAGCTTGATAGAAAAAATATTAACGGGCATATTTCTAAGGAGTATAATTTGTAGAAGAGATTAAGTATTACCAGCAGGTCAGTAAATCCGCACAACAAAGTTTTTCTTGAAAAATCCTATAATTTCACTTTGTTCTTCAAGCAAAAATATTAACAGGACAACAAACTAATATAATGAAAATTAGACTTATTAGATATTAGATATCAAAAAATCTCAAATAGTGGTTCGGGCAAAAATGTAACAGAACTGATATTTGTTGAACAATGGAAAATATTATAGTCCAGACCAGAGGTTGTTTAATAGTAAAACAAACTATTTGCATTAATATGTTTAATTTTCTTGTAAATCAGTAATAATGCCTATAAATGAAAGTTTCATCGCATTGTATTTGTTTCCTAATAATACTTTTTTTCGATTTAAGTTTCGGTCCTTTTATCTCGTGTCAATTATTCTCGTTCTTTTTAGGGTATAACTTTTTTCTAGCAATTTACAACATGATGTGTGGTGGATTTAAAAATTAAGTAACTTCATCAAATAAACAGTCTATGACCATTTACAAGACATTTAGCCTGATATCGAATTATTACCAAAAAATGGTATTACTATTATTCCTTCGCTGTTTATTTTTAGGAGGCCCATAGTGCAAAATTCAAAACTTCCTGTAGTGTTTTAGGACTCTTAGGTTCAAAAAGGCCCACCTTTTAAATTGACTTTGTAAAGTTGCCTCAATGTACGTAAAATAAAGTAAAGGTCGTGACAAATTAAAACGAAGAAGCAGAATCATTTTATTACCTATAAAAACAAAATAAATAAAACTGGAAACTTAGGTCTACATTTCTAAATATTTCGTAAATGTATTCATTATCAGCCGCAAGACGTCCACTGCTGGACAAAGGCCTTCCCCAAGGTTTTCCACAACGATAATTCCTCTGCTGCTGTCATCCAGCGGTTTCCCGCGACCTTTATCAGGTCCACCTAGTGGAAGGCCTGCCGACACTTCGTCTCCCCGTTCGCAGTCGCCTCTCAAGAACTTTCCCTCTCCATCGCCCATCAGTTACACGAGCAATGTGCCCCGCCCACTGCCACTTAAGGTTTGCGATTCGGTGAGCTATATCAGTTACTTTAGTTTTGCTGCGGGTCTCCTCATTCCTGATTCGGTCATTTGAGTGACCTTGAGCCTTCTTATGAGGCCCATTGTGAGCGACCATATCTCAGATTCATATTATTATTCAGAACACACACTGAGTATTGTATTGTAAAACTTAAAATAATGTTATACTTTGTAAGCTCCTTGACCCCAATTTCAACGTACTCGAGGTGTGGCCGCTTTAGAGGAGAGGCCCTACTTTGACAATCGTAAATCGAAATTACGTTAGCTTTATCTCTTTCTCTCTATTTAGTCTCGAGTGACGAGTGACAGGGATGGAGCTAACTCAACTTCGAACTTCGATTTTCAAAGTAGGGCCTCAGGTGCCTAGGGGGCAGCAGGCACGAGAATTGAGCCAGCGCAGGCTGTGTTCATACTGTTCATGCTTGTATGTGATAATAGCACTGTTTTGTAAATGTTACATGATGATGTTACAATTAATGGAAAAAATATTATTTTTGTTTAATATTACTCTTTAATCATTTTTAGTTGAAAATTAAATTTGTTTGTTTGCTCAAATCACCTTTCTATTTCTCAAAAAATACGGCCCTATAATTCCCGCACATGATATAGCATACGGTGACTTTTTTTACTGTGAAGCGACTTCGAATGCTTATTTTGTGGATTGCTCGGGGCCCAGTAACGATAATTCTGTTTATTGACGTAGCCGTCTAAATGAAAATGAGCTTCATCACTAAAAAATATATTGGAAAGGCGATAATCGGTTTGAAATCTCGGTAACATCTGCTTAACAAAAGCCATTCTTGAAGAGTAGTCGTCGGGTTTCAAATTTTGGACAATTTGAATTTTGTAGGGATGGAATTTTAATACCTTCTTCATTATAATGTGCAAAGATGACTTTTTGATTCCCAAAACCAATGCGTGTTTTCTAACAGAGCGACGTGGATTTTCATAGACGGCTTCTCGAATAATTTGAATGTTTTCGGCGGTGGAAACTGAAAGTCCACGGCCAGGCAAGTTTTTGTTTAATGTGGATCCAGTTTCTTCAAACCTTTTAATCCATAACCGTATAAGCTGAATAGACGGTGCTGCACAAATTTTTCGTAAATTATAATGCGAACAAAATTTTCTTCTGGCTTCCGTAAGAGATTTTCCACATTGTAAGAAGGCCTCGATGGCAAATGCTCGATGTTCACCAGACCCAACGATTCATGGTTAACAAAAAATCCGCACTAATTATGAACAAAATGGCGGCATTTTAAATCTCGTAGGACGTGACATTCCCGAAAAAAACGAAAATCAAATTTAAATTTTCTTGCTGGACACCCTGTATATATTAAATCTATTTTTACGCTGATATTAGTGCTTCGCATTTGACAATTTAACATCAAATCAATCATCGTGACTTATATTATTCGTGACACTTATTGAATATGATTTTTGAAATAGAATCGTTCACTAATCTAAAATAAATTTTGATCATATTTGTTCATATTTTTGGGTAGTGGTTAATTTGTGATGACATAGAAAGTGTCCCTTTCGGAAGAGAAGACCTTGTTTTAATTGACGATGGATCAACCTAGGATGATCCCGTGACATCCCTTACCACACAAACACATTCTATACTTTCAAGCGAAGCGTATAAAAATCATCATCATCCTCATCGGCCTATAACAGTCGACTGCTGGACGTAGGCCTTCCTCTAATGTGCGCCATTTTATCCTGTTAGCTATCGACTATTTACTCGGTCAAGGAACGGACAAAAGATATAGATCCCGTGTCAATAAAAGAGACACACAGCCGGCGAGAACTCTTTCCACTCCTTTGTCGAAACAATAGTACATTATCGCCTAGGCGCGGAAAGTAAGGGATTTCCTGACGAGGTGATAAAATACGAGTCAGGAAATCCTCGTTTTTGCCGATTCATACATAGTTAATGTTTTTCTCAAACAATGCGATAAAATTATACAAATACATGATTATACGTATTTATCAAACCAAACCTTTGATAAATTCGGAGAGAATGTTTGTTTGAAAACTACGAGTATAAGTTAAGATACCTAGTTTCACGAGCCGCGCCACCGGCCGCCGCCAGCACCGCAGTGCCCCGTTGCCGCACCCTACTGCCCTCACCCACAAGTTTGGTGTACGGGATTTTTTTCATGGTCCTTTCGATTTTATACGCAATAGAGAGTACTTTTGAAAAACAATATGGACATGGACGGAAAGTGTTTTCATACGTTTATACTCATAGGAGGAGAATGAGGCTTCGTTTTTCAATAATAATAGTTAAGTTAATAATAGTAGTAGTAGTAAAACATGGATGTATAAGACTTGTTCATTTTATTATGGCCGTTTTCACTTTTAAAAATATATAACAATGAATTGTGTGAAAAGTGCTCGCTACACAAGCCCACAATTTTTTTTATTTTTTATTTATGAATTGTCTGTAAACTATGTACTTCGCGTCTCAGTATGGAGTTAGTAATGTCCTCCTCCGGTATTTTTTGAGAAAAATCCTTTGCGAGCATGTTTGAGAAAAAAAATATCGTCGCTTGTTAATAAAAGACACAGATATGAATAGTTGATCGCTGGCTGTACCTACCCGCTTCCAGCTCATCATCGGCGGTGGGCCCAGTGTCTAACGGCGCAATTTCATTGATGCCTTTTTTTTTACAACATAAAAGGTGTTTCAGGTTCTACGTTCCACAGTACCTATGTATCTTATTTTTTATTTATTTATGTTCGCCGATTTATCCGTCAATTAAGGTCGGACTACAAAAAATATTTTTTTGTTTGATAGATTATACTTCCGAGGTGGTTCCATTATCACCAAATTGTAATCTGATGACCCATCAGGAATTGAGGGAACTCCTCAAATGTTATAGGCATACATATAGTAACTTCAGTATTTTAGTAACGAGTCCAGCATTCGCATTCAGAAAGTACTATCGTTTGGTAAAGTGGAACTGATGATGAAGACCACAGATCGCCAACGGAAGTTCTCAACGGTACCTTCACCTTAATTTCAAGGGTTGCGAAAAAATATCTCGATTAAGATAGTTGAGCGACTATAACATAGAATATTTAATTGTTTGGCTATTCTGCCCTGCAGAGCCTAAACCGCAGTAAGTGCAAAAAGTTCATTTCGAGAAAACGTAAAAAATGTCTATGAAAAGTAATTTTTCACATTTGTGTTTATGATTGACTTTCAATCATTAACACAAAAAACATTAGAAAGGTAGAAAAATTACTTTTCATAGACATTTTTTACGTTTTCTCGAAATGAACTTTTTGCACTTACTGCGGTTTAGGCTCTGCAGGGCAGTATTATTCTCCCGCCGCGTTACTTGCGGTGAACTTGAAATGTCTTAAAGTGTAATATCGACTAAGAGGTGGGACTACATAACAGCTTATTATGATCAATTAAAAGTAGGTATAAAATAAAATAAATGTTTTAAAAAACCAAATACCGCCAAATAACATCTTTTAAAATGGTACCTATAGGTCAGTCAAACTGAAGACCGCGACTCACAATATTTTAAACCAAAAGCCGACTTCAGTTAGACTAACCTATAGGTACCTACCATTTTAAAAGAAGTTATTTAGCGGCATTTTGTTTTTTAAAACATTTTAATATGTTAAAAATGTATTTAATCCTTTTATTTTGTATAACATTTGAAGCTACGTTATGTCTCAATAAAATGAGGTACCTATCTAAGTTTGATCAAAATCAGTCTGCTAAGAATAATAAAAATACCACAAAGTTCTCTTAACTGCGCGTAATTTCCCGCAGTATGGGTAAAATTCAAAATTCAAAATATTTATTCAGTAAATTGGCCACATGCGGGCTCTTTTACACGTCGGTAATGTACAGTGAATCTACCAGCGCTTCGGACAAGACCATCATTGCGGTGAAGAAGCGCCGCAAGAAACTCCAGCAGCAGGTAATTTTTTCAATCATAAAAACAATTATACTTAAAAGTAAGTTATACATTATAACTTATTGTTTATTAACTTATAATAATTAGGTAATAAAGTAATAAACAATAAATTCTTAAAACTAGCAAAAATTAAATTATTACAAATGTACCTAAGGTCAAGAAACATTAAAATAAAATAATGACTATGAGAACAACACGACGAGGTCTCTACGTCAAAAGCAAAAGGATAATAAATTGAACAACAAGTCCTTCCAAACGCAACTTCGAAAAAAATTGCTCAAACCTCACCTACTTGAAGATTTGAACAAAAAAAAATTACACTCTTAATTAAGACCATTTGAAGATATTTCACTTATTGTTTAAATTCAGGCTCAACAACATACTTTAATTTCGTTTTTCAAGCAAGTTTGTTTCTTAAGGAAAAAATGTTAATTTCATACTTGATGAGATGACGTAATTAACTAAATTTTAAATGATCCTGTTATTTGAATGCAATGCAAATACAAAAAAAATAGGTTGTGAAAAATAAAAGGTTAAAAAAAAATGATCACCCGATATTCACCTGCCAATTTCACTTCACTTTTTTATGCCTACATACTGGTGACTTCAAATTGGTTATACAAAATCAAAGCTCGTGCTGCTAATTTACTAAAAAGATTTTATTCATCCCATTTTATGTAGGCTTAATTACCTTTTGGTAACGTTGGCTTAAGGCTTGTTTATATTTTGTGAAGTAGCAGGTGCAGGCGTAAAGTGATTAGTAAATATCCCAACCTAGTATTAGTTTTAAAAATAAATTGCGCATTATATTAATTAACAAACAGGTAAACTTGAACAATAATAAGTACCTAGTTCAGTATTATTCAAATTTTTCTGTTAGTCAAAATTTCAAATATTTCTATTTAAGTATATAACATACATACATACCTTCACGCCTGTAATCCCAGAGTGGGCTAGGCAGAGCTACAGAATTACAACTTTAAAAAGTTGTTGATAATTCAGTAACCACATTTGATAGTTTAGTGTGTCTGGAAAAGGAACGGACTAAAAACCAGCGCTGCGCAGACACGGCTGCGCCCGCGCTCGCAGCACACGCTGAGCCCGCTCCTTGTGCCACTCGGCCGAGATCATTTTTAAGATTATAACTAAGTCTACATTGTAAATACTGTCTGTCTGTAAATTTTCTTGGTGTGTGACAATATTTTTTTCTATTCTTATTCTTAAATCAACGTGTTTACACTTTGTTAAGTGCAAGATTTAAGTTTTGTTTTTTTTTAAGTCATAGGAAGGCAATTGAGCACACAGGCCACCTGATGGTAAGTGGAAATTGTGACCCATAGACATTCGCATTCACAAGACTGCAAATGCACTGCCAACCCTGAGGACTAAGATGGAATTCCTCTATGCTAGTCATTTCACCGGCTGTCTTATCCCCGAACCGGAACACAACAATGCGAACACTGCTGCTTGGCGGTAGGTTAATGGATAAGATGGTGGTACCAACCCGGACGGACCCTGCACAAGGTCCTCCCACAAATAAACATTCGCTGTCAAATGGCAAGTAGCAAATGTATGAACTTCACACTGCACTAAGCAATGTGTACCTAAACAATTTCTTAACATAATCATCGTAAAAACTTGTTAACTTTAGCAATTCTTACCTTCAAAAAGTGTAAACCAGTTAATAAGACAGTGAGGTATTAAATGTAGGGTAACCACACTTTAGGACTTTAATTATTTATAAATTATAACAATAGTTAAAAAGAAGGCTAATGTAAACAACTGAGTTAGTGGAATTTACTATACGTCATTAACTGAGCCATAATCAAGTGTTTTGTATTACCAATTTTATGTCACCCTGTATACCTACGCATCCTATGCTATGCTTAGTAGTTCAACAATTAAACCTCAACAAGAAACTACAGTCGGGGTCAATAGAAATGGTAAAAGATGGAAACAAAACCAAAGGTTATTATGTCAAACAATACTAATTTACATCTTTGGTCATTTCTATTGACCCCGAATTTACACCGTAGAGCTCATCAATGTAATCATAACCATAATTATCATTGTTCTGGTTTCGTTCTTATCAAAAAAATGTTTTCTATGACATGTCTGCACAATTAAAGGACTCTGCGGGTTCATCGAAAACAGAGTAGTTCTACTTAATCAAAGGTAGATTTAAATCCCAAATGCAAAATATCGAGTGCTCGATTCCACAAGGAAGCATTCTTGGATGTATGCACTTCCTTGTTTACATAGACAACCCATGGCGGGAACATTGAAATTTCAATAGGAAAGATGGGAATAGGCTATCGACTACGTGGAATTCAGTCATCAGTAAGTGTAAGCGTGAGGTGTGTCTTCGGATAAGTCGTCGGATATAAGAGTTGTGTTTGGTATGATGACATTCCGAATAAATAACAACATACCAAGTGCGGGAAGGTCGAAAAACTCGCACATTAAGCAGATGATAACCCTCTACTTCGGTCTTATCGTGACCAAAGCTGTTGTAAGACAGTCGAAACGTCGAGGACTCAAGGTAAATGTATTATTTTTCACTTTCTTTTGCTCTTAAAATGTTACTTTAGTCTCTGCGTTTCGGAATAAAAATCCTTATTAATCTCTAGGGATTGAAGTATTTTTTTTAATTTACTTTGGAATCTCCTAAACATCCAATCACGGTGTTTGTGAATGGAGGATTATCACCATTTTTAGTGTTTTTGCATAGGCAATTTTTGGGCGTGGAAATAGGTAAGCTTAAAATGACAACTGTGCAAAAATATAATTAAAAATGATTTAATTTCGTGAAACACGATTAATGGATAACGAATATATCTCTAATCTATTTAATTGCATTAAGGATGAATTCATTTTATGATGCATGGTCCAATTAGTTTTAAAATAGTTTTCAAATTTGAACCTGTTGGCTAAATAAATATGCAAGCATTAGCTATAGGCAGCACCTCACAAAAAAAACCGCGTTACCAATTTGCAAGAAACTTTCTAATTAAGTAGTTAAGTTATAATCAATATTATAATCTTATATAGAACGTCGTCAGTGCCGGATTGAGCAAGCACGGGGTCCGTGTCAAATTCTATGAAGAGACCCCCGGTTTGTTTTAGGTTAGATACTTACAGGTTGTGGCGGGCTCTTTTCCGCAACTGGGCGACAGATATACGCCTATTTTGCGTGGGGGTTTGTTTTAGGTTATTATGCTGAGGAATATCGGCTGGATTATTAATTCTATCTTAAACCCTGGTGGATATGAGTAGGTACTGATGTAAGTACCAAAACAGGAGAATGTCTACCTAGACTAGCATTTTAGAGGTTAGACGTGGTTGCGCGGGGCCCGTAGCATTCGCTAATCTTGCTAGGTATAGTTCAGGAAATAAGAATTGACCGTCTGTAATCTTCACTAAGATCTTTTTGTTAATATCAAACAAAAGGTAATCGTAAAACTGCCTTCGTTCTTCAAACAGCACAGTGGCATACAGTGGGTTGAAGGTTAATGTTAAGGTTAAGGTTAGGTCCGGTAAGTCTTAACGCAAAAAATAAAGATCGCAAAGTAGATAGCAGACTGCCAAATCATATTTCTTGAACTATAGGGGAAGATGGGGTGGCTTCGTACAAAGGGAGCATTCGTACAGTGGTCATATCTCGACTATCCATCATGCTGAAGTGTTCATATTTATATGCGTGACTGCCGCTCATATGCATAGGCTACCCTCCAAAAATGATGGCAGTGCAGCAGCATATTTCGCCAGAAATAATTAATATGTGTTTCCGCGACCCGAAAGTAATTTTTGGTTCTCCTTTGAATGCGTCTGTCTCTAATAAGTTTTACTTGAATTAGAAAAAATCTTTGTATACAGTTGGTAATTAGATGTTCGAGATTAATATGTGAACAATGGTTTTGCGATTACTTTAACGGTTATTTTCTATTTCGATTATTTTTCTGATCGTTTTGGTTGGGGTACCTTCGTACAGTCAAAATGTATGTAATTTTATACCGTACGAATGCACCCCATATAAGTTAAAAAATTGTATATCAAGAATAATTAGAATTACAAAACCAGGTCAGTAAGATATGCCTAAAAGATGACTAAAACAGGTGAAATAGCTGAAAATCCAATGAATCCTGGGAAAAAACGAACAGTGTATGAAGGCACCCCACGTATGGGGTGCATTCGTACAATTCCCATTTTTTGGGAAAACCATTATATCTTGGCAAAGTTGCTTTGTATCAAAACTGAAATACAAAATTATTATAGCCAAATAAGTGGATGATGAAGTAGCATTCATCTCATATTGAAATAGCGGTTAGTTTTTTTTCTACACCGCTTTGAGT
The DNA here is from genome assembly GCA_927399475.2 of Acleris emargana. NCBI lineage: Eukaryota > Metazoa > Arthropoda > Insecta > Lepidoptera > Tortricidae > Acleris > Acleris emargana. The sequence goes on from OV656836.1 coordinate 16,843,172, forward strand.
AAAAAGTGTACGAATCCACCCCATCTTCCCCTACCTACGTGGCTAATCCGGCACTGAACGCCTTTTTTTCCTCCCATTTAAAGTGAAAAGTAGAGTGATTAACGCGAGACTAAACAACCATAATAAAACTCGAATTATATATTAGCATCTCGTGTCATTAGATGTGGCTTGTTTTAGTCCCTTGTTGAACAATCTACTATTAGTACAAGTTTAAGTTATAGTTTTAGAATGTGTGAAAATCGTGTTAGTTTAAAACGCTTATACTTATAGACTTCCGCACATAATAAGTATAACGGGAGCCTGCCGTTGGGCATTTTAAGCTTGTAGAAAAAAATATTGGGGGGAAATCTGGTATGACGATAATTTAAGACTGAGGAAGGACAGAAGGCTGCCAATATGGACCCATTGGCTCACATAAAATTGTTTCCATTCATCACTCCGAATGTTTTACTTTATATATTTTCGCTCATTCCCAAAATACCATAATTAACAAATTAATTATATAAATTAATTATATATATTAATTATTATTTATTAATTTATTTCTTTCGCTTCTTCAACATTCATACATCGAGTCATGCACGCACGTCGGTTTCGGGTACTTAAGATTCGGCCCTTTTCCAGTATTTCTCCGATTTGATTCGAAAAAATACGCCTAGGGCGGCCCCTTCCGACCCTTCCACTCACTTTCGATGTGTATGTCTCTTTCGTCAATCTTCTTTCATCCATCATTTCCTGGTAGATTCACTGTACATTTCCGACGTGTAAAAGAGCCCGCATGTGGCCAATTTACTGAATAAATATTTTGAATGTTGAAATTTTTTTTTGAATGACCGAACCATCGAAGCATGCCCTTTTCAATCTTAGTCACTACATCTTCTTTTATTCCACATTTCTCTCTGATTTTTTCATTTCTTACTCTATCAATCAGTTTCACACCACACATACTACGCAAAGAGCGCATTTCAACTGCATTTACACGACTTACATGATTGTTCTGCCACACCCAACATTCACTACCATACAAATACAAAATTATATCTACTTTATACCAGATTACCAAAACACCAAATGATTTTTTTTTGATAAGTACAATAAAATAAACCTTATTTTGAATCTGGTGTTTTGGGAATCTGGTATATAATGTAATCTGGTATTTTGGGAATGAGCGTATATTTTTTGTCCATAAATTTGTACCTACTACCAACAACCTAACTACTTACTATCCGAGTACCGTCAAACGGGGGAAAATGAGACGATTTTCAAATTCCCGGGCAAAAAAAACATAGTTCTAAAACAGGGTAGAAATCTTTTTGCAGGTCTCAGCTTACAGTCTGTACTTATATTTTCTGTTTTGTACATAATATTAACAAATATATGAATAGTTTTTTTTATATTTTTTTTTTATGGCTGTCCCAAGTTAGACTGTAAGGTGGGGTAATTTAAGACATCAACTTCTTCGTGAGATTTATCGATGTTACACTGTGAATTAGACAACTGAGGACAATAATAACGTTTTAAAAAAATTAGTACATTTAAAATTAGTAAAGGTGTGTTCACAAACAACAAGTTTTATTAAAAAACAATAACAAAATTTAAAAAAATAATCATTTTAACCTTTAAACTTAATTTTACAATGGAGATCTACGTTTGATCAGTCTTTAATTACGTTTTTGCTTAGGAAATCACAATCTTAACCTAATTATTAAAAAATATATAAAAAATCAACATAATTACAAATTCTAATAACAATTTATGAACAAGAATAATCAACTATAAGATATTTTAAGAAATCACAATCTTAACCTATAAATCAATAATGCTAGGCATAGAATTACAAAAAAATATTTCAAAAATAATCAACAATACGAGGCATAGGGTTACCTATCACAACTTCGAAAAATGTTTGACCGAATTTTGGTTCGACAAATACTTTTCGTCAATTATGGTTTGGGTTTTTTTACGTTTGGCCGAATGATCATTTCGAATAGTTTTATTTATTCATTACTTGTTTTGGTTTTTTAACGATTTGACAAATTATCTACACTCGCGAGCAAAAAAATCGACTCAAGCTGCACGCTTGGGTTCTCCGTCCAGTATTTCTTGACCCATCCATGATATATTAATAAAAATGGTATCAAACGAAAGGTGATAATGTAACAATAAAAAAAATGAAAAACCGTGGAAATCCATCCACGATTTTTCAAGTTATGCCTTATTTTCCGATATGTGGGTCATTTACTCGTTCCGAAACGTACGAGTTGTGCCCCCTTTGACTCCTATAAATAAGGGGGTGGAGGGGGAAATGTCATCAGTCACTTATCAGAAGTTGACCGGTACACATCTCTGCTAACGACCCTACTCAGAAGCCTTGGAGAAAATGGATACCACCATGACTGAAGCCGCCCAAGTCGTGGCCTTGCTGGAAGAGGGACACAACCAACGCTTTGTGGCTGACCAGCTGAATTTAAGCCAGTCAGCAGTATCCCGAGTCTACCGACGATATCGGAAGAATGGGGCCTTGGTACGAAGACCAGGTTCTGGCCGCCGGAGGTGCACATCTGAGAGGGATGACCGCTTTATGGTCACTACCTCTCTCAGAAATCGGCACCAGACCGGCGTTTCCATCCAGCAGCATCTTCAGGATGTAAGAGGGGTTACTGCCAGCGAGTGGACAGTAAGGCAAAGGCTTAAGGAAGCTAACCTGACCCCGAAACGGCCCGCCACGGGCCCCAGACTGCTCCCACGTCACCGCCAAGCACGCCTGGAATTTGCTCATCAGCACAAAAACTGGACCATTGAGCAATGGACCCCAGTTCTTTTTTGCGATGAGTCCAGGGTGTGCTTGAATGCTATGATAAGGGCTAGGGGTGGAAATACAAAATATTAAATTAACAAATAAAATCTTATTTTTCTTAAAATGCCGTTTATTTCACGACTTCCTTTTAATTTTCATAGTATTTTTTTTATTCGTCTTAACAAAACCTGGCCCCATCAGTTGTGGAACCTGGCATGACTGAAAATTATACATTTTTGAAATCTTTACTTTATCAGCTTTCGTTTGATACCATTTTTTTCAAGATATTTTGGATGGGTCAAGAGATACTGGGCGGAGAACCCAAACGTGCAGCTTGAGTCGATTTTTTTGCTCGCGAGTGTATACCTCATTACTGGTTTCGGCGTATCAACAGTTGTCCAATGTAATGCTTTGTCTATTTGTCTTTTTCCTATTTCTGATTATACCTTAGTATCCTTTGCCCAATATTACGGCTCGGTTTATTCGGGTTTCAGGTTTTACCCTGATTAGTCTTGATCTTTGCATTGTCTGGATAAATTAAAAGCAAGTTTTTCGGGGCAGAAAAAAAATAACCTCGAAAGCCAAGGCGGGAGCGAAGCTCCCGCCTTGGTCTTCTAACCTAACCTATCTGAGTCGGTTCTGCCGTGACTCGTCTTGCTCGTTGCATTTTGTAGATAGTTGAAACTAATTACAAGCAAGATTTTTTGGCCGAAATGAATATTTGACGTAACGTAGCGAAATCTATATGTAACATTGATGAAGTGAAAAATGGGTTAAGAAACAAAATACAAAACGATCCACAGGCTAGTTGTAGCATTGGTGTAATGAAAAAGTGGGCTTTGAAATAAAATACGTAACAATACATAGGGCACGTGACTACAAGGAGAAAAGTTGCTTGGACTAACGAACCATTTACTTAAAGTCAAATGGTGAAATAAAAATTGACGAATCGTGCCATCGGAGAAACGATAAAAAACGAAACGTTTTCGGTCAAATGAAATTCGGTCAAAAAAAAATCGCGTTTGTGATAGGTTACCGAGGCATAGAATTACAGAAAAATATTTCAAAAATAATCACCAATTTACGAACACGAATAATCCTTTATAAATTTCGGGAAGGTTTACGTAAGACATTCGTCTCAATTTTCCCCAATATGAACGCACCTTTACTTTTCTGTGTTTTTTTTCGCGATGGTTTGCATTACTGGAGTAATGTCAATTTCAAACGATCGGCGACAACAATGAGGTTAGACTACTAGGACTTTTATTGTGAAATATTTAATACGGAAGTCGCGCCAGACACTGTTTTAGACAAGGGTTACACGATCAGTTTGGCGTCAGTTCAGTCCATCAGTTTGGTCCGGCTAAGACTGATGCCAGAATGATGGATGAAAAACACAGTTACACGCTCAGTCTAGACTGACAGCAGACTGATAAAACTTACGTAGTCAGCATTTGTAAAGTGAAGACGACAGTCAAGTGAGTCACCTGATCCTGCCAAGCCATGGATATTTTGAAGAAAAAAAGAGCCTGTGCTATTATAATTATCGCTTTACTGCTCAAGAAACGCGTAAAAAGGAAGCGATGGATGAAAACCTGGCTACAAAAAAGAGAACATTACACGCATCTTAATTTATTAAATGAAATACGACAACAGGATGAAGAAGAAGACTTCCAAAATTACTATCGAATGAAAGAAGCCTGCTACGATCATCTGTTGCAAATGGTCAAACCATATTTGGAAAAACAAGATACCTGTATGAGGAAAGCAATATCCGCCGAAGAAAGATTAGCTGTCACTTTACGATACCTTGCTACTGGAAGGAATATTAAAGATCTTAAATATTCTGCAGTAATGTCACCTGCTGCCATCAGTCAGTCAATTATTCAGACATGCGAAGTATTAATTTATGTCCTACAGCCTTATATAAGGGTAAGTAAAAAAAAAGGATTTATTAATAATTTTTATTATTTTGCTTACAAATCAACAATGTAATTAAAATGGCACTATGTAATTGTTTAGGTTACTAATTTAATCATCATATTATTATTCCGCTTCAAATTGAGCGAATAACGAACCAGCTGTATATTCGCTGTCTTGAGACATAGAAGATGGGGACGGAATGTGAAGAGTGTAGGCCGGAGGTTGTGCGGGAGCTGCGGCTTGGGTTTGGGTGTAGATGCGTGATTGTGCTGTGACAGGGGTTTGAATATAGATTGGTGATTGTGCGGGAGGAGCTCTGGCTTGGGTTTGGGTGTAGATGCGTGATTGTGCTGTGACAGGGGTTTGAATATAGATTGGTGATTGTGCAGGAGGAGCTCTGGCTTGGGTTTGGATGTTGTTGGAAGAATGCGTGGGAGATGTGACAGGGGTTTGAATGTAGATGGGTGATTGTGCGGGTGAAGCTCTGGCTTGGGTTTGGATGTTGTTGGAAGAATGCGCGGGAGGAGCTGTGACTGGGGTTTGGATATAGTTGGGAGATTGTGCGGGAGAAGCTGTGACAGGGCTTTGGATGTACTCGAGAGATGTTGTGTGTGAGTAGGAAGATGATTCAGGTGGAGATGGGCAAAAGGGAGATGGTGCAGGTGAAGGGGTTGATGTTACATTTATTTGAACTGAGTATCTGTGCAAATTTCCCAATTCCGCTTCAAATAGCACATCATTAATGGCCTTCTTGGCATATAATCTTTGAGTAGGGGTCAGTCGTTCTAACGTTTCTGCCCAGTCAAATGCTATTGAACGAGCACCACTAACTTGCGGTTCTGATAAATAATTGCATGCTCGTTCCAGTAATTCATTTTGTGTTTTAAGGACACTTTTCTTGGAACTAAGAGGAGGCGGTCTTGCGGGTGGTTGTGGGGCTGCCACGAATGAAGAAATAGTCGCAACAACTTCTTGCTCTTTTTGAGCTTGATCAGATTCAGCTTCATTCTGATTATCATCACTAGCCTGAAAAAAGAAAACGTACTATATTAACTTCTACTATTTTTTTTCCATTTCAGAAGAGGAATGGAAAAGAATTGCCGCTGATTTTGGTGATAAATATCAATTTTGGAATTCTTTGGGAGCTTTGGATGGTAAACATGTCAAGATCCAAAGACCAGAACACTCAGGGTCACTTTATTTTAATTATAAAGGTCATTTTAGTATCGTCTTGATGGCACTGGCAAATGCAAATAAGGAATTCATAATGATTGACGTTGGTGCGAATGGTCGAGTATCGGATGGTGGTGTCCTATTTTACACAAAATTCTGGGATCTCTATAGTAAAGGCGAATTAGATATACCAGAACCATCGCCATTGCCATACACAACCGAAAGTTTTCCTTTTGTTTTTATATCTGATGAGGCTTTTGCACTAGGGAAAAATTTAATGAAGCCATATCCACAAAGTGCATGTATCAATAATAATGAGCGAAAAGAATTTAACAGGCGGCTGTCACGAGCTAGATCAGTTATTGAAGGTGCTTTTGGTATAATAACAAAAAAATTCGGTGTATTTCAAAAGGCAATATGCTTTGAGCCACGAAAAGCCTCAACCATAGTAACGGCTTGCTGTTATTTACATAACTACTTAATGAAAACCAAATCCCGTCGCTACTTGGCATCAAACTGGAAAGTTACAAAAGCTACTGATATTGAATTGACCTATTTGGAACCCACTCCTACCCGAAATTCAACTAATGATGCCAAACAGATAAGAGAAAGACTCTGCCATTACTTTAGTCATGAGGGTAAATTGGAAATTAGCAAAAATGACCTTCAATAGTGAATTGAGAACATACAATAATAATTTAACAGCATTATACCTACTTTGTTTTATTTTGTGAGTTATTAACATCTACCTACCTACCTACCTTATTATAAATAAATAAATATTTGGGGACAATCTTACACAAATCGAACTAGGCCCAAACTAAGCAAAGCTTGTAGTATGGGTACTAGACTACGATATATATATATACTTATATAGATAAATACATACTTAAATACATAGAAAACATCCATGACTCGGGAACAAATATTCGTGCTCATCACACAAATAAATGCCCTTACCGGGATTTGAACCCGGGACCTCCAGCTTCGTAGGCAGGGTCACTACCAACTAGGCTACAGAGGTCGTCATTATGTACCTACACTATACATAGAAAATATGTTCTTACTTACCCGATCTACCGGAACAGGCTGCTCAAATTTATCCAAAAATTTAAGATATTCGAAAGTCCAACTTTTTGGACGGTATAAGTCATCTGTACTAGACCCCGATCTTCGCGATGAAATAATTTTCTTCAGCTCTCTCCTGTAGTTGGACCGTAAAACGTTTATTTATTTTTGACATCCTCTATAGTTGCCCCGGGTTTAATTTTTATATATATATTGAGGAGTTTTCGCAAAGCGTCATTTCTCTTGTATTTATTGATATAAAAAGTATGGGTTTTATCCCATAACTCTGGCAAGGACTCGAATGCGAGAATGAATTCTTTTTCTATCTCGATTGGCGGTGGCGGGAGTGAAGCGCTCGGCAGCGGCGCGGGCGGCGGCGGCAACGCTTCGTCGTTTGGCACGTCTTGCTCCATTGCGTCGCCGACGGTGACTGACGCGAGAATGATTCGAGCGGTTACACGATCAGTCTGGCATCAGTCTGATGTCAATCACAACAGAATGATAAAAATATTTTAAAATATTTAATTTTTGTCATTCTGGACCATCAGTCCGTCAGTCAACTGGTTAGACGATAATTCTCGCGTCATTCTGAGCAAACTGATGGACTGAACTGACGCCAAACTGATCGTGTAACCCTTGTCTTACAGACCAAAAAAATCATCAGTTTGGAAACAACAGAAATAACAACTTTTTGCCTTACCTGTGTGAACGTGTTGATGTTGCCTTTGAGTTGACAGCAAACTGACGTGAATATCTCTAACGATGTTGCCATGACAAGTGATCAAAGGTTACCCTACATTTTGTCCTATTTAACACACCAGTCTTATTTTCCCCCGTTTGACGGTATATACGAGTACATAACAGACTGTGTTCAGAAAAGATTGGTCTATAATGGCATTACTTAGATCATAATGCTGTTTTTAATAAAATTGTTATTCATTTATATATTTATAATAATTACATAAGTACATACATTAAATCACGCCTATTTTCCAGAGGGGTAGGCAGAGACCACTTCTTTACACTTGCTACGATCTTGACAAATTCATAATAATTTTACTGGTTTAAAGCAAAAACTAACTCAATTGTTGCCCTTTTCTTCCTTAATATTGAGGTCGAATCAGCAGGAAGAAACAAAATGAACGTAAAAACGTAAACTGTTCATTATCACAGATATTATTGCAATTACGCCTTGTGACTATAAAACAAACCTAGCCTAACCTACGAATAGCAATTAAATTAAGCATTTAATATAAAATAGCTCCAGCATAACATAGCTTTCGGAAAAATACTCTACTATTGGTACCTACAAAATGAAAACTTAGGTGTTCAAAAGTAAAAAAACAAATTAATAATAATAAAATTTATTAGGTATTTAAAAGATACATAAAAATAGGTGTATAAGGATGTTTAGCTTAATCATAATGTTAAGTACATACTTGAACAAATTGGACGGAATGCATAGATGTACATCTTATCTTTATACTTACGCTATAAACGATATGCGCCGATGTTATATTAAAACTTTAAGTTTCAGGTTTGCAATAACTAACCAACATTAAAATACTTTTAACTCTTAATTCTTATAGATAACCAATTTCACAATCGTGCATATAGGGACGGTTGGTATAATTTGTTAGATAACCTACTCCACAACCTACGTGATAAAGGATATTGATAGTGTATATTTATGATCTATTTGTTACTAAGAAAGGTAACATACTGTAAATAACCCACCACAAACTATTGGCCGTTTCCGATTATTTCTTATAGTATAATTAACATTAAACCCAGCTCAAAATATATTAGATTTACCTTAGCTAGAATTTTAAAACAACAGAGCTTTGGCAAACTTTCTGAAGAAGAAAAAACGTATTGATTGACTAGCTGCCGAATTATGACCCCTCTTAACTGAAAAAAATAAAGAAACATAACTTTTTTATTTTTGATTAAGTAGACCTAATTGTATTTTTTTTTAAATAAGTTAACATTTTGAGATTACTTTTAATATTGTATTATTTAATCCAAATATCTATACTGGCAGTTTTTATCAATGATTCAAAATGAGTTATTAATTAATTACACACCTACCTACCTATACAATGTTTTCAACACAATACGACGCGCTCCGTTCTTAAATTGACGGTGCACGGTTGCGACCATGGATGTAAAAATAACAGTGAGGCGCGGCGTTTGGATTGAAATAGATAGGTGATAAGATTTTATATAAGTAGGTACATTATAAGCTCTAAACTCAATAAAATAATACTACACTAATATTTATTTTATTTAACCCCTCACATCCGGCTTAGCAGGATTCAGACAACTAGATACAAGTTCCTGAACGATATTCCAGAAGAAAAAAGTCGCTGCAGTCGGGAGAACGACTTTATCTCTTGGACGGCAGAATAAACCTGAGCATGTTCTCACTCAAAGGACGGCGAATGCTTATTAATACAACTTTAGCTTAGGGATGATTATCTGCACATTTATATAGTGATTCTATTAAATTTACATCTCAAAGTATAATAATAGATAATGTTCAAATATTAAAGATAAATATAATTTGATTAAAAACAATGAGTACTTACAATATAAATCAATCAGTATCATTATTTTAAAATTAATTTAAGAAATATCAAATGTATAAAATAAATGTAAGAAGAAAAATGTATCACAGCTGAGCAAATACAAAAAAGCCTAAGTAAGTCTAATTCCGTATATGGAGAAAAAGGGAAATAGTAATCTTAGGACATGAACCCACACAGGAGAATTAAATAGGGCTCTATTTTGGGGATTAGCAGCCTGGTCCTTCTAAAGGAAAGTGTACGAATGAATCCAAAAATATAACAGAACACCTGAAACATTATGGCCACTTGGTAAAAAACTAGACCCTACAATAATGCTACAATAATTCTACCATTTTGACATCAGCACTCATTTGCCCTTTATCTCATGTATTTTGTTTTAAAAAAATTGGCAAATATCGCAAGACAGGATTTCTCTACAGCTTGGATTATATTCGGAAATTCAATAAGTCCCCGCGAGTTTTTTTATATCTACTGTTAGGGGTCCGTTCATTTGACCGAAATACGTTTGGCCGAATGAGTCGTTTGGCAACTGTTTCATTTCCCAACCCGCATATATTTCTGTAACTGTGAATATTTCAGGATTTATTTTTGTACCATTGTGTAGACTATAGGTTAGGTTAGGTTAGCTATTTTTAAAAAAATCTGAAATATTTACAGTTACAGAAATATAAGCGGGTTAGGAAATGAAACAGTTGCCAAACGACTCATTCGGCCAAACGTATTTCGGTGAAACATTAGTGAACCCTACTATTAATAGATAATAGACAAACTGGGTGTGACATTTCAAATAAAATTTTGAGAACGAGAACCATGTAGGTACACTCGACTTAATAGTCAATGGGAGGCACTGATTTATCGTTTGTGCGATATCTTGTAGATGCCTTCCTTTTTAGAGGGCAGTACCCAAAAGATGACAGCAGGATCCTATTACTAAGCCTCCGCTGTCCGGCCGTCCGTATGTCTGTCAGCGGGCTGTATCTCATAAACCGTAATAGGTAAAACAGTTGAATTTTCCATAGTGTGACCAAAAACTATTACAATAAAATAAAACTTTAAATTAAGAGGATTGTGAAGCGCCGCTAAAATCGCTTAATAGCTGTAATTTGTTTTTACAAATGTAGCTCCGTCCTTTAACGTTTCTCCCCCCTAAATCAAGTCCGATTTCCACGATTTTTGAATATGTTGTAGTTATTATAAAGAAATAGGTCTGTACGTTTCTGTTTTTTGATTTTTTTAATTTGTTTCATTCTAAGAAGTATTTTCGTGGAAAGGAGAACACGCAGACATAGTTTTTTATGATATCTAAAACATATTCAAAAATCAAAAAAATCGGGCTAGGTTTAAGGGTATAGAAACGTTTCCGCATTTATATGGAAATGTTTAGCTTCACAATCCTCTTAAAGGGGGCCCTCATACAAGACTGTGGCGGGACCCTTCGTATGCGATTACTAATGTGATTTTTCCTATTTAATATAATGCAGATGGCTGAGGTGAAAGGTGATACATTTTTTACACAATATAACGTTAAGTTTCCTTACCACAAAAACATAAAATAACCTTGAAAGGCCCAACATCCTAAATTTAGGACCTTTGTCAAAGCTACTTTCGACTTTAGTTGGCCGTCACAAGATTCATTTTCGAACTAACAAAAGTTGACATGGGCCTTACGAGATTAATGTAAGTATGTAATTTTTTCACATATATTGCATGAAACGTGGATACCATAAAAGTATAGTTTAATAAATGACAAGTAAATTTTTCATTTAAATCCAGATCGTTTCCACCTAAGAAATAAAGGACGGATGTAATAACAGTAACAAAGACTATTCATTCATTATACTTATTTGCGAATACATATTTTGTATCTTACTATTATAAATATATGCATATTTCGTATGCAATTAAAAAAATTATCTCACATACGACTACGTTTCATCTTATCCTACCCTACCTACATGATACAATTGGACGGATTCTTATATAATACAAAATTGGATTAATACAATTGGATATTCTGGTTAGGTAACACGAAAAACTTGGATATGCCAGCAGGTGGTTTGGTCTTAAGGTGCTCTTCTATGAACTGACAGGGACAGACATATTTCTGCCCATGGCGACCGGGGACAGTGCTGCTCAGATTTAATCTATTTTTGACGGCATACGCTCCCCAGCGCCCGGCATACCGCAAATACAGAAGTGCACCTCTTTCCTGTAGAAGATTATGGCAGTTTCACAAAAGACTTCTCACTAGCGCTAGATTTTTGCATAATCCAAGGTGAGCCAGAATCCTTGACAAATTATGATTTTATTGTGAGGAAATATTCGTCTGTGGCTTGAGTAGGAAATGCAAAAATTCAAGCTTAGTTAAGGACACACACAAACACTCTTTGGACAACAAGCAATAGGTCAAAATTGGACTTGCCAAACGTGAACCTGTTTGGTCAGTCGAGACCGCGTCGCCTGAGCCAGCTGTTGCAGGCAGGACAACAGGCGCGCGTGTCTTTGGGCTCTTTGTTGCGTAATATCTCCTCGACATATTGACAGGGACAGAGCGCCTGCGTCAAATGCCGCGGAGCCGCGGGGTTGCCGCCGTCCTCGTCTAGAGTCCAGTCGAGGCGGCGCCGCAGGAAGTCTTTGCCCCACCGCTGCAGGTACCGGAGGTACACTTGCTCTGCCATACCCTGCACATTCATATGCCTTCCTTACCCGCCACAAACTAAATACAATTACAACTTATAATATAACGTGCCCACACCGCTATGTCGCCATTATATTCCATATTGGTTCTACTTTTGCTTTGGTAACATTGGTTAGAATGTGCAAACGGCACAAACACGCTAAAATATTTTAATAGCTGCACTGGCCTAGTTGGTATTGACCCTGCCTACGAAGCTAGCGGTCCTGGGTTCAAATCCCGGTAAGGGCAGATATTTGTGTGATGAGCGCGAATATTTGTTTCTGAGTCATGGATGTTTTCTATGTATTTAAGTATATATTTCTCTATGTAAGTATTTATATCGTTGTCTAGTACCTACAGTACAAGCCTAGAGCTTAGTTTGGGATTAGGTCAATTGGTGTGACATTGTCCCCTGATATTATTATTATTACTATTATTAATTGGTTTTAAAGGTGTTGTAGGTTGGTTTTAATAGTTCTTTATTTGGCACCAACTTTTTAACAGGTCTCCAACATAGTTTTGTTTTCACAAGGGTCTCGACTTCAAAATTATATTTATTGTAATAAATAACAGTGCCTGATTCTGCCCTGAAAACCTCTTTTTTAGTCTAGTACAGTGAAGTACGAGAATTTCAAAATAGTTTTATTAATCCACTGAGTCACGCGCTGCCAAGCGCCATTGAGTGCATGTACGAATAACAAAGTAGTGGGCGCAGCTTCGTGGATTTTAAACACTATACCACCACTTTATCCCAGATAACAGAAATACTAGATTCGAAATATTAAATGGTAAAAATAAATATCAACATCTTAACTTGAATGTTAGGTACTGGAACCCAAATTGTTACAAATTTTGTGAAAATAAATTATTTTAGTATAATTTAGAGGAGAAGCATACCCTGAATTGAATGAAAAAAGATAAAACATGCCAGCTTTTCTGTACAATATTCGTTGTACTTATGCCAGTGTTTACCTCTACTTAATTTCCAAATTTACACCACATTTTCTTCCATCCACAGATAGAGGGCTATTTAAAAAATGTCTTTGTTAAAAATTCTGGAAGTGGGGGTTTAATATGCTCAATAAAAATAACCTATGCAGCCAGCTCTCTAAAACTTTGCTTACTGAACTAACATGCAGAAAAATAGGGAACACCTTTCCGAATATTCATTTATCAGAATTTTTATTTTTCTGAAAGTTAAGGGGGTGGTTAGAAAATTAGCTTGTTTCGCCTACGGATTAGTGTTAGTGTCATATCTGTACTTATTGATAAAGTTTAACAACTCAAGATAATTTATCTGTGGCGTCATGTCATTTTCGGCGGGAATTTTAGATTTAACAGTAGTTGAAACAAAAATGATTGGAGTAACGCGGCAAAATGGAGAAAATTGGAATTCGAGGTGTAATTCAGTTCTTTTTTTTGGAAGGTAAAACTGCCAAAGAAATCCATGAGAGGATTTTACCTACGTTGGGTAGCTCGTGCTCTTCCTACGAAACAGTTCGACTTTGGGTAAATGAGTTTAAGCGAGGCAAGACGAGCATTGAAGATGCACCTCGCCCTGGAGCCCCAAAAACGGCAGTTTTACCCGAAATCGTCGATAAGATTCGAGATTTGGTTTTAACCGACAGAAGATTGAAGATACGCGAATTAGCTGAAGCCTCAAACATCTCTTCTGAGCGGGTGCATTTTATTTTGCACAACGAATTGCACATGAAAAAGCTATGTGCAAGATGGGTGCCGCGGTTACTCACTCCAGAACAAATGCGTATTCGCATACGAACATCTGCTGACAATCTCCAGGTGTTTGAAAGAAATCCAACGGAGTTCATTCGCCGTTTTGTTACAATGGATGTAACCTGGATCCATCACTATATCCCGGAGACGAAACAACAGTCAAGACAATGGATTAGTCGTGGTGAGCCAGCTCCAAAGAAAGCCAAGGTCATTCCTTCTGCTGGAAAGGTGATGGCGTCTGTCTTTTGGGACGCAAAGGGAATTATTATTTCCTCGCTTCATTGTTCGATATAATTAAGTTTACATTATTGTAGTTTATTTAATCTACTGGCAACATTTTGCACGCTTATTTTAGAGATATTTAAAAAAATAAGTATTTAACTTGACTCGAGACATTCTCAAACCCCACCATGTCCGGTAGCAACCTAGTCTTCTGTCCTCATTATTTTTTCGTGCACGGCAACAGACGCACGCGTCCACTATTCCAAAAGACTTTATTCTGTGAAGTTAAAGTGCTCACGTAAAAACCAATTTTCTTTTCTTTCAACAATGCCAAAACGTAAGCGCACTAATCAAGAAAAGGTTGAACATTATCAACGAAAGTTGAGAAAGTATATTGGTATATCTTCACCGTCATCGGATGAAGAATCTCGTGAGTATTATTATATTTTTGAAATAAGGGTTTTCATTACGTTATTCTTATCGACAGACAGTCGTTAACTCGTAATGTTTTTTCCCTTAAACTTTATCAAATTTATAAAAGGTGTGGAAAATATAACATACTTTCTACAAGACGTGATCCTGGGGGTTGGCCGTGAGCCAACACGAAGGAAAATTACATGTAAGACATGGTACCATAATTCGATTAAGAATAGGTACATGTTGATATGTAAGCGTTAATTAATTATTACCCGCGAGGTAAAAGTTAAGGAAAACGCAAATCTGTGAAGTAAACCTACCCACTTTTATTTTTATTCCTATATGGGTTTTATTAATTATGGTTTCTTTCTTTCTATATAGAAAGCGAAGACTTTATCGAAGTACCGGAGATGGAAATGGTTCCGGACAACCCAATTTCGTGGCAATACCCAAACCCTCTTATCAACGAGAGCGTATTAGAGGATCCACCAGTGGGCCCTGTTCCACCAGGGGACACCACCTTAACACCTGACCTTGCTAGCTCCAATCCGGTTCCGGATAACATAGAAATACCCAATTTAGACCCGGAATTTCTCTCCGCATTAGGGGAAGTTACAGATAACACACCTAAATTCGGAGAGAAAATACATAATAATTTGGCTTCACTCTGGCCACCGTTACTCCGCAAGGGTTTGACAAGGGATTCAAAGGACAAGATATTAAAAGAATATCTTGTTCCGGAAAATTGTACTTTGTTACAAGCACCTAAGTTAAATGCGGAAATTTCGGCAGCAATTACCGAAATGGCACGAAATCGCGATAAAAAGATGGAAACAGCTCAACAACAATTAGGTGTTGGGGTCACAGCTGTTAATCGAGCGATGACAATATTGTTAACAAGTGGCGACATAGTGAAAGCCATCAAGATATTGAGCGATAGTTGTCGCATATTTTCGGATTTGCATTTTTGCGAGACACAAGTGCGCACAAAATTATTAACACCTTGCCTAGCCAAACCTTTCTTGAATATCATTCAAGATACTGAAAGGGATGAGCTACTGTTCGGAAGTAAACTCCCAGACAAAATAAAAGCCTCTAAAGCGATTGAAAAACAGGGTTTTCAGATCAGAAAATCCGTACCAGTTGCAAAAAATATGTTGACTACGCCATCAACTTCGACCTCAAATATTCCGCGCAGTAATTACCAGTTTCAGGGAAACTGGTCAGGCCCCTCTCGTTACCCGTCGAACAGGGGGGGGCGTGGAGGGCAGAGGAGAGGAGCGGCGAACCGAAAACCAGTTCCGAATCCGTCGTCCAGACCAGCGGGCCAGTAAAAACCCCGTGCCACTCCGCATCAATGAATCAGGTACAACATGCGGGTAGATTAAAATATTTTTATAATTGTTGGTGTAAAATAACTTCAAATGTTGTTATTTTGGACTGGATCAGAAACGGATTTCCTATTCCTTTCGAAAGGGCAGTTGTTCAAGATTGTGTGCCTAAAATAAATTGGTCAACGACAGAAAGAGACGACATGAATGTAGCGATTCAAAATTTACTGCAGTTACAGGCAATAACACATTGCACTCAGTGTGATGACCAATTTATTTCTAGAACTTTTTTAGCACCAAAACCAAACGGAACCAAACGGTTTATTTTAAACTTAGAAAAATTAAACAAATTTATTCCCAAAAATCATTTCAAAATGGAAGATTATCGAACTGCTGTTAAGCTCATTCCAAAACTTGGCTTTATGGCCACAGTCGATTTAAAAGAGGCTTACTTATTGGTACCTATCGCGGCGCATTACAGAAAATATTTGCGTTTCCAATTTGAAGATGACCATTCACATTTACTAACATACGAGTTTACGGCTTTGCCATATGGTCTTTCGCTAGCACCGAGAACCTTTACAAAGATTATGAGAGAGGTTATCACATACTGTTACGCTCCATAAAGAAAAAAGAGAGCACTAACTGATCCTAGGACTGAGCCTAGGATAAACGTAGAAATTTAACACAAATAAAAAATGAATTAAAACCTAAAGATAGTTTATTAAGATTAATTAAAGGTGTCGAATAATAGACAATTGCGACAATGATTGGTATAAAAAATAAATAGTAACTAGTTTAGGTGAGGTGACGATAATATAATAACAAAAAAATTTAGAGGTTAGTAAAGACGAAAAATTAAGGATTAACACAAAATTTAGAGATAAAAAGGTATTCCAAGAATGATTAAAGTTATGTATCCGAATATTGGCCGAAAAAGAACAAACGTTCATGGAGCGCGCGGACTCTTTTAGAATTTGGAGAAAAAATGCACGATAGCAATAATAGTCAAAGGGGCCCTAAGAAAATATGCGCATATTATCTTTGACATTGAAGTTCGGAGATGGGAATTTTAAACGCTCGTTCCCTTTAAATCAAAAATAAATTTAACATGTACGCATATATAAAAAATATAAAAAAAGGAGTTTCTTAAACTACGCTTATCTTGAAAAAAAGGTCTCGTAGCCGAAGTCTCCGGAGTCACACGCGTGCGTTGTACACAACGCGTGAAAGTATATGTGTCTCGCTATACGCGTGTGATTGCACAATAATCGTCCGCAGTTCGCGTTTAGTGGACAACTTCTCCAGGTGGTAGGTGGACTAGAATAAAAGGATCTAATGAGTAACGAACGACAAGACAATCAGAACGGGGCCTAGCGGGGAAAGATCTCAATAAATATCAACTTACCCGGTTCAAGCCGGTATTATTTGGTGCAAAAAAGGTTCCTTCCTTTCGCTCAGCAGATAGAGTGACCGTGCACCCAACTATGCGAACTAGGTCACTGTTAAAACTGCAATTGTACTTGAAATTGCAAATGTACGAAGTCGAGAACAAAAAATATATCCCTTCGGTTATGAGACTGAAGCACCAATGTCAAAAAGAAACATCTTACAACCATGCCGAACAATCTGACAACACATTCAAAATTTTAAAATAATAATCGAAACCATTAACAACGCAGGCCAGCAACTCAAACACACAAAGGAGTTCGACACCTAAAAAATAAACAAAATAAACGCGCGAATTTGAAGCGATTTTGTAGCGGTAACGCTACAATTATCTTCCAACTAAGGTAAAAAAAAAAAATTGACTTCCCCAGAATTAATTAAGTCACAACCCTAAATATTTTGCAAGAGGCAACCCTAACCATTACCATAAGTAACAACCCTATAATTAATCACAAGTTCATAACTAAACACTAAGACAACAATTAACACCCTGTAGCATCAAGGTCAAGTTCACAAGGTATCGCCAACCCAAAACAACTTGAGACAAGACTAAATTAACCTACGAACAAAATTAACTAACCTAAGCAACCTAATACGGATAAGCTGTACACTATCACAGCAGTAACCGTGACCGGTTATCCACGTAAACCATAGCCAATACTCATGGTGGAAGTTTATATTCTAATTCCTAACATTAAAAACTAAGAATTACATGACACACAAAAAAGGAAACATTATTATCATCGATGCAGCAAAAAGATGAACTTAGGCACACAAGAGTGCACAAAGTTAAAGAAAACACGAAGAACAATTGGGACACTCTATTTGAAATTTTCAGGCACTAACACTTAAACAAAGGTACACCTCGTGCACTAAGTTCGCTGACCAACAAACCACTACAATACTAAAATCACTGGTTAAGCAGTTTGCGCAAACTACCTATCCGTTGATCCAGTAAGATAGCCCAACAAAATCTCAAGCCAAACTGAAAAATTCAACAGAGTCTCGAAACAAAAATCAAGACCTACCCAACACGCTATAATAGACATAACTACGCGGCGAGCGTAATATGTAATAAAAAACAAATGACTAGTGTTATGTGATAATGATAAGAGATTGAGCGCCAAAACCATATTCTAACGAAAGGTACACAGTACAGTGCGACCAAAAAAATTAGAAATGTCTACCGAGACCTGATCAACGTATGGCCTGCTGGGAATAAATCTATGATATACAAAAAATTAAGACCAGAAGATGAATCGAAAAAGGAAACGTTGACACATATGGGTCCTTTAGAATTTAGGAAAGATTGTGTACCAAAAATACGAAACAATATAACCGGACAGAAAACGCAATACAGATTAAAAGTAAATGCCTAACTTTTTTAAATATCCTTGACGTGACATGTTAAATGAACTTAAGCCAAAAAAATAAATTTACCAAAATCACCGTAGCGCCTAAACAAACAAGATCTAAGTATTACCACCGCAACGACCAAAGGGAAGTATATGGTACACCATTCCCCAAATCCCGCAGAAGATTTCCGTCTAAAGGCGAGTTCGTCCCGACTGTGTACCAACTTGGGCACATAGTCTGAACATATTTAAAACATTAAACACCCAAGAGACGAAAAACTTATATAACGTGTATGGTGGCGAGCTCATCCCGACTGAGTTCCATCATGGGCCCACGGTCTGGATATATTCAAAGCTTAAAAAATACGCCGCACACGCAGACGAGAAGCATTTGGTGTCCAAACACCTGATTACGGAATGTTACCTAGGTCACGGTGAAATAACATGCTGGAGACGAAAATAAAAATACCCCACAGCCATGCAAAACCACCGGGAACTCTAATAACACGAGGTAGTACATAGGAGCGAAAAGGTTACATGCAAAAAAAATAAAAAAGCACTCACCTTGACGGGTCCTACTTACAAAAAGCATGACAAGAAATTAAAACTCAAGTGGCAAATTTTTTGGTGGCAATAAAAGACATTAAGTTTCGGACGATCTACAGGTATTTTTTGTAAAAAATTATAATTATTAACATTATGTAAATAATTAAATTCAGTGGAAAATTCATGTCAGCTCCAGGTTGAGATACGTGACACGAAGCCAAAGAAAGTAAAGATCGGCGAGGTCATCACATCACTAAGCACTGCTAAGTGTCTCGATAGGTGAACTATCAGCTGAAATAACAGTAGGTCGCAAATGGAAGTTAAAATAAATTTCCAACTTATTTAATAATGAAAGATCGACAAGGGATACTTGTGCACCACTATCTAGTAAAGCTTTGATACGAGAATTAGATAGAGTAATCTCTAAAAAAAAACGATTATTCAAAGAATTCAAAGTTATGTAACAATTACAATTCACCACATTAAAATAATCACCGTCGAAGCGGGAACGACCCGACGAAGTAAGCGAGCGTGGTGAAACAAACACCTCAACACAACAGGAAGTTCAACGGGGACGCAAACCTAGAACACAACGTGAAGAATTAGTAGAATGGGTAAATTACTATTGGTCTTCTAGACCAATCTCACCAAAAAGGACACAAAAAAAAAAAAGGAATCAATTAAATATAACGAGAAAAACAATGAAAAAAACTTACTTCGGGCGCCATTTGTTACGCTCCATAAAGAAAAAAGAGAGCACTAACTGATCCTAGGACTGAGCCTAGGATAAACGTAGAAATTTAACACAAATAAAAAATGAATTAAAACCTAAAGATAGTTTATTAAGATTAATTAAAGGTGTCGAATAATAGACAATTGCGACAATGATTGGTATAAAAAATAAATAGTAACTAGTTTAGGTGAGGTGACGATAATATAATAACAAAAAAATTTAGAGGTTAGTAAAGACGAAAAATTAAGGATTAACACAAAATTTAGAGATAAAAAGGTATTCCAAGAATGATTAAAGTTATGTATCCGAATATTGGCCGAAAAAGAACAAACGTTCATGGAGCGCGCGGACTCTTTTAGAATTTGGAGAAAAAATGCACGATAGCAATAATAGTCAAAGGGGCCCTAAGAAAATATGCGCATATTATCTTTGACATTGAAGTTCGGAGATGGGAATTTTAAACGCTCGTTCCCTTTAAATCAAAAATAAATTTAACATGTACGCATATATAAAAAATATAAAAAAAGGAGTTTCTTAAACTACGCTTATCTTGAAAAAAAGGTCTCGTAGCCGAAGTCTCCGGAGTCACACGCGTGCGTTGTACACAACGCGTGAAAGTATATGTGTCTCGCTATACGCGTGTGATTGCACAATAATCGTCCGCAGTTCGCGTTTAGTGGACAACTTCTCCAGGTGGTAGGTGGACTAGAATAAAAGGATCTAATGAGTAACGAACGACAAGACAATCAGAACGGGGCCTAGCGGGGAAAGATCTCAATAAATATCAACTTACCCGGTTCAAGCCGGTATTATTTGGTGCAAAAAAGGTTCCTTCCTTTCGCTCAGCAGATAGAGTGACCGTGCACCCAACTATGCGAACTAGGTCACTGTTAAAACTGCAATTGTACTTGAAATTGCAAATGTACGAAGTCGAGAACAAAAAATATATCCCTTCGGTTATGAGACTGAAGCACCAATGTCAAAAAGAAACATCTTACAACCATGCCGAACAATCTGACAACACATTCAAAATTTTAAAATAATAATCGAAACCATTAACAACGCAGGCCAGCAACTCAAACACACAAAGGAGTTCGACACCTAAAAAATAAACAAAATAAACGCGCGAATTTGAAGCGATTTTGTAGCGGTAACGCTACAATACCTAAGAAGTCAAGGTCATAAGTCAGTTTTTTTTCTAGACGACATTCTTTGCATTGGGGACAATTATGAAGAATGTTTACACAATGTCCAACAAACGGTCAATATATTACAATGCTTAGGCTTCGTAATAAACTTTCAAAAGAGTATGTTAACACCCCAGCAGGTTTGCCGATATTTAGGTTTCATTTTCAATTCAGTGGATATGACATTATCTCTTCCCCGGGAAAAACGCGAAAAAATCGCGAGTTTGGTCTCTCCCCACTTGTACTGTCAGAGATCTCTCTCAGCTCATAGGAGTTCTTATTGCGGCTTGCCCTGCGGTTAAATATGGGTGGCTGTATACAAGAATTTTGGAAAGACAAAAATATCTGGCTTTGCAACGTGATCCGAACTATGATAGAAAAATCAAATTACCTGACATAATTTTAAACGATCTAATATGGTGGAGAACGCAGATATTCTCATGTTTTCATTCGATTATACCCTCTGCGTATTCGCTTGAGATTTTTTCGGACGCATCGCTAACTGGGTGGGGAGCGTTTGCAAATAACGCTCGCGCGCATGGAGCCTGGAGATTAGAGGAAACGGCATTCCACATAAATCAATTGGAATTGTTAGCTGCATTTCTTGCACTTAAACATTTCGCATATGACCAACACAACTGCTCTATTCTACTGCATATAGATAATACGACCGCTATCAGCTATGTAAATCGCATGGGGGGCGTCCAATTCCCGCATTTAAATGAACTCTCCAGGCAAATTTGGCAGTGGTGCGAGGAACGAAATATCTGGATTTTTGCATCGTATATTAATACAAGGAATAATATCGAAGCTGACAGGGAATCACGGAAAGTGAATCCCGATACTGAATGGGAGCTATCTAACAAAGCTTTTCAGCGCATAACGCATAAATTTGGACAACCAGAGATAGATCTCTTCGCTTCCCGCGCCAATGCCAAATGTCGCAATTACGTATCATGGCGGAAAGACCCCGACGCAAAAGCCATAGACGCTTTCACACTAAAATGGGATAGTAATTTCTTTTATAGTTTTCCCCCATTTTCGGTCATATTAAAATGTTTACAAAAGATAATTCACGATAAAGCTACGGGAATTCTAGTTTTTCCTATCTGGCCATCTCAAGCGTGGTTCCCTTTATTAAAATCGTTAATAAAATCTGACATATTATATATGAACCCCGAAGAACATCTGGTCTGTTCTGATTACAGGACCAGGAGCCCGTTTCACAAGCACCTTACCCTG
Organism: Acleris emargana; assembly: GCA_927399475.2. NCBI lineage: Eukaryota > Metazoa > Arthropoda > Insecta > Lepidoptera > Tortricidae > Acleris > Acleris emargana. The sequence continues at coordinate 16,865,617 of OV656836.1, forward strand.
GGTGCAGCGGTGCTCTCCGGCTAGCTTACCAGAGGCGCGGCATCACTGCGACCGCATGGGAATTGATGCTGGCATCTTTATCTAAAAATACCATTCAGCAATATAATGTATCGTTAAAATTGTGGTGGACATTCTGTTCACAACTCGGTAAAGACGTTTTTGATAGTTCGGTTGATTTGGTTTTACATTTCTTAACCGAACAGTTTAACCACGGAGCGTCTTACGGTTCAATTAATAGTCACAGGTCGGCATTATCCCTGTTCCTCGGAAATAAAATTGGAAAAAATGAACACGTTCAACGCCTGTTGAAGGGGGTATATAAAATGAGACCTACGTTCCCAAAATATACACACACATGGGATCCAAAATTAGTCCTAGATCATATTGCTGAATGGTATCCAAATACGACCATTTCTTTAGAGCAGATTACTAAAAAGCTGGCCATATTATTAGCTTTATGCACTGCTCACCGTGTGCAAACATTATCACTTATAAAAACCTGTAACGTACACATTTGCTTTAACGGTATAAAAATTATTATATCGGATATAATTAAGACTTCTACTGCTGGTAGGAAACAGCCAATTTTGTTCCTTCCATATTTTGATGAGAGACCTGAAATTTGTGCGGCTACAGTCCTCCGGGAATATCTCTCAATAACAAGTGACAAACGACCGCAGAACTCTGAACGCCTCTTAATAACTGTGAAGCGTCCTCATCGGGACGCAACAGCACAGTCAATAAATAGGTGGATAAAACAGGTTCTAGCAGAAAGTGGTGTGGATGTGGCAACATTTAGCGCACACAGCACGCGCCATGCTGCCACATCCACAGCCGCCTCTGCAGGGGTCAATGTCGACCTTATTAGGAAGACTGCAGGGTGGACCTCCACCTCACAAATTTTCGCTAAATTTTATAACTGTCAAATTACAGACGAGGGAATATTTGCAAGAGCAGTATGCAACTTATAACTGATTTCGAACAATTGTAAGCGAATTTCAGACTGATTAAGATTATAAATTATTAAATAAGTAGATATATATTGTTGTTCAATGTTTGAATCAAAGGCTACTAAATAAAAAACTAAATCAAATTAAAATAATTTAATTTTGTTTCTTAAGATTTATGCAAAACTTTGTCTCTGAATAGCTACAATAATGTAAACTTAATTATATTGAACAATGAAGCGAGGAAATAATAATATATGATCAAACGAGCTTCGCAAGCGAAGTTCGATCAATATTATATGACTCGCTTCATTGGAAGATATAATTTCCCTCCCTCCCATTAAGCCCAGTCAAAAGTTTTGCATCTAATCACCTCTAAAAATAATGAGGACAGAAGACTAGGTTGCTACCGGACATGGTGGGGTTTGAGAATGTCTCGAGTCAAGTTAAATACTTATTTTTTTAAATATCTCTAAAATAAGCGTGCAAAATGTTGCCAGTAGATTAAATAAACTACAATAATGTAAACTTAATTATATCTTCCAATGAAGCGAGTCATATAATATTGATCGAACTTCGCTTGCGAAGCTCGTTTGATCATATATTCTCTTAATCGACTACCTTGCAAAGGGAAATCCATCACTGGAGTATACTATGCATCACTTTTGGACCAATTACAGGCGGCGATAACCGAGAAACGGCCAGGTATGGCAAAAAAAAAGGGATGTTTCACCATGACAATGCTCCGGTGCATTCAAGCCGTGTCGCTGTACAAAAATTGTCAGAGTTACGATTTGAACTACTTTCTCACCCCGCTTATTCGCCGGATTTGGCTCCTTCGGACTATCACCTATTCCCGAAAATGAAAAAATATTTGTCTGGGCAAAAATTTAGCTCGAACGAAGAGGTGATACAGGAGGTAAACGCATATTTCGAGGGTCTTGAAGAAACACATTTCCGTGAAGGCGTCGAGAAGTTGCAGAAACGTTGGGGCAAGTGCGTCGAAATTCGAGGGGACTATGTGGAAAAATAAAATAAACACATTCGCAATTTCTTTCTTTTTTCGTATCAAACCAAGTCACTTCTCAAACCACCCTCGTAAGTATGTTATGCTTTGGATTAAATGCATAATTAAATTGTTATATGTACTGTAATAGGAACTTAAAAAAATGGAGTATTCTGTCAAAACATTGCATTCGGAACGATGAAAAACGAAAGGGAAGCTAAAGCCGAGATAAAGTTATAGGAGAAATATTATTATGTATTTATATTTTTTGTTTATTTATCCCGAACTTATGTCAAGTTATATTATGTTAAGAGGTAATTGGGGTTAATTCAGATCAGGTTTCACTCATTTCAAATACTTTAACATAGTCTTACAATCTATTGTTAGTAAGTCAGACTCAGAAGTTTGATGTTTATAAATTTAGGTAGCATTTAAAATTAGAAAATATTGGCTCGAATCTTCCCCAATATGTCGCTAAGTTATGAGTGCCTCATATTTTCATAATATTAAATACTAGATTAAACTAAATCTGCATTTGTTTAGGCAATTATCAAACTTTTCAGGATAAAAGTATGCTTTGTTCTCTCCTGGGACTCAAGCATAATCAGTTCAGCAGTTTTGCTCTAAAGCATATAACAAACCGAGAAATAAACAGAAAAACTCAATTTCACATCTATGATATTAGTGCGGATTCTGTGGCACCTGAGATACTCTTATTTCTTAAGTCTGGCAGTGAAGGTGTTAAAGTTGAGAAGAGATTAAAAAATACATTATTCAATAAATGTGGGATAAAAATGCTAATGATTTAATAAATATCAATGAATATAAGTTCCAAGTTAATATATACATCAAGCATGACTATTCTATTGTTAGTGAGTCATTTAGGAAGTAGGTAAAGTCACCATCAATAGACCCTGTGAACGATGTTAACAAATTAGTACTGATTGACACATAACCTCAAATATTCACCAAGTGTGTATTTATTAATAATAATGTATAATTAACAGTTATTTCATCTTAAACTTAATATGAAAATAATGATCTAGTGGATAAATCATTGCAAAGACCTCACTTGATCTTAAAAATACGTAATAATCGAGTAATCATGGTGAATTGGTTTGTTTTGTTTTGTTTACATCTTTTGCAAGTTCTATTGACGGCGACTTTAGGTCCCAGATCCCGGAGCAAACCTCATTAAAAGTCATACCTTAAGCCAAGTCAACCTTGTGCAAAATGAATTTATATTACATTATGATTTAGCTGCTGATTGTTAGTGATGTGAGTAAACTAGGTATAAAAGCCATTCAAGTATTGTAAGTAATAAATCGGATCATGCATTAACAGAGATATAAAAGAATGGAAAATCAAGAAATAACAAGAAAATGACATGTCTTTAACCACTTATGTATTAAAATCTCATTCAATACCAGACTATGAATTAAGTAATTAATTATGTTTTTGTGTATTTTTCCTGCACAACATAATCCAATTCGTACTGTACTAATGACCTGCATGAGAATGCTAAGGATATGGCAAACAAAACATTCAGTAGCCTAGCCAATCAGTACCCAACATAACAGAATAAAATTCTGTATTGAATATGCCAGTTTCTTAAAAATAAGTTTTCTAAAATTGATGTTATTTTTAATGTAAGCTGTCATACCTGTTTCCTAGATAATCTGGTAGACTGACTTCCTTGAATCACAATATCATTCGCGGACACATCCAGTCTTTGTTCCCAACCTTGCATTATAGTTTTGCCCTCTTCACTCTCAATAAACTGCTGCACATGAGCCACACAAGGTCCAGAGTCAAAATAAATAAAGCAAAGGTTAACTTTATGGCATGATATCTTTCCTCTATCATCCAAAGCTAGTATCAGCTTATGTTTATTAAGTAACTTGTTGACACTGGCCAGACATTGCTCTAACCCTTTTGAAAGGGTTAATTTGATCCACATACAAAGGAATATTGCAGCTGCATTTAATATAAGCCACAATACACCAAGAGAAAATAGCAGCAAGCCTGTCAGTCCAGAAAACAATAATGCCAGTAATACAAGAAATGCAAGGGTTATCCAACAAACAAGAACCCGTTTATAGCAGATATTGTATAGAGTGAAGCGGGCATCATTCACAAGCAACTCCATAGCATGAACATATTCTTCAACAGTAAGCTGAAAACAAATATAACAAATATTCATTAGTATATGAGAGGACAGAGTAGTCAATTTGTACATCACTATATTGAAATATGGATAAAAGTATATTTATATTGAGCACATTTGACAATTTGGGCAGAACTCTAGTTGTTTTTAAACAATACATTTCCTAGTTCTGTAAACAATGATATGATTTATAATATTCAGAATTTTAGTTTTAATTATTGTGATGTTAAATTTGACTTTTTATACATTATTATGCAAGCGTGTCGGCTCCTATGCTGAAAGCTTGTGTGAAATTGAAATAAATAAATAAACCTGAGCATCACAGAGCTATTCAAATATCTAATACATGACAAAAGAAAAGAAAACTGCAAATGTTTCTCATGTGGTGTAGTGTAAACTCAAGTAAACAATTTTTATAACTATTCCTATATTGTAAACAAAGCTTGAACAAGGACTCCTGTTGAACACTTTTTTTAGATTCCAGGAGGGTGCATTGATAGGGCACCACCAACTAAACTAATGTAAATGCATACCGTGAGTCCTTGTGCCATTAGCTCTTCAGGCACTAATTCAGGTCTAAAATGTGCTGCTGTAATCCAGGGCCATTTTGAATTTGATGGAAGAATAGTTACTATGATGTCACCATTGGCTGAAAGGTGGACAAAAACAACAAATTAGTATACCAAACAAAAGTGATATTATATAAAATAATAATTGTAGTTTAAAGGTAATTATCATGCAAGAACACTGCTTTTAAAATCGTAAGATAATGGTAATAACAAATAATAGTTATAAGGCATTCAATACTTACAAAATCCAGTTCTAATGTTAACAAATTCAACATTTTTGCTTAAAGTTGGCTGTGAGGTGTTTTCAACAGATTTGTCACATCTTTCCAAATTGACATGTACAGCTTCGGTTTTTAATACGGCTGGCAATGCGGAAGATGAAGATCCGGGCGAACTAACTGGAACAGCGGACACTGGCGATATCTCCGATAGAGGCACCGTCGATAAAGGAGACTCTTCTTCAAATTTCACCCACTCTTTTCTAGGTTTGTCACTCTTTACTCCTCCATTTAATTCATTTACAACTGAAGCCTTTCCCTGCCCTTCTATATTACTCATTTTAAGGCTATCTTATTAACTAGCTTCTTAATATTTGTTTTAAACTACTCAAATAGTAGTTAAATACTAAGTAGTTATAGTTACCTACTCTATAATTACTATCACTTCACAACACACCCAACCTAATGTCACATTTTATTCTCTCTCTCCACAGACAAGCAATTCTTGTACCTACTCAATCCTTCATACGCCGTAATTCTAAGATTCAGACTAATATTAACCGAATCGAATTACGACAAGACAGAGCCAAATAGTTTGTCACGAGGAAGCAGTCATTTAAATTTAAAGAATATCCATAGGTAGCTGGCTATGTGTATGTAAAGCCTGACAAGTTCCTTTTTAGCCCTCGCCATGTTGCGGATTTTCAGAGGAACTAATTTATTTAAATGGCAACGTTTTTTTTTGACAACGGACGTTGGAAGTCATTGAATGTCACCGATGTAAACAAATCGATTTTAAAATCAAAATGCCCAAGAAATTTCACCCCGATGCAAAAAACATTATTATAAATACATTCAAATGTTTGCGGCAGAAAAAGGACGAAGGATTCAGCAGCATTCCAATAAACAATGTTTTGAAATTAGTTGTTGACATGACGGGTATTATATTCATAGTGCGATTGTCATGAATTGGTTAGCTTGGTACTAAATATGTATATTAATTATTAAATTTTATTTTTTTTCTCATTCAAGGCGTCTGTAGTGCTACAATTAAGAATATATACAAAAAGAATGAGCCATTACCGCCATTGCCATCGGTACCAAAAAAAAACAACCAAAAAAAGAATACAAATAGACGACTTCGACAAATGTGCCATAAGGCACAAAATTCATGAATTCTATGCTGTGCGAAAGCAAGTACCAACTCTCAAAAGTCTGCTTACCGAATTGAAAAAAGATATTGATTTTACCGGTAGTAGGGAGTACTTGCGATTGCTATTGCATAGTATGGGGTTCAAATACAAAAAGTGCAGAAACCAACGGTACATATTGAAGGAGCGTTCAGATATTGTGGTTTGGCGGGAAAGTTATTTAGACGAAATAAAAGATGCAAGGGACAAAAATATACCTCTTGTTTATTTAGATGAGACTTACATCCATACTTCTCTTAACCACGCAAAATGCTGGCAATGCTAAAATGAACCCGGTGTGTCGAAAACCGTTCATGCCGGCGGACCATCGGGATTTGTTCCCAATGCACTCCTAATATATAATGATAAGGAAAAGAAAGCCGATTATCATGACTCCATGAACAGGAACAATTTTAAGAAATGGGTTTTGCAGAGATTAATTCCCAATCTCAGTGAACCCACGTGTGTTAAAATGGATAATGCCCGGTACCATTCTTTCCAAATTAACAAAGCTCCAACATCTGGCGATAGAAAACACGTCATTGCTGAGTGGCTGCGTTTAAATAACATCTCATTTCCCCAAAATGCATCTAAAGATAAATCACAATTTTGAGACGTCATAAACCCGAGCCAGTATACGAAATAGATACGATTCTCTCAAATCATGGTCACAAGGTGATAAGGTTACCGCCCTATCACTGTGATTTAAATCCCATCGAGATGATTTGGGGCATCATGAAAGCAAAAGTGGCAACTAAAAATGTTTCCATCACGAATGATGCCTTCCTAAAGCTCGTTGAAGATTGTTTTCAGGTATTTACATTTATCAATGAATTTTATTGAACAGTTAAAAATATAGCTTACTTTTACACTTCGTTATTACTTAGGAAGTGACTATAGAAAATTGGAGTAAATGCTGCGAACACGTAAAAAAAATAGAAGACGGATATAGGACAAAAGGTCCTATAATCGAATCACAAACCGAAAGATTTATAATCGAGGTTGGTGGACCTGAAAGTGACTCTTCAAAGGACGAAAGTGAAAATACATCGGAGCCAGAATCTGATGAATATATGGATGTCGAATATTTAGAATCGGATTTTGACGGATAGGTAATTATTCATATTTAATTATCAACTAGACATGCTCTTCCGATTACATGAAAACATAGTTTCACAATCTACAAGTACTTAATTGTATATCTCACTCGTTCTTGCACGATGCCAATACTCACTGTCCCGACTATTCATGACGTACACGTATAATTGCCATATGTAAGCTGTTTGTAGCGACACTACATCAGGGCTAAATAGGAACTTGTCAGGCTATAATGTATATCACAGATTAGAAGACAGAACAGAAGGGTATGTCTATGTTGTCGCATGATTAAATATTAGAGTCATTAATTAAAACAATAGGTACATTAGAATTAATTAGAGCATGTAATATTGTAGATTTATTGTTAATTATGTACAAAAGGTATTATTATTAATGAGGTTCTATTTTGACCGGAAGTTCGTAACGAATGCCGCTCCGAATGCAGAGTTGGCCCGAGCGGAAGTAAGAGGAGGGGGATTCGTTCTGAGCCGCCGTGCGAGAAAGATCAGACAGTTGTTGACTTGTGGTGATTGAGGTGATCAGGAGTTTTTGTGATTCATAGGCTAGTTTTGATAAAATAAAAGGCATCTATATCGTGACCACTTCTTTTATTTAATATCAGAAGTGGGATCGTATAAACACCATGCCTCCATTTCGGCCAACTGGCGAAAATAGTCGTAAAAGGAAGAGAGCACGATCTAGGTCCCGGCATGCACGTCGGCGTAGCAGATTACGCTCGACGTCGCGGCGCCGCCGTCACAATAGGTCCCGTTCGTCGTCGTCGTCCACGAGTAGTGGGTCGTCCCAGACGTCGTCATCGTCAACTTCAGGGAGCAGCACGACCAGCAGCAGCAGTAGCTCGGACCGCAGGCGCAGCCGAAAACGGGTAAAGCGTGGTAAACGCTCCCGGCGTCGCCGCCACCAATCAAAAAGCCAAAATGTGATGTTATCATCAGTTATTCCTGAGTTTGATCCACTAGTGGACGATATAAATATGTGGGTTAACGTAGTTGAAGCTAATTCTCGCGCATTCGGCTGGTCAGATAAGCAAATAACTTTCCAAGCTTTGCAAAAACTGCGAAATACCGCCAAAACGTGGTATGATTCTTTGCTTAAAACGGAAACACGTTGGACGACTTGGCGGTGGAAAAATTGGCGCTACACCCTTCTAGACACATTTGAAACTAAACGGAATATGTATTTCATGCTTAAAGAGCTAATGCAAATAAAACCTGTAGAAGGCCAGTCTTTATATGAATTCTATTTTCAGCAAAAAAGTCGTATAGATCGATTAAATCTGTTGTTTTCGGACCAAGATATTATATCAATTATTGTTGGATTAATTGGGGATAAAAATATTAGCACTGCAGCGGAGGCGGGTAGTTTCCGGTATTGTGACGACTTAGCCTCATTTTTGCATAATAAAATGTTTACATCGCAGGATAGTAGGAATCAAACTATTCAAAAACATTCGTGTAACTCAGTGTCAAAACAGCAGGCTTCTCGACCTTCTTTCGTTGAAAAGAAGTCGGATATACCGACTAACGATTCAAGTATTGTTGACGGTAGGATTAAGTGTTTTATTTGCGGGGAAGGTGGGCATAAACGATTTAACTGTAAATGGAAAAATAATAATACTTTAAAATGCAGTTTTTGCCAAAAACCAGGTCATTTAGAACTTGCATGTCGCTCAAAACACAGCAGTAATTCAACGTCGAAGGTCGAAAAGGATGCTGAAGTTAAATTAATTAGTACTACAAACTCAAAGGAAAAGTTTTTTAAGGAAGTCAGTTTAAATGATTGTAAACATCGGGCTTTTATTGACATGGGAAGTGACTGCTCTCTGATTACCTACGACTTGGCGCGACAGTTGAATCTACCCTCATACCAATTAGATAATCCTATTGTTTTGACTGGCTTCTCGAATGATTTACGAACTCAAGTGACTGATGCAATTGTGGCCTTTTTGAACGTCGATAACGTTGAGCTATCTACAACATTTTATTTGATTAATGTTCTGGCCGGCTGTGACATCTTAATAGGTAGGAATTTCACAGAAAGTAGAGAAATTATCTATACTAGGGTGGGCGACAGTCTTATTTTTCAAAAGGTAACACATGAACAAGTTTTAATGATAGAATCATCGTTGTTTAACGCGAGTTCGGATGAGCATATTGAAATGCTTAAGGGAATATTTTCAAAATTTCCTAAGTGCATTTCAAATGATTTAACTTCTCTCGGAAATACGTCTCGTGTGGAGTTAGAGATAGAGTTAACTAGTAACAAACCGGTATGTCAGCGTCCATATCGTATGTCAGAGTCTCAGAAGCAGGCCACGCGGCAAATAGTTGATGAATTGTTAGAAGCAGGCATAATACGGGACAGTAACTCACCCTACGCCAGCCCTGTGCTCCTAGGGTGCGTTCCTATATTCAAAACCGTTGGTAGAGTTGTGACGTCTCGTTAAAATTTGACACATTTTGTATGGAGCAAATGTCATAACGCTACTGCCCGTAAGGGAAACGATTCGTTTCTTGAATATAGGAACCGGGCACTAGTAGATAAGCCAAACGGACAAAAAAGACTTTGCGTAGATTACAGGCAGTTAAATAAAATTACTGTACAAGAAAAATACCCGATGCCCTTGGTTGAGGATTTAATTGATAGACGTAAAGGGTGTAAAGTTTTTACGTCTATTGATTTGAAAAGTGGCTACTACCAAATAAAAATTCAGGAATCTTCAATTCATAAGACGGGATTTGTCACCCCCGACGGACATTTCGAATTTGTGCGTATGCCGTTCGGAGTTTGCAACGGGCCATCGGTTTTCCAAAAATTAATGAATACGGTGTTAGGAAAGCTTCGTTATGACCGAGTAATATGTTATATGGACGATTTACTTATAGCTACAGGTACACTACAAGAAAACACAGAATGTTTAGAGGCGGTGTTAAATGTATTACAGGCGAATGGGTTAACTATTAATATTGACAAATGTTCATTTTTTCAAAACTCAGTTAACTTCCTAGGTTATGAGATCGATGAGACAGGTATTCGCCCAGGGAAAAAGAAGTTAGAGGTAATTAGAAACTACCCACCGCCTTCAAACATTCACCAGGTCCGTCAATTTTTAGGATTGATAAATTATTTTAGGAAATTTATTAGGAATTGTGCTGTTCTATGTAAACCCCTGACAAAGTTACTGAAAAAGGGGGCATGTTGGGAATGGGGTGCTGACCAGCTTCAGTCGTTTATGTATTAAAAAGCGCGCTATCGGATGCATCACTGACAATATTTGACCCTAAATTACCCGTCACTATGTATACTGACGCTAGTCGTGACGGAATAGCGTGTATTCTGGTTCAAATGACGGATAATGGTGAGAGGCCCATTCATTTTTATAGCCGACAAACTACAGAAGAAGAGAAACGCTATCATTCATTTGAATTAGAGTTCTTAGCCATAACAGTAGGTTTGCAAAAGTTTAGACATTATTTACTAGGGACACATTTTAGAATAGTCACAGATTGCAACGCGGTCAGGCATACTATTAATAAGAAGGAAGTCAACTCTCGTATAGGCAGATGGGTTTTATCAACACAAGAGTTTACATTCGACATAGAGCATAGGCCCGGGACACAAATGCAGCATGTAGATGCGTTGAGCCGGAATCCTGTTTTGGAATCGCGACCCATGTGCAATGAACGTGTGATGTCAGTAACGATAGCAGAATCTGACTGGTTGTTATCGGTTCAGCTGCAGGACCCTAACATTTGTGCGATAAAAGATATCTTAGAGTCAGGTGATGCCGAAGCTCACAAACAAGTATTTAATAACTATCAATTGTTAGGTAATAAAGTTTATCGCAGTACTGAGTATGGTAGGCGGTGGTTGGTACCGAAGCAATGTATCTGGCAAATCATTAGGCTTAACCATGATGACTGCGGTCACTTCGCCGTAGATAAAACTTTGGAGAGAATAAAGGATAAATACTGGTTCCCTCGAATGAAAAAGGTTATTTCAAAATATATTAAAAATTGCATTAACTGCATTTACTTTAAAAATATACATGGAAAGAAGCCAGGTAAATTGTTTCCAATACCAAAATATGCGAGACCGTTCCATACGTTGCATATCGATCATTTAGGCCCATTTGTAAAATCAACACAGAAAAATACGTATTTGATCGTCATGGTTGATTCATTCACAAAATTCATTTTTATTGCTCCCGTTCGCAATACAAAAAGTAAGGTCGTTATAAATGAATTAAGTAAACTGTTTAAAATATTTGGTAACCCTAGAAGGTTGATATGCGACGCAGGTAGTGCGTTTACTTCTAAGTTGTTTAGGGATTATTGTATAAATAAGAATATAAGACGACATGTAATTGCTACCGCTGTGCCACGCTCTAATGGACAGGTGGAAAGGTACAACCTGACAGTTTTAGAAGCTTTACGTAGTTTAGGTGCTAACACAGATAATAATCAGTGGGATCAACATATTGACAACATTCAACAAAGCATCAATAGTACCATCAACAAAACTACATGTGCCATCCCAAGTGAGGTATTTTTCGGCTACAGACTTCAAACAGATGCTGATAAAATGATGTCAGACACTGATGAACGAGTTATTGATGTAACGGACTTGAGGAATAACGTTGACAAAAAGATAAAAGAAAGCGCACAGAGACAAAAGGAAACGTTTGATGCAAAAAGAAAAAATGCTTATGAGTTTCAGAAAGGTGATTTGGTGGTTGTAAAAATACCGAGTCAAAATAATGATGGCCAAAGCACTAAATTATTACCTAGGTTCAAAGGTCCATTTCAGGTAACAGACATTTTAGGACATGATCGATACAAAATAACAGATATGAGAGGCGCCGACAGATCAACCAAAAGATATGAAGGTGTAACCTGTGTCGAAAACATGAAACCCTGGGTAAACATCAACAACATGGACATTTAAAGGGATGGAAAGACGGATGTTGTCAGGTATTTATTCTATTACTTAGTTTTATTCTGCCCGTTACATTATGGTGGTGTTGTCTGGTGCGTCAGCTTCGAACACTTAAAAGTGGTACACAGTCCTGACTGACGAGCTGGCCGTCGATGGAACAGCGGTGGGATTGCGTGGGACTGTGTGACTATTTTGGTGATTTGATTTGGATTTCTAAATATACTAACCGTCGAAGGAATAGTGGTATTTAGAAATCTTAAGTAAAGTTATGTTTTTGGGGTACTCTGCCGTTGATGGAAAGAGTACTCTACAACTGTAAAGATCATGTAGAAATCTTAGTTGTTGACCGGCGATGGAACAGCAACTTAAGATTTAGACTATGTTAGTCACATTAGTTACTATGGTAACAAAACTAAAATTTCATGTTGTTGTTCTCAGAGTGCACCAGACTATAACGCATCCGAGGACGAATGCGTGCGCAGGATAGCCGGATGTTGTCGCATGATTAAATATTAGAGTCATTAATTAAAACAATAGGTACATTAGAATTAATTAGAACATGTAATATTGTAGATTTATTGTTAATTATGTACAAAAGGTATTATTATTAATGAGGTTCTATTTTGACCGGAAGTTCGTAACGAATGCCGCTCCGAATGCAGAGTTGGCCCGAGCGGAAGTAAGAGGAGGGGGATTCGTTCTGAGCCGCCGTGCGAGAAAGATCAGACAGTTGTTGACTTGTGGTGATTGAGGTGATCAGGAGTTTTTGTGATTCATAGGCTAGTTTTGATAAAATAAAAGGCATCTATATCGTGACCACTTCTTTTATTTAATATCTATGTATATAAACGTATATGTATATCAATGGTACTACACTTACGGACAAAAAAATCGACTCAAGCATTTTTTTTAGATTTGGTCGTATTTTCGGGAAACGGGAAATATTTCATTAGAAATGTAATTGCCATTTTATAAAACATTTATTAAGCAATGAAAAACAGTAACAACCAATGAAATCGGTTGCGTAATTTTCAGGATATTGTTGTTTACGTGGAAAATGGAATTTTAGTTGCGTGCATACCCCACGAGTTGCAGCCCTCTGAGGGCCATAAAAACCGGTGTAACCGGTTATTTCTTATCAGTCGCTTATCAGAAGTTGACCTGTGCACATCTCCCGCAATTACTCACTGGAATCACCTGGACGAAATGGACACCACCGAAAATGAAGCCGCCCAAGTCGTCACCCTGCTGAACCAAGGACTTACGCAGCGTTATGTTGCTCAACAGCTGAATTTAAGTCAGTCTGCTGTCTCCAGAGTGTCCCGTCGGTTTGCTGACGACCAGTCTTCGTAATCGCCACCGGACCGGTGTTCACATTCAGCAGCAGCTGATGCAGAGCCGTGTGGAACCAGTGAGCTCTCGGACAGTTCGCCCAAGACTCAAGGAAGCGAACGTCATCCCAAAAAGGCCTGCCACGGGGCCTAAATTGACACGGAGACATCGTGACGCTCGCAAGGATTTCGTGGCGAGATACGAAAATTGGACGTATGAGCAATGGAGCCGTGTACTCTTCAGTGATGAGTGCAGAGTGTGTCTCCATGGCAGTGACAGAAGAAGACGGGTGTACCGACGACCTGGACAGCGGTTTGCACAGTGCTGTTTCTCTGAAACAGTCGCCTATGGTGGAGGATCCGTCATTATGTGGGCGGGCATTTCAATGGAGGGAAGGACCGAGCTGGTTTTCATTCCGGGTGGGGGGCGAGGAGGTGGATTGACCGCTGCCAGATACATCACCGACATCCTGCAAGACCATGTCGTCCCCTATGCAGGTTTTTTGACGAGGGGTTTCATTTGATGCAAAATAACGCCCCTTGTCACACCGCAAGAGTTACTCAAGCATACCTTGCTGAGGTCGGCATTCCCACCCTTACGTGGCCACCGCTGAGTCCGAATTTAAACCCCATTGAGCACCTGTGGGATTACCTGAAGAGGAAAGTTCGAGCCCGAGATCCAGCCCCTGACACGATTTTGGCCCTGAAGGAAGCTCTTGTCGAGGAATGGGAAGCATGTCCACAGGAGACCATCAGGAAGCTGATAAGATCAATAAGGAACCGCATCGCATGTGTAAAAAAAGCCCGCGGTGGGAATACGAGGTAGGGTAAGTGTACCAGTGAATGAACACCCCCCAGTGAATGAACAAAACGCGGTTTTTATCAAAAAATAAGCTTTGTTGTAGAGAACAGTCCAATAAGTTGTGTTTTATTAGTCTGTCAACTCTTTATTTAGGATAGCAACATTATATAATCTATGGCTCGACTTTAGTTTCGTCATGGCGTCTAAATAAAAATAACGTGTGTCAGTGTGGCTCGAAATACAAGCAAAAAATATAAGGAGCAAGGTGAGTACCGGTTTGGAAAGTTTGATATTATTGCCATTTATCTCATGCTTATTGTTGGTTTCATATATGTATGTTGTGGTGAAAAGGGTAAAGTATAAATAGGATGCGTCGGCTTTTGATACATTTTAACCGATTGATTTATTTTAAGGTGTTTACAGAAAGGAACCTTAAAAGTACCTCACTCCAGTGAATGAACATTTGTTCATTCACTGGAGCATATCGGATTTGGCATTTTTAAATAGTTTAAGCATTTGTTGTTAAGAAATTATTGCTTTTATTTAATAAACCCTAACATATGTTCATTTTGAATCACTGGTCCAGTATTGGAACAGAAATTTATGTTTTAATCTTTTAAAATGGTTTTGTATTAAACCGACATTTCTTAGTTCATTCACTGGAATTAAATTGCAGGTAAATAAATTACATTATTTTTCCGTTGTTTATTCACTAACTTTTTGTTCCAATGAATGAACGGGATTTATTTTCTTAGTTCATCTATTAGATCAAAAAGCGAGTAAATGAACAACTTTAAAATTACCAGTGTTCATTTCTTCTTCATTCATAAGAGTCAAATTTCATTTTTATACGATGATTAAGGTGTTATAAATATTAAAACACAGCTAGAATTGTTTTCTTTAATTTACTCAATAAAGATTTTATCAAAATAATTTTTGTTCATTTATTGGGGCAAAACACCGTGTTCACTTCTATTACCAAATATGGTGTGTTCATTCATAGGTTCGTTTTCGTTCATTTATTGGGATTGCCTGTTCATTCATAGGTGATTTCGACAATTTTTCAGAAAATTATATACATTTTTCAAACTATAAGTAAAAATAGGTGAGAATTATGCTTAAATAATAAAAGACTATAAGCAGATGTAAAAAAAAATTAAAATTACTTGTCTGTGTTTTAGATTTGTTTTAAAAGTAAGGCCAAAGTCACCCTAGTCCTTATTCGTTCATTCACTGGTACACTTACCCTATTAAAAAAAAAAAAAAAACCGTTTTCCCATATTAAAAAAACTTTTCTTTCAATTTTATGGTTATTAATTTAGCCACGTGTTACCCCTACTTTGTTAAAATCACTTGTTTTTGAGTAACTGAAATGAAAATGATATGGATTTGATATTTTTCGAAAGCCTGAATTATTAGCTTTCTAAAAATACCAGTATACGTACAATACTAATATTAGTATCAGAGATATTGCACATTGAAACTAGAATAATTTTTGAGTCGATTTTTTTGTCCGTTAGTGTAGTTCAGAAGTCTAGATGGCGCTTCTAATCAGTCTGCATAAATAGCCCGTAAGAAGGCTCTCTTTTCCCAGTACCTATATTACAGGTCTTTGCTAAAGTCGAGTCCGGAATTAGGCGAACTAACTTGACAGCTGAAAATGTTGCCAGACATAGGAAAAAATAAATAGTGATAGGTTTATGTCGACACAAATATGTCGATATAACCTTGTGCCTTCTATAAATCTGATTATATTTATATTTTATCAAGAAATTGTCGTCGAAACTTTCACACTCATACATACTTGCCAAATAGGGAAAAACTACAGCAATTTTTACGATATAATATGATCTGAAGGATGTACAGTTTAAAGCGGATATTTACGATACTTACTCCTCAAATTAGGAATAAAATACAAAAATAATGCTGACATTACAACCAATTTTTATTATTATTATTTTGCTTAGTAAAATTATTAGTTAGATTCCAAACACAATAATAATGATAAATGCAACTGTAATAGTAAAATGGTAAAAAATTAACGGTTCGGAACGAAAAGGCCGCTTTTGTACGTACAATGGTGCTGCCACCGTTGAAACGTCAGAGGGACGGGGGGGAGTAGTGCACTTTAAACACCACACCCAAATGTATTACGAGTACTTATGTCACACAAGTTTTGAAACTTTATTAAATTTGTTTGTCAAAAAACATACAATGACTGAACTAAGTAGGTATTTCCAACAAGACGGAACACACACATACATACATAAACTCACGCCTTCATTCCCAGAGTGGGGTAGGCAGAGCTACAGAATTACCAACAAGTCTTAAAACTTCTTGATAATTCTGTAACCACATTGTGCACAAGTAGGCAGGCTAAGATGGTTCCCAGTGTATTAGTGACAGGTGGCAAGCCCATCGCCTAACAGTACTACACGCCTTTATTCCCTTAGTCGCCTCATACGACATCCACGGGAAGACATGGAGTGGCACTATTCTAACCCGAAAACCACACGGCAAAACGACAAGACGGAACACAGATTTTATTAAATTTTCGAATTTTTGTCTAGGAGTCTGGAATTGTCATAATTGATGAATTTTCGGGCACCCGATTCCGTAAAGTTAATTCCACCAAAAACCTACATTTAAATAATAGGCCAAGTTCTCATTTGCCATAACTCCTTAAAGAGTAATGATAGAAAATTCATTTTCATACTAGGCTGTGACATCATTGACCTTTAGTATATAGTCAGGTACATCAATGATATTCCGCTTGATACAGCAACTAATTCAGCGGGAGTCACATTAGGTACTGCTCTGATTGCTATTGCATTCATTTTGGAAATATTAGTACAAATAATACAAAACTTCTTTAGTTTGGGAAGTCAAATCTTACCTCGACCATGTTTCAACAACGGAACCATTTTTAATTAACAACGTTACAATAATAACACTGAACAACAAATATTACAAACCATAAGAATAAATTAGAACAAGTAGGTTGTGAGAAGGTTCCTCACTCTGCAGCCCTAACCAGTAACCACCGGTAGCTTGAGCCCTGCCCCGCTGCCGGCGGCACCCGTAGGTTAGGTTTTTTATAATGTTTATTTTTTGTATTGTTATTTTACTTTTATATTTGAATAATCGTTGTAAAAACCTAATTCACAGAAATTTCAATAAATATAATTATTATTTATTTGATATTCACTCTGACTTTTGACTGTCAATATGGTCAATATATTTTCTTCTTCAAAATGTGATGTGACTCTTTTTTCTGACTGTAGAATGTAATTTAAAATTAAATTTTATAATCTCTGTAAATATACAAATACTACTCCAAATGCAAAAACGTTTCGAAAGTAATTTACCTGTATATTGATGTGATGAAATTTTAAGTACTGTGCCTCTGTTCCCGGCGGTTATAACGATACCGTTTTTGACCTGTTATGGTATTGTTTTGACGTCAGTCGCTATTACTGTTAAGTTAATGACGATACGACAGTAATGGCGATTGACGTCAAAACAATACCATAACAGGTCAAAGAAGATATATTTTTTACCGTCGGGAATAGAGGCCCAGGGTGTGTTGCATAAGCCGCTACTGAATTCGGTAGGTAGTTAAATAACAAAAAAAAACGTCTTTTATAATGGTAATAGGCACACCCCGTTATCAGTGGTGAAAAAACATTGAAAATGCTAGGGCTGACACTACACATCAACATTACATTCATATTTTTACCGGTAGGTATAATTTGATATACCTATTTGAGGAAATCAATATAACTACTTGTTTTATTCATAGGTATTATATATACTGTGAAGAAATTTCACTTCAAAAAGGTTTAATTTGGTTGTTGAACACTTTAATAATACTTAGCTGTCAAATTGACATTTAATTTTGTCAAAATATGTTTGATGTCATATTTCGTTTTATGTTCAGTAAAAATATGAATTTCATGGATAATCGTGCTGAATTTATTCAGTTTAAAATGGAGCTAATGGCAAAACTGGAAATAAACCGAATGCGACGCGGAAAAAATGGTTCGCAATTTAAGTAAAACTGTTCTGTGTATTTTCTTCCAATATCTATTGATTATTTTTTCCTAAATAAATTTCATTTTTTTATCCTACAGATATGATAAAATTATGCAAATGCATTATAAATTTTAAGGAAAGATGCCTAAGATTCCTGTTAAAACATGTTAATACGTATAAATATGACGATTGCTGGGATAAAGTTTGCGGAGTATTCAGAAAATTTATGACGAGTGAAAATGAATGGCTAAAAGATGGATTGTATTGCACATGCAATAACCCAACATCAGAGTTACGGTAAATGTTAATGAAAGTACCATCTCATCAAATGGAACCTTTTTGGTGTGAAGTGGTCAATGTAATTGAAAGGTATTAACTGTATTTATAGTCGCACGGTTTAGGTATTTAAATAAAGGTAAACAAAATTTACCCTCAAATTGCTCCTCAAGCATTACACGACCAAATAATGTAGGTTAAAGTCAGGTTGTCCAGTGACAGATCTGAGCGGTTTTGTATTTGGTTGGGTAATCATAACTACCCGACAATATTCAACTTGTTTGTTTACCTTTATTTAAATACCTAAACCTTCAGACTATAGGTACAGAATAGAATTGTTAAGGTAAAAGAATCTTGAGATAAACCTTATCCATCGAGGCAAATTACTGGCCACTTGTACTGATTAAATATGACAAACGACTCTATTGTTTTATTTCGAGTAGACAACTCAGTTTACGTGCGGTGTATTGTATTAAAATTAAAATATTCCGTGTTTTCTTATTGCTCATCACAAAAAATGGACAAATATCTGGATGATCACCCCGAGTTCGTAAACACTGGCCCGAATATTTTTTGTACCTACTGTATGTAATAAAAATCTTAAACCGAAGAAATTTATCTTGGTTAGTCATCTAAGAAGTACAAGCACAGATTAAGTAAGAGTTACTACGTAACAGATATTTATCTGAGCGAGGTACGTCCGATAATCACCGCCTGACGGAACATAGTTGCCGATGCTAATACATCAAGGATGCCCGCGCGCGGCGATGTCAACTCGCTCGACCGGTTTTTGAGTGTCGAGACATGGTCGAGACACGTCAAGCGAGATGCAAGTAGGCGAGTAGTACACTCTTACTTAATCTGTGGTAGTAGGTACATTCTAGTCATTACGTCAAGTTCGGTTAGATGTGTGTGGTGTGTTGTTGTTTCTTTGAATTATTTTGGTGAATGTATAATTTAAAAAAATGACTCATTATTGCTGTGTGAGTGGGTGTTTACACAAGAGAACCAAAAATAATAAAAAGGAAACGTTTTTCTCTTTGCCGGTGAACGAGGAAAGGTCAGTAGTTGCAATTTATTTTTATTTATACATATAAGATGATATACCCAAGTATATTGAAGTGATCAATCAACACGAAACAGTGTTCATCAAGTCAGAAATATTGAATTATCTAAATTCGGGGTCAATAGAAATGATGAAATTATTTGTTTACAAACAAATCAGTACTGTTTGACACATAACCTCAATATTTCTGCAAACGAGTTTTGATTCGAAAAAAAACCTATAGTTAATAGTTATTTAATCTTAAACAGAATGTAAAAGTAACAATCAAGCGTGTACATCAAATAAATATATATATATATATATATATATATATATATATACATACAGTAACTCATTTGGCGTCAAGCATGTTGTGCATCATTACGACGTCCACCAGTTCTGCTTACATTTTTTATCATCTGTCGACGTATATTGCTTAGTTTTTTGATTTCCTACTCCATACGATACTTCATTTTCTTGCTCATTTATTTGCGGCTATATTCTTTTTGCAGTTAGGCCCAAACATTTTTGAACCCCATACAATAGTGAAGCTTTATTGGCCTCCTACGTATATCAATCTGATTTATCTATTGCGCGGATATTTTTACGTCCATATCAGACAGTTGGGATTTGAAAGTGCGACGTTGCCAGCATTGTGATTCGTTAATTTATACTTATCTCTTTCTTTCACGGAGTCTCGCAAAACGCATTGTCTATTGTAAAATAATATTTTTTTTATAGTTTAACGGTTGATCGCTATCTTATTTGGGCTATTCTAATTTTTTAAGTTTATATACTCGTACCAGATGTTACTACTGCTGTGGATCCAATCGTTCTTTCTCATCGCACAAAAAAACCCTAATATTAGCATGAGTTTATATAGGGGTTTTTCTAAGTTTAATTTGACTAGATTCAAAGAAAACTATTTTCTAGATTATTCTCAGCCTGAAATCACCCACTGCTGAGCGTATCTTCGAGTACCTACCTAAAATACTACCTTCGTCACTAGCTAGCCTCACTCAGGAGAGACCCGATCGAGCTGTGTTTGTCTTACCACAAAACAGTATTTAAATGGTACACCCAAAAAACGGAATTATCCACATATTTATTAATATTTTAAAAACATTAAACTTTTAAACCTCCCTTCGCTGTTCTCCTCTCTACAAGTTGCATTTCTCACCCGATTCTCGTGAAATTTTGTGACCAGGTTCGATAATAAGGTTTTTTTCAATATTCGACGTCCGATTATTTTTCTAAAGTAGTGATATACATATAATAGGCTATGTTCTCCGCTTGCCTAAAACGTAATATTCCTATGTGTCTACATAGTCTAATTCGCACATTGTATACGAGTAAATCGCCAACTCCCTAATTATCACTATGCATATTGCAAACATCGCTGTTGAACTAATCCGCGTTAAGACTTAGACTCATTAGGACTACGTCAACATTGAGACTTAACACGTTACACTGAGAGAAAAAATAACCTTATTTCAGGTTGAATCTACAAGTTTTAAGGTTAAAATAGCACCAATTCGCTGTTTGGTTATACCAACAAGTTAGATATTGTTAATTCTTATTTGTTCATTTAACAAGCAGCTTAACTTGTTATTTCAACATTACATCAGGTAGAAGTTTTCCGATTATCTTAACATGATCAACTTGTTGTAACGACATTCCTAGCTTGTTGAATCTACAGGTTAGCTACCTATAAAATAACATGTCCGGCTCGTTAAAACAATATGCTCGACTTGTAAGACAAATAAGATCAAGTGACAAGCTAACTGTAAACTCAACAGGCTAGGCATGTTAAAACTATATACTGAACTTGTAAAAGTAACAAAATAATTTAACAAGCTAAGTGTACCTATATTCAACAAGTTAGGCATGTCAAAACAACATACCAAGCATGTCAAAATAACGTGTAGAGCATGTCGAAACTATCTGCTAAACTTGTAAGGCCCACTTGCGCGGACCAGAGTTAGCGTCTTAACCCGAGGTTAGGCGGCAAACCAAGTACAAAAGGAGTCGCTTAACTCTGGGTTAATGGCTAACTCTGGTCCGCGCAAGTCCGCCTAAGAGTAGCAAGATAATGTAACAAGCTAACTGTAAATTGGACAAGCTAGGCATGTTAAAACAACATGATGAGCATGTTAAAATAACGTGTCATTAGGCAAGCGGAGAATAAAGGGATTCATGTATACGGACGTCAAATATCGTACAGTATGAAAAGTATGCGTCAAACCGACATCCGTATATGTGTCGCGCAGCTTTGAAGCTATATACGGACGTCAGTTGACAGTATACACTATTCATGCCGCAACATATTCGACGTCCGAGTATTTTTCTAAAGTAGTGCCATAGATTCATGTATACGGACGTCAAATATCGTACAGTATGAAAAGTATGCGTCAAACCGACATCCGTATATGTGTCGCGCAGCTTTGAAGCTATATACGGACGTCAGTTGACAGTATACACTATTCATGCCGCACCACATTTCACGTCAGAGTATTTTTCTAAAGTAGTGCCATAGATTCATGTATACGGACGTCAAATATAGTACAGTATGAAAAGTATGCATTAAACCGACATCCGTATATGTGTCGCCCAGCTTTGAAGCTATATACGGACGTCAGTTGACAGTATACACTATTCATGCCGCACCATATTCGACGTCCGAGTATTTTTCTAAAGTAGTGGCATAGATTCATGTTTGGACGTCAAATATCGTACAGTATGAAAAGTATGCGTCAAACCGACATCCGTATATGTATAGCGCAGCTTTGAAGCTATATACGGACGTCAGTTGACAGTATACACTATTCATGCCGCACCACATTTCACGTCCGAGTATTTTTCTAAAGTAGTGCCATAGATTCATGTATACGGACGTCAAATATCGTACAGTATGAAAAGTATGCATTAAACCGACATCCGTATATGTGTCGCGCAGCTTTGAAGCTATATACGGACGTCAGTTGACAGTATACACTATTCATGCCGCACCATATTCGACGTCCGAGTATTTTTCTAAAGTAGTGCCATAGATTCATGTTTGGACGTCAAATATCGTACAGTATGAAAAGTATGCGTTAAACCGACATCCGTATATGTGTCGCGCAGCTTTGAAGCTATACACCGTGCCCGGGACGTACCCGAAGGATTTTAACCATCGATTCTAGACCCTATTTGGAGTATATAATGTGGTATAACATGTAGTTCAATAACGCATAATTTCCGAGATTTTTATTATGTAAAAAACAATTCAAAAGTTAATTTAATTTGAACTCTGTCACCTTAACTTAAAGCATTATTTACTACGTGGTTTGCGGCCTAACCTCGGGTTAAGACGCTAACTCTGGTCCGCGCATGGTGGGCCTTAGTGCCACTTGCACCATCCCACTAATCCGGGGTTAAGCGGTTAAACCGTTAACCCAGTGTCAAATTGTACTGTTAACCCTGGTAACCGGTTAACCCCGGGTTAGTGGAATGGTGCAAGTGGCGCTTAATGATATCAATAATGTTTTTTGTTTAGTTTATTTTAAGAGATTGTGCCCTCACTTGTGAAAATCAGGTGTTGGCCATCCGTAAATTATATAGCTATTAGAAGTCCGATTACATAATGTATACGCTTAATAGCACACCTAAATACAATACAAAAATATATATTTAATTATTATTTTATAATTATTTATGTTGGATCTCAAATAGGTGCCAAAGTCACATAGATGTATATGCTTAATAGCACACCTAATAACATGGTTATTGGGTGTGCTAAATACAATACAACAATTTAATATCTAATACTTTCTTAAAATTAATTATGTTGGATCTCAAATAGGTGCCAAAGTCACATAGAGTAAATTATCGTTAATACGTTGAATAATACTAATTATTTTAAGTAATTTTTAGACATTGATTTTTTAAGTTTTATAAACACAGAAAACGATTTCAATTGTTTTTACCTGCCATAACTATAGGGTTACCCACCTGTCTAAAATAAAATAATAATCTTAAATTTATGTGTGTTTATTTAATTATTTTTCCTTGTGACTATAGAAAAATACACGGATGTCGAATATGGTGCGGCATGAATAGTAGGTATATACTGTCAACTGACGTCCGTATATAGCTTCATGAATCAAGAAAGATTCATGTTGTAAACAGCAATATCATCAACGTACAACATAGATGAATTTCATCAATTTCTTAGTAAATAATGCTTTAAGTTAAGGTGACAGAGTTCAAATTAAATTAAATTTTGAATTGTTTTTTACATAATAAAAATCTCGGAAATTATGCGTTATTGGACTACATGTTATACCACATTATATACTCCAAATAGGGTCTATAATCGATGGTTAAAATCCTTCGGGTACGTCCCGGGCACGGTGTATACGGACGTCAGTTGACAGTATATACTTCATTCCGCACCATATTCGACGTCCGAGTATTTTTCTAAAGTAGTGCCATAGATTCATGTATACGGACGTCAAATATCGTACAGTATGGAAAGTATGCATTAAACCGACATCCGTATATGTGTCGCGCAGCTTTGAAGCTATATACGGACGTCAGTTGACAGTATACACTATTCATGCCGCACCATATTCGACGTCCGAGTATTTTTCTAAAGTAGTGGCATAGATTCATGTTTGGACGTCAAATATCGTACAGTATGAAAATTATGCGTCAAACCGACATCCGTATATGTATAGCGCAGCTTTGAAGCTATATACGGACGTCAGTTGACAGTATACACTATTCATGCCGCACCACATTTCACGTCCGAGTATTTTTCTAAAGTAGTGCCATAGATTCATGTATACGGACGTCAAATATCGTACAGTATGAAAAGTATGCATTAAACCGACATCCGTATATGTGTCGCGCAGCTTTGAAGCTATATACGGACGTCAGTTGACAGTATATACTATTCATGCCGCACCACATTTCACGTCCGAGTATTTTTCTAAAGTAGTGCCATAGATTCATGTATACGGACGTCAAATATCGTACAGTATAAAAAGTATGCGTTAAACCGACATCCGTATATGTGTCGCGCAGCTTTGAAGCTATATACGGACGTCAGTTGACAGTATACACTATTCATGCCGCACCATATTCGACGTCCGAGTATTTTTCTAAAGTAGTGCCATAGATTCATGTATACGGACGTCAAATATCGTACAGTATGAAAAGTATGCGTCAAACCGACATCCGTATATGTGTCGCGCAGCTTTGAATCTATATACGGACGTCAGTTGACAGTATATACTATTCATGCCGCACCATATTCGACGTCCGAGTATTTTTCTAAAGTAGTGGCATAGATTCATGTTTGGACGTCAAATATCGTACAGTATGAAAAGTATGCGTCAAACCGACATCCGTATATGTATAGCGCAGCTTTGAAGCTATATACGGACGTCAGTTGACAGTATACACTATTCATGCCGCACCACATTTCACGTCCGAGTATTTTTCTAAAGTAGTGCCATAGATTCATGTATACGGACGTCAAATATCGTACAGTATGAAAAGTATGCATTAAACCGACATCCGTATATGTGTCGCGCAGCTTTGAAGCTATATACGGACGTCAGTTGACAGTATATACTATTCATGCCGCACCACATTTCACGTCCGAGTATTTTTCTAAAGTAGTGCCATAGATTCATGTATACGGACGTCAAATATCGTACAGTATAAAAAGTATGCGTTAAACCGACATCCGTATATGTGTCGCGCAGCTTTGAAGCTATATACGGACGTCAGTTGACAGTATACACTATTCATGCCGCACCATATTCGACGTCCGAGTATTTTTCTAAAGTAGTGCCATAGATTCATGTATACGGACGTCAAATATCGTACAGTATGAAAAGTATGCGTTAAACCGACATCCGTATATGTGTCGCGCAGCTTTGAAGCTATACACCGTGCCCGGGACGTACCCGAAGGATTTTAACCATCGATTATAGACCCTATTTGGAGTATATAATGTGGTATAACATGTAGTCCAATAACGCATAATTTCCGAGATTTTTATTATGTAAAAAACAATTCAAAATTTAATTTAATTTGAACTCTGTCACCTTAACTTAAAGCATTATTTACTAAGAAATTGATGAAATTCATCTATGTTGTACGTTGATGATATTGCTGTTTACAACATGAATCTTTCTTGATTCATGAAGCTATATACGGACGTCAGTTGACAGTATATACCTACTATTCATGCCGCACCATATTCGACATCCGTGTATTTTTCTATAGTCACAAGGAAAAATAATTAAATAAACACACATAAATTTAAGATTATTATTTTATTTTAGACAGGTGGGTAACCCTATAGTTATGGCAGGTAAAAACAATTGAAATCGTTTTCTGTGTTTATAAAACTTAAAAAATCAATGTCTAAAAATTACTTAAAATAATTAGTATTATTCAACGTATTAACGATAATTTACTCTATGTGACTTTGGCACCTATTTGAGATCCAACATAATTAATTTTAAGAAAGTATTAGATATTAAATTGTTGTATTGTATTTAGCACACCCAATAACCATGTTATTAGGTGTGCTATTAAGCATATACATCTATGTGACTTTGGCACCTATTTGAGATCCAACATAAATAATTATAAAATAATAATTAAATATATATTTTTGTATTGTATTTAGGTGTGCTATTAAGCGTATACATTATGTAATCGGACTTCTAATAGCTATATAATTTACGGATGGCCAACACCTGATTTTCACAAGTGAGGGCACAATCTCTTAAAATAAACTATAAACAAAAAACATTATTGATATCATTAAGCGCCACTTGCACCATTCCACTAACCCGGGGTTAACCGGTTACCAGGGTTAACAGTACAATTTGACACTGGGTTAACGGTTTAACCGCTTAACCCCGGATTAGTGGGATGGTGCAAGTGGCACTAAGGCCCACCATGCGCGGACCAGAGTTAGCGTCTTAACCCGAGGTTAGGCCGCAAACCACGTACAAAAGGAGATGCTTAACTCTGGGTTAAGGACTAACTCTGGTCCGCGCAAGTCAGCCTAAGAAGATCAAACAAGGCTACCATAGGTACCTCTAATAACTTAAAGATGTATTTGGTATGTAACCACCCAAAAATTACGTCGATATAGACGAACTGCAACCCGACTGCAATTTGTATGGGAACTGCACGCCGACTGCAACGTCAAGAGCAGAGTGGGGATTACTCAACCGACAAGAGCGTAGCTCTTAAGTTACGAACGAACGAACAGATATTTATGCGCGCTTTGTTGTAGCAGATATTAATGCTGGTGACTGTACTTGGGGGTACCAATTTTACCAATTTAAGGAAGAGTCGCAATCACGCTCGATTCTCCATACAAAAGTGGTGTGGTTGTTTTATTTTAAACGTCTCACGCTGGATTTATATGTAACTTGGTACTTACAATATAATAAGTCATTTCTAGGCCGAGTGTTGCTTTTGTCCTTGATATTTTTGTAGAAAAAAAAATTGAGCCGAGTAGAAAGTTTTCACACGGAACCCAAAATCACGAAAAACATTAACTACCTACTTTTTGTTTATTATGATATCAAGCAACAAAAACGAATAACCTAAACATGACCTATCCTATGGTGTACCTATATAAAGAAATTTAATCTGGTAGCAAAGAAATATTGTGTAACAATTATGTTCGTATTGAGACTCGAGTTCAGTCGAACGTGATGGCCATTCTTAGTGTACAAATGTTTTAAAATGAATTAAGACTGAATAATAACTAATAACCAATTAGTAACATTAAGGAAAACAATCGAGCTTACCATACTATATACTAGACTAAATAAATATTTATTTGGTATTATTGTAATTTATTATTTATTTGTTGGTAATTCTGTAGCTCTGCCTACCCCACTCTGGGAATGAAGGCGTGAGTTTATGTATGTATGTATGTATGGTATTATTAAGTGTTTGTACTTTCATATAGGTACTGAAGTCAAATATCACATGTCTGTACCTTTGGTGAACTAGTGACATTGTGTCTACATATAAGGACTAGGATTTTCAAATTATCGGACTTTTAAAGTTTCCGGGTACCCGGGAAATACAAATGTAGGTATGCAAGTCCCTCGAAATTTATGTTTTTTTTAAACAATCTCTCTCCCGAGATAAAAAATCGTATTAAAAAAATTAGTGGGTTTTATAGAATTAACTTAAGTAATTCTTCATAATTATATACTTTGCATTTCAGCAAAAGTTACGATGTAATTCAATTCAATATTCACGATTTGAGGAACGAAAGCAGGTGGTTAAGCTAAGTAAGTATAGGTCTTCGGTCTTCGGCAAACTGTTGTTAACTGATTCGTTTTGATTGAATATTTCAAACCGTTCAAAATTTCAAATACAGTCGATTTGGCAACGTCGCAATTGGACGCCAAATAATCGGCTTTATCGGAAGTGTTTTAGATGAGTATACGCACTGTCGATATACGCGCTACACGAGCGCCGCGCCGTTGATGCGGAATTTCGCGGAAGTTTGAGTTATACAAATGCAAGCGCTTCAGTAATTTTTTGCCTTCCGGCGATTTTTGTTGTACAGATCGCTAGAGCCAAAAGGGCCAAAGTAACATCGATTAAAAAAGTGGCGTCCGGTATACGGACGTCTAAAGCAGGTGGACGCCAGTTTAGATGCATTTCGGCCTATGTGGGACGCCTTATCATCAGCAGGATAAATATATATATATATATATATATATATATTATATTTTGATTATTCAAGTAACTGTTTTTCTCATAATGTGTACCTGTTAATTTATATTAATATTTTCGATGTGTTGACAACCCTACCGTAGGAGTTAATATGGTTTATTTAGGCGCGTTCGGCCAGCATTATACATATATTTTATATGTATTCAATACTTTTACGTGTTGATCGGACCTACTTTGTCGCTTTGTATAGAAGTGAAATATGCCTGGTACAAGCCACAATGAAAAAGTTGGTACCTACCTAACTGTTCAACTCACTTTGACTTGCATTTAGAAGGAGAAAATTTAGAAATGAAAGGTTCTACAGTTTATTGCAAATCTTGTGATGTTTCTTTACAAGCCTCTAAGTATATTGTACAAAAGCATTGTACTACACTGAAACACAAAAATGTAATAAATGTTCAACCGGAGTTTAATAAAGACTTAACAGAATGTTTAGTGGGTACACTACATAAATACGAAAAACTAAATTCCGAGTATAGGAATCACGAATATCATAATGCCGATTATTATAATTCCGAATGTTTTAAAACTCCGAATATAAGTATTCCGATTTTTCATTTTTCCGATATTTATAAATCCGAAATTTCAAAATGTCTAACGTTAACAATTACGATTTTTAAAATTCTGAATTTCAATACACCGAACAATAATAAGTCCGAATGAATAATAATCAGAAATATCAAAAATACGAATTCCGATTATTAAAATACCGATCTTCAAAACTCCGAATATCATTACACCGACTAATAATAAAAGATTAAGATTCCGCCTTAGCTCCGGCGCTGCGGGGAGAGCAGCCATTCGCCCTCGCGTGACAAAAGACGGTCGCCCGTGCTCCGCTCCGCAGCTTCGGCTTGCTGCTCGCCTTCGTCGACCAGCCTCAGCCGCTCCGCTTTGCATGGCTCCCGTCCTTTGTCACAGCGGGCGAGGGCTGCTCTCCCTCCGCGTCTCCGGCTTTTTATATACACTCTAGGGGTAAGACAGACAAGACCACGTGGATTTTGGGGTGCTCCAATTCGGTTTTGTTACCTGTGTCTACAATGGGAACACCCAAATACTCCGAAATATTTTATTCCGAATTTACTAATTCCGATTTATAAAACATAATTCCTAATAAATAAAATTCCGATTATTGAAAACACGAATTTCATTATCCCGAATATCAAATTTCCTAATTAGTAATAAAGTTTCGGAAAATTAATAATCGGAATTTTGTTTTTCGGGCCAATGACACTTCGGGCTTTTCATTATTTGGAGTTATAAAAATCGGAAAAATATACAATCGGAATTTGGAAATTCGGTTAAATAAATTTCGTGTTTTTTAGTAATCGAAATTTTATTCCTTAGGAATTATGAAATTCGGGGTTTTAAAAATCGGAATTAGTAAATTCGGAGTAAAATATTTCGGAGTATTTGGGTGTTCCCATTTTTTAGTTCAAACTAATACACCCTGGAGCCAATTGGATAACCCCAAATTCAGAGTTTTTATTGAAAATTGCTTAATGCAAAAATATGGAAATAAAGTCTGCCTTCCGTGTGAGTCTACCTTAAGGCTAAATTACTTGCCAAACATTTATGAGGAGAAAAAAGAAACAATAAGAAAACAATTAAAGGATTCCTATCTTTATTTGAGTATTGATGAAACTGAAAACCACGGTAAGAGCATTGCGAATGTGGTTCTAGGGAAGTTAGACAATAAATTGTGTCTCGAAACCCCGTATATTCGCAAGTAAAATCTTAGAGAAAACAAATCACAGCACTGTGTCGGATCTAGTAGTTGAAACTCTAAAAGACCTATGGGGAAGCGATTATGAAAATAATGTCGGTAAATTACTGATTTTAACAACAGACGCTGCCGCTTACATGAAAAAGGCTGCAAAGACTCTAAAACATATTTTTCCGAACATGTCTCATATAACTTGTGTGGCCCATGCTTTTAACAGAGTAGCTGACAAAATAAGAAGTCTGTATCCAAACGTCAACAAACTAATTGACTGTTTAAAAAAAGTATTTTGTAAATCACCAAGTCGACTTCGCAAACTCAAAAACGAGTTTCCTTTGATCCCGAAACCCCCTCGTCCAGTGAACACAAGATGGGGAACATGGCTGGATGCGGTTGTCTATTATAAAAATATTTTAAAGAAATTAAACACATAATAAATGAATTTAACAGTCAAGATGCCGCTGCAATAGCAAAAGCGAAACGGTTGTTTCAAATTCCGAATATAAAATATGATATTCATTTTATAGCTGACAAATTTAGTTGCATATCAATAGCAATTGATCAATTACAGAATTCCAAACTAAGCTTAGGAGAATCATTGAGCACCGTTAATGGTGTAATTAGAAAAATGTCCATCTTGAAACTCCATCCCATTGGAAAAAATGTGTATATGAAGTTAAACACAGTTTTGAAAAATAATCCTGACTACAGCACAGTGAAAATAATTTTAAAATTCTACTTAATAATAGAGAAGGTGAAGTTACAAAAAATATTAACAAGAGCACATTAGAACACTATAAAAAACTGACATATTTACCGATAACATCTGTTGAAGTAGAGCGATCGTTTTCGTATCTTAAGTGGATCTACAATAATAGGCGAAAAAGTTTGACACCAAACAATTTAGAAAAACTTTTAATAATATATTCAGAAAAGTAAATGGAAGTATATATATATATATAAGGTTACCATCCACATATCAGATGATTAACGATATTAACAAAATGTTTCTATAATTCAGCCACAGATGTAACAAAATATAATAATAAACCAAAGTAATGTTTCATTTTAAAAAAAAATAGCGACATTTATACCGGTATGTCAAATGTACTAGACAAATGAATATAGTGTGACAACCCTATGATTCGATTTCAATGAATTTTCACCGCTGATAACGGGGTGTGGTAATAGGTCAGTCAAACTGAAGTAGGCGTCCCACAATCTTTTTAAACAAAAGCAGACTTCAGTTTGACTGACCTAGGCTAGGTATGCAATTGACATTTAAAAGAAGTATTTTTTTGTGTTTTAGAAGCGGTTTTTCTTATATTTTTTTATTAGTCTTTTCTATTCTATTTTTATTAGTCTAGTTAATTAAATTCATAAATTTAATTATTTAATATTTTTAATACCAACCGTCCATAAGGTCCATTTCAAACCACAAATATGTGTACACGTGAAAACGTGACCCTTAATTACCATCCAGTCAGGTAAAAGGAAGTGCAACATTGCTTATATTATAGGTACTCTGGTTAGATTACTTTAGCGAAGCATGCCTACGTTGTGCGTTTACTTTTGTATGCCAACACCGCTGCGGCTCCAAGCAGTGAATAGCACGTACGCCACTGGTTGACCGACTGGTATGGGATGGGAGTCTCGCTACCTGCCCCAAACCAGCGGCCTTCATTGCGATGCCGTTTGACCGGTCCTCTCGCTCACACTTATGGGACAAAATCCCTCGCAAATTCCCTCCCACTCACCAGCCGGTTTGTTCGCCTACCAAACAGCGACGCACACTTACCGTTTGACCAACGGCCGGATTTTGTCTCCGTAATACCTATGGCCTTGCGTACTCGGACGCGGTTTTCATCGGTTATTATAAATCTAGTGCTTATAAGTAGCCAATGCTAAAAACTTAGTGACATCACTTTTGAATAACTATATGGTGCTAATATTTGTCAAAAAAATTAAAGTGTTGTAGGACTTCGTAACTATTTGGTATTATAGTGCAAAGGGCATTTTAGTTATAAACATGTTTGAATTATGGTTTTGTACTTTAAATCCTATATCTACAGTGTGACGAATAAATTATTTATGTTCAGCAATCTCACAACATGACCCAAGCAACGTCTAGAAAAATGGAATCTCTACCGAAGCAGTTTGTATCAGCGATGCGAACGCTATTTGATATTATGGATGACAAACATACCGGCTACGTAAGGCTAACCGATATCGAAAACCGTTGGCGTGATGACCGCACTAAGGGCCTGCCTCGGGGAGTTATAGAGAGCCTGCAAAAGGTCGCCTCTCACGATGGTTTATTAACGTTCGATCGTTTCTGTACCGGACTTAAAATATGCCTCTTGTGTAATCAAGTTGACAAGAGCACGGATAAAGTTAACAGAATAAATGACGATGTAGTAGAACCTATCGGTGGCAATGTTAAGTTGAGCGCAAACAACCAAGGCCTCCACAGGCCACCTTCTGCCCCTTTACTCGATGTCGAAATACAACATCAGGATAAGAATTGGAATGGAATAAAAAAATCAGAAAACACATCTCAACACAGAACGATAAGCATGCCGCAGTTGTTAGGACGTAAAGATGCACCATTCCAAGAGATGCAACACCACGGGTCAGTAACTACAATTAATAAACACGAGATGGTTTTTGGTCCTCCCAAACCCCCGAGATTGGAGAAAACGTTAACGGAGAGGAAGGAATCGTCTCGAAAAAGTTACAAACCGGAGGAAGTTCCAGAGTTTGAAAACGAAGATATCGTCGATATAAAGATTGACTTTGAAGAAGTAGCTCGCGCGGTAGAAGAGCCTAGTAGAGGTCCGGGAGATGGCAGATCAGCCCCAGATACACAAGCGCAGCTAGGCGTGCGACGTACGTCGCGGCGCCGCGAGCCTCGGCGGCACACTCTTCATAACGGCGTAGACTACAATCTCCTGAAGCGAATGAAGCAGATCGAACAAGAAAAGGATGTGCTGCTTCAAGGTTTCAACGCGGTTGAGGAAGCTAGGGAATGGTATTTAAAACAGTTGGGCGAGGTTCAAGAAAAGATGCGTCAAGCCGGCCGAATGGGGGCTTACGTGGTAAGTGCTATTGGCTCGACTACCAATGCTGCTATAATAACAACTCATTATTAAATTGTTCAACTGTGGACTCTCATTTTATCAGTACCTAAATGGTAAACTGTTTGCGTGCGCAAAAATGTAGTCTATCGTGCCCTTAAACAGGTAGGTATGTTTTTCTTTTAATATTGTTTTAGATATATTTGAACAATAATTACGAAAAGTGTGGATATAACCGATTTCCCATTTTATTTTAAACCGCGAAAAGAAATATGTTGTAATATTTAATAAATATTATCTAACAACTATTTACAACTTTTATCAATATCCTAAAAATGTAGTGTGCGCTAATAAACGTAAAATGAAGTACATAGTAGAGAGCGCGCCGTCTATTAAAAAAAACCTGTCAAATATGAGTCGGACTCGCGCACTGAGGGCTTGAGGGCTTCCGTATTTAAGATAATATTGTTGAAAAACGGAAAATAATAAACTCATTTTTTTATTAACTTCAATGTCTATGCAATAAGGGCTATTTTGAATAGCCTAAATTTTAATATAGACTTCAGTTTTTTGATATTTCCAAATTTTAATTTCAATTTCATTTTTATTTTTCGCGTAAAATAAAAGTAAGTACATAAAAAAATTAGGTCAAAAGTAGGTACATATATGGAAACAAGTTAGCCTACTGAAACCAATTTTAGAGTTATGGCTGTTATGTTATGTTATGGTGATGGATGTTATGGAGACATCCATGTTACGCCAAAGATGGGTGTTTCCCTCGGAAATCACATATGTACAGTCAGCCTCCTAAATAGCGACTTGATACTTTAGTCCTAACTCATTAAACAAAATTGTGTGGCAGATCAAACAAACATGACTTTAATCATTATAGTTTAAAGTTTTGAATGTATTTATTAAGAAAGGGAGGGCTGCATTACTCCATGCCGGCTGTATTAACGTATCATCCGTATAATAGGTCGTCATTGCAGTTTAAACGAACTATTGATTATAAAGGATTTTTTCTGCTACAAATAATACAATTCAATACCCGTTGTGGTACTCAGGAGCCGTGGAGCGAAGCGCACCAGGAGAGATTAGAACTGCTGCGCGCGCGCGTGCTGGAGCTGAACCGGCAGCTGGGCGCCCTGGCGGCGGGCTGGCGCCACGGCCAGCTGTCGCTGCACATGAACCTGGCCCTGCCGGCCGCGCCGCACCCCGCCGCCGTGCTGCGCTCGCAGAACCGCATGCTGGCCGAGGTCTGTACCAGGAACCACCAGCTGGGCTTGCGCCGGTTTTTATACCCATTTCAATCCTACATTTCCAAGGACCATCTTGATCTTAAGTCTTAGCAAGTCGCCGCCTCTTAGAAACAAACGTACTAGATTATTTAGGCGACTAGAGTATACTCCAGCGTGCAGTGCGGCCATTTCTGAGGATACGAGAACGTTGCAAAAGCAACATACTTGTAGTCATAAGTGTTAGGTGATAACTACAATCCAAGAGATGCCTCATAAATTGAATTCAAGGAAATTAATCGGGTTAGGTAAGTAGGTATGCACGTAGTACTATCACGCTCAATCTTACAAGCTCTTAGTGGTTCAGCACGGGTAGCACACGTTGTATTTTCTCGCCTGTCGCTCAGGTCGTCTCTATTGTTACTGACTAAACAGAAAGGGAGATCCGAGCGACAAACAAGTCGCGGGCAACTTGTGCTAGCCGCACAGGATGATTGTAATACTGGAAGCAAACCAGCTCCCTATTTCACCATCCTGACTATGACAGGTGACAAGTGACTTCAGTGTACAGGCGCAGCTTATATGAAACCCAGGGATGTATCAGCGTGTTGACTTTGCAATGTATACCAAATTGTCACCTGTCACATGTCATTGAAAAGATGGTGAAATAGGGGGCAGACCTGTGATTCTGAAACGAAACAGTAACTGTGAAAGTAAATCTGTACTTGATTACATATCTTTACTAGGCGTTTTTAAGGATATCTATATAATATATCATTTTTTTCTTACCTATTATTTAAAGTAGTTGGAATATTATATAGAGGTAAAATCGTTGTTTGTATGTTGAGAGTTCTAAATTTTCAATTCTTTAACATACTTAGTCAGTACTAACTGTACTTAACAATAATCAAAATCTATCTGTTAGTTCTAATAAAAAAATGTACTTATTAAATAAATAAATAAAATAAGAAATAAAATAATCTACCTACGTGGATGAAGTCCAAATAATATTATGCTTTCATGACTAAACCGATGTCAATGAAATTTGGTATGGAGATAGCTTTAACCCCTGGTAAGATACATTACATCACTAATAACTAAGTCATTATTAAAAGACTATTGAACAAGTTCAGACTCAACTGACCTACTATATGCCATTAAGAAGTTCCTAAGGTCACCATTCACCTCCAACCATCACCATCCACCATTCGCCACATTATTGTGTTGTCTTGGGCTATGCAAAATTTCAATTCAATTCAATAATATTAATAATAAACATTTACACATATTTTTAATAATACTCACATTCTTTACCTACAATAAGTTACAAAATAGTGACTCGCATGCTGATCAGTAAACCTGATAAAATTCCATTATTGTTTCAGGAAGTGAACCGGAAAAATGACAGAATATCAGTTTTAGAGAGAGAAAAGGCAGCTCTTATAAGAGAGGTCCTAGGACAGAGGAACAGAACCAAAATAACAGAGATTTTTTCATAAATGGGGACACATACATAGTCAAGAGTAGGGAAATCTAATTCTTATTAGCATTAAGTTTTTTTTGTTAGCCTATGCTTGTCTCACTGCTGGGCAAAGGCCTCCCTCTGTCTCTCAAGTATTATGGTCATAGCTCATTAAAACCACCTAGCACCCAACCCGCACCACTTCACCTCGCGATGAGTTTAAAAAAAAACCTTACGTAGTGTAGTTGATGTACATCAAATGCCCATACAAATCCATGTAAAGAATACTAACCGCCTCAAGGTGGGGCGGTGCGGGTTGGGTGCCCAGAGGTTCTGACAAGCTGTGACCTTTAAGATTTAAGCCATAATATTATAGAAATAAGATTAATGTATGTATTTTCTT
The DNA here is from genome assembly GCA_927399475.2 of Acleris emargana. Lineage (NCBI taxonomy): Eukaryota > Metazoa > Arthropoda > Insecta > Lepidoptera > Tortricidae > Acleris > Acleris emargana. The sequence continues at coordinate 16,901,938 of OV656836.1, forward strand.
CTATTGTGATACAAATCTATGACTCCCAATAAACAACAGTGCCATACTAATAAATCCCATATATTTACCTAAAACTAAAATGCAATAAATGAAACTTAAATCATGTGCTATGTTACAATTAATCAAACAATAAAATATAAAACTCTTTTACTGTGTCTTTTGATTTTTATGGTATAAGGAATAGTCGTATTCCCTGAATGGTACATCATAAGTCAGGTTACCCTGGTCCCAAGCTCGCTCTATAGCTACAAGTAACTCCTTGTGTTTCTTCTGACACAGTCCAGTTTTGAATGCATCTATTATCTGAAAAGACATAAATTAAATAAATAAAAAATTGCCACATTGACAATTCTGGCATTCTATCAAAGAAGGTGGCTAACTGCAATGTAGTTATGTCATATAAGAATGGTGCTGCGACAGGGCGAGAACAACTTTAACATCAAATAAAGAATTGCCACCTACCTCATCTCATAAAGGACTACATAATAATGCCAAGTACTACCAAAAATAACAATGAAATAATAATAATAATAATAATAATAATAATATTTATTACCAGAATTTTACATTTTGGGTTGCTTAGATCTAGCTTATGCATTAATATATGAGCATAAAGTGTGTACCCCTGACTCAGAAACTAGTAAAAACTGTATTTTCCGTGTCAGTGATTCCTCAATCACATATGGTTTAATGACTATTAATGTATAATATTACTAAGAACATATCTGGTGTTACTTAAGATATAAAGAGACAAGTAAATCAAGTAATAGAAATAGGCATGCATGTGTGTATGTGTGTGTGTGTGTGTGTATGTGTGTGTGTGTGTGTGTGTGTGTATGTATGTGTGTGTGGGTCACAACATCTTCTTAAATGTGTTTTGTATTAGTGGATCATATGATTACGTATTAAGTAAATCCTCAGTTTTGGCATACGATAGCTCTAATAAATAGGCGGTCGTTTTCTGTTTCACCTCGTACCTACATAAGGTGTATATTGGGATGTATTCATGAATTTTGCTGTACAGCCGAGACGAGAGCACTTCATAGTGCCGGGAGGCCAAATACGTTTTACAAGATCTGTAAGGACAGACTCGAACAGAGGTGCGTCGTGAAAGGACACCCACATCTAACGGTAGGGAAGCGTGCTTCCGGAGAATGGTGTGTAAAATAAAAAGTTGTCGTACCGTTAGTACCTGACATTCTTTGTAAAGCAAATTGGTTGAGAAGCGAATATGTTTCATAGTCATCACTTTGAGGATGGATCGCTGAGCTCTCTCTAGACCCAACAAGGTGGACTTACCAGCGCCACCCCAGATAGGAATGCAGTAAGTTAAAATAGATTTACAAAGGGCCTGGTATACGGTGTTGACTAGTTGGGGCTCTGCTACGTGTCTTAGCGTTTTAAATATGTAAGTTAATTTTCGTACCCGTGTTTTTAAGGCCTCAATCTGTGAGTACCATTTTAGGTTGGAGTCTATATGGATACCGAGGTATTTAGTGGAAGTTACGATGCTGGGGGACAGACAGCCACAGGTAGGAGAAGGAGAAGGAGAGCTGCAGTTGTGAAGAGCTATCCTACAGTCTTCAGGTAAGGGAGCAGTAACAGACGTTAAGTGGAAGGGAATAATCTGAGTCTTGCGGATGTTCAGGGTGAGCAAATTGGCTGAGAGCCAATCCATCACAATTTCAAGTGCTAGTTGGGCTGACTGTCTTGCACTTTCCCAGTCATCACCATGGATAACTAGGGCAGTGTCGTCAGCGTAGACAAAAACTTCACACTTTGGTATAATTAGTTTGCAGAGGTCGTTAATGTAAAGCTGAAAAAGTGTGGGACCCAAGATGCTTCCCTGAGGGACGCCGTAGCTGATGTTCTCCGTCTCACTGGTGCCAGAATCAATCCTGACGCACTGCCTACGGTCCTGAAGGTAACTCCGAAATATGCTTAGGGTGTTGCCTCTTATACCACAGCTCTCCAGCTTCGACAGGAGTAAAGGAATTGACACTGTGTCGAATGCCTTCGAGAGATCGAGAAAGATGCCGAAGCACTTCTTTTTGTTATCCACCTTATTGACTATAGCGCCAGTAAGACTAGAGACTGCGTCTTCTGCTGAGACACTTTTCCTAAACCCGAATTGATTACTAGCGATTATATTATGCTTCTCCAAGAACTTAACTAGAGTATTGTTTAAAATTTTCTCTAGTATCTTTGACACAGCTGGCAGAACCGAAATAGGTCTATAATTGGAAACGTCACCCTTATCTCCCTGCTTAAAAATTGGATAGACTAGAGCTTTTTTTAAGGCTAAGGGAAAGATACCAGAAGAGATAGCTGTGTTACATAAATGTGTTATAGATGGTATTAAAGCGTTTCTGGAAGCCTTGATTACGGATGGTGAGATTCCGTCCAGACCGGCGGCAGCATCCTTTCGTAAGCCGTTAATAACGCGTTCTACCTCGTCATTTGCAACCTCTAAGAGTACAAGGGAGTTCACTAGAGAATTAGTGGGTTTAGTTAGGTGGAGCTTCCCAGGATCAGACGCAATCCCAACAGCCAGGTCCCTACCAATACTCACAAAGTATTTGTTAATTTTGTTTAGGGCTATATTAGGATTATCTTCAGTACTAAGTAAGGCACTGGGGGATACAGACAACCGATGAGAGTTTGTAACTTTCTTTATAATATTCCACATGGCCTTGGGGTTTTTGGCATTTTTAATTTCATTTTTTTGATATTCATATTTAAGTTTACGTAGTAAGGTACCGAGATAGTTGCGATAGCGTTTATAGGTAGTAATAAGGATGTCACTGTGCGGAGATTTCCTTAATTGTTTATGCATTTTGTCCCTATTACGTATACATCGTAGCACACCAGGAGTGATCCAGGGTTTCAGGATTTTTTTCTTCCGAGGTGCATTTGACGTAGTAGTGTGGGAGTCAATAACATTTGTTATGATGGATACCAACTTGTCAGCTACCTCATCGACATCAGTACAATTCAACACGGGGGAATAGTCCATTTTATCAAGGTCGTTTTTTACAGCCGTGTATCGTATTTTAACACAGTTACCATTAGATTCAACTTTGTAACAGGAGAGTGAGTGATCAATACACAGCATTGTGGGTAGATGGTCGGTTACTGGGGAATCTACAACAATAGCCATTGCGGTGTAGCTCGTCTTGAGGAGAATATGGTCTAGGCAGTTATTGAGTCTCGTGGGAAACAAATGTGCCGGAAGGAGGCCAAGCGAGGCGATTGATGTAAGGTAATAGTCAGATAGGCGGTCATTATTATAGCGTTTAATATCAATATTTATGTCACCCAGCAGGGCGATATTCTTATAGGTAGATAGGTTCGTAACTAACTTATATAGACTGTTAATAAAGTTATCGATATTATTGTACGAAGGGGAACGATAAATAGATATGATAGCGAATTCCTTACCAATAGTACAAATTAAACAGTTTCCGTCATCAAAAGCAGGCTCCCAAACCTTCACCCCTAGATTATGTCTAGAGTAGATCACTACCCCGTCATTCTGTAATTTGTTATTAAGAGTAGAAAAAGAAGTATAACCGTCTAACATAGGGATCTAGTGATGATTCTGATCTGGTGTGAAATGTAGAAAAAAGTGGAATAATATTATATCTATTAAACAACAGATAAATATCAATCTGATATGATATAGACCAGTATTTTTGCTATTATGTTTAACATTTAGGGAATCAGATTACCGATAGCTAATAAGAAAACAGTAACACTGTATGCATTTGCTTATAGTTTGGTCAATTTAACATGATCCCTATGACAGCCGTTAATCATAATTTCAAACACTTCTATTACTCACAAGGAAATTATAAAAAAAAATGTGGTTCATTATTTTTATTACTGAATGGTATAGGCAAGAAAAATCAATAAAGTTGTTCTGAAAAGTCAAAAAAGAAGTGTATGACGTGTTTTTATGAGTTATCACAGGAATCAGCCCAGATTGGTCCTACAATAGTATCAGAGCTATGACATTGATATGCTGAGGGAAGATGGCCCATTGGAAAATTTACATGTAATTTACAACATATTTCAATTAATTCTATTATTTTAACTGATTATAATCTCGCTCTCTTCACATTGGCTTAATTACTGCGAAACATTATTAAAAAAGAAGATCTAAGACACTTACCTGGCCAGTATGTTCCGAAATAAACTGATCAAGCAATTGAGTGTTCCTGTGATCTAAAACCAAGTATTCATCCCTACAGATAGGACATGGATTTCCTGTAGAAATAATGCCATTTCTAACACAAGTTTTTCTTGTCTTTCGTGGAGCAAGACCGCCTTTGTGGTTGCGTCTATACAAAGCCCAGACTGGTTTATCGCTGTATGTCTGTTGGTAAGCTTTGCTTTGCAAATACCTCATGCTAGTTTCAGGAGGGATAACTTTAGTTCTATCTTTTAAAGGGTCAATTGTTTTTTGTTCTTCGACAGCAGCATTATCGGCTGGTTCGCAGTAGAAACGGACAGTGCTTCTAGCCTCAGTCAGAATTTTTCGTCGTAGAGACAAGTTTATGCCACCTAATAGTGCCATAGTGCAATAGCAAATTTACTAACAAAATAATGCCGGTAAAATTTTAATGTAAGAAAAACGTGACGAATTTATTCCAAGCCTCGATTAGGTAAACTGATATAATGTTTAATTCGATTCTTTGAATTAATGGCACGGATTGTCAATTGATTTGACATTAACAGACATTGACATCGAGCACAGACAAAGAGTTTTTTTTTTTTAAATTGAATCTATGACTTCTAGGCCATTACGAAAACAACATAACAAGAATATAACACTATCACAGATTATATGAGTATGGTAAGGTAATAGTAGATTGATAACCAAGGGTGGAAAGTGACCCATTTCACCCGAGATATTTCTGGCGCTCGAACGAAGTGAGAGCGCCAATAGTTCGAGGGGAAATGGGCAATTTCACCCGAGTTAGACACTCTACTTTTCATTTCGACTGTGAGGAAAATATATTTAATCTTGTTTCCCGCTCTTTCTACTGCAAACTTTTTTTTTTTTATATTCAGAAAAAAGTTAAAATACTCATACTGCCAACATTAGAAAAGTTTAATCGAGGTCACGACCAAGGAGCCAGCAAGGAGGTTGAACGCCGCGCCGAACGAAAAAGTTTTACCTTTATTACGTATTTAAATATTCCATCTCTTTCTTTCATATTTCACAAATTACACTATTCCACCTCATTCTTACCCTAACTAAAAAAAGAGATGGAATATATTCGTGACGTAATAAATGTCAAATTTCTTGTTTCGAACGGATGTTCGGCGTTCAACCTCCGTGTTGTATCCTCCGTGTTGTGTTGTATTGCTCCTTGGTCGTGACCAACTCGATTATTTTTTCTAATGTTGGCAGTATGTGTATTTTCAAGATGGCCGTGACGAACCCTGAAAAAAAAATTGTCATGCTATGCTATCATGGCATTATGTCGGGGAGCAGAATATAAGAGGAATAATTTTAAATGTTGATTTTTTGTAATTGCGAAAAAAAGAGACCAGTCGCAAAATGATTTTAATAATAACCTATAGATCGTAACGTAATAAATACGTCGTTTAACGTATAGTCCAGTTTAGTTATATGAATGATTTTAATATGACGTAGCTCAATTATCTTAGACTCCAGGCCAATCGTAACTATTAAAAAAAATTACTTTCCACCCTAGAGGGGAAAACGCAATTTTCCACCCGGCTATCTACCCATTCAAATTAAACTTTCCGAACAGGAGAGATGAAAAAGTACCTTACAGTGTCCTACGTTACTACGTTATGTTACGCCTTTTAAAATCAAAACCCGTTAATTGGTTACATCGCTCTATGGTGAGGCCTAAGCCTAGGCCTATAATTTGAACGCGTTGATATTAAAGGCCTATAAATTTTACGGACAACGGGGAGTAACGCTCTAGGCAGCCCGCTGACACACTCTAGGTGTGTCAGGGCCCTACTTCAAAAATAGGAGTTACGCTATCTCCATCCCTTTCTGTCAATATAGTCTCAGTTTCAAGTCGGTATGCCATAAGACATATAGCAGCGTAGACAGTAAATCTGTAACATTTGCACGTTCGAAGTGAGAAAAGAGCGATGTACTGTCGCGGCAACAAAAGTTGCTCGTGCGGGCCTAGCCGGTCAATTTTAGTAAAATTACAATAAACTGCTAATATTGATATCTTTAACGGTATGAGAATACCACCTATAGCGTAACTGAAGCGGGAAAGCAATTCTATAATGAGCGTTGCATGGTAATAACAGTTCTATAATTATTTTTATAGCATTGTTATTACTATGGTTACGGTCATTCCGGATATCAGTATTGGCGTTTAGTGAACTCTTGAGATCCTAATATGTATAATAAACAGTTAAAAATATTTTACAGGGCGAACGAATGAAGTGTTACCAAATTCACAAAATCGAGCCTGGTGTCAAAGTAAATGCGACTTACTATCGGGAAAATGTTTTGGAATATGCGTTGGAGCCTTGGGCACGCAAACATTTCGGTAGTAGACCGTGGACATTACAACAAGACTCGGCCCCGGCTCATAAAGCTCGTGTGAACCAAGAATGGCTGAACAACGCGTGCCACAATTTATTTCGTCCACACAATGTCTTTCGAATTCCCCAAACGCGAACCCGATGGACTTCTATTATCTGGTCCATTGTGGAGAGCAAGGTGAGGAGAAGAAAACATGCCAGTATGGATGCATTGAAGAAAGCGATCGTACGTAATTGCCATTCCATACCGCAGGATCACATTCGTGCAGCGTGCAACTCATTTTCATCCGTCTGAAGGCCATAGACAGCAGAAGGTGGTCATATCGAGTTAAAATAAAGTAATCTTAAAAATTTGATATCTTTTTCTCATGTTTTTCTTTATAATGAATAATTTAAGACAACAAAAAAAATCGTAGCCTTTTGAATTTGGTAACACTTCATATCGTTCGCCCTGTAATAAATAACAATTACAATTACGTATATTCAAAAGTAAATTATTTTTAGTTTTTGTATTGTATTATTTTTAATGTTTCAATGTATCTTAAATAATAAATTATAGTTTAATTAAAACGAAATAAACCCCCACAATTCGCTTTTATTATTTGGTTTTGTCTTTTCACTCCAAAGTTCATGTATTTGTTACGGAGTTGTCCAATTTGGAAATTTCCAGAGATTGTGGCTTCTATAGATATTACCCTTCAATAAACTCTGTCTAAATTATTAAACTTCGGTTTGGTCAGGCCCAAACAAACAAGCGCCGCAAATAATTACGAATTTGTGGCGCTTGCAATGGAGACCATGGGACCTTGGTCAACCGATAAGAAAAACTTTATAAAACCTCTTCCCGGCTCACAGACACCTCCGGAGATCCTAGAGCTGGTGCTTACCTATCGGGCTAGCTATCCAGAGAGGTAATGCAGCCAGTGTCATAGGGACCATGCCGCGAGCGGACCTGCTAGAGGGGGTGCTATTTTTATAGTGGTGATTATTATTTACATCTTTAATATTTGAGTAGCTTAGTTTTATATTAATTTGAGTAGCTTAGTTTCAGTTTAATTTAAATACGTTTAGTTTTGATGTATAATTGTTCCTACATATTGTTTAAAATTTTAAAAACCTAGGCTTATTTTTTTTATTTCTAATAAATAAATAAATAAATTAGATCCAAAAATAAATAAATTAAAACGTAATGTTTTTTGTTTGGGCCGATTTTAGTATGATAAATTTTAGCTCACTCGTTTTAATTCATATTTTAAGACTAATTAATTATATACATAAGGACCCAATTCTAAATTGGACTCTAAACTTTCTAATTTTATTTAGGTGTCGCTAAAACACTTTGCTATTCTATGAGCAGTTGTCATAATCAAATGACAGCGCCATGACTGCGCTACTTTGAATCTGACGCTTCTTATTTTAGTCTCTTATACATTGTCAGCTTGACATTCTGGAATAGCACTGCTTAAATGTGCGGTCTAAACTATGTCTTAAAATTAGACAATTTCGTTTTAGTTAGTTTTAGGCTATTTAAGCGATGTGCACGTAGAATCGATTAATCGAAAAGATTATTGATTAATCCACCAAACACCATAAAAAAAAAAAAAAAAAATCAAAAACTTTACTTACCCAATTCTATACGTAAACAGAGGACCCCATTCTACAGTGGCCTCTAAAGTTCCTAATTTTATTTAGGTGTCGCTAAAACACTTTGCTATTCTATGAGCAGCTGTCATAATCAAATGACAGCGCTAATTTGAATCTGACGCTTCTTATTTTAGGCGGTCTTATACATTGTCAGCTTGACATTCTAGAATAGCACTGGTTAAATCTGCCGTCTAAACTAAAATTGGGTCCAATGTTTTTAGTAACTAGGTAGGTATTAAAATTTGCATGAAATTTGTTAACATTTACTTAACACTAAAATTCACAAACTATTAACGCCAGTCGGAATAATGAAAACGACTTTGCTATCTAACAAGACATTTGCAGAAAAATTGATTTAAGTACACGAGAAAAGTTAGCAATAGTTTATTTTTGTCATTATCATTTTAAGCTTGTAGAAAAAGTTATATTATGCAACGGTTCATAATTATTAGCTCATAAGTAGGCTTGGGACTTTTGGATGCTCGCTATGGTTCTAGAATCCACGGAGTCGCCATTATGTTAAAATATTTTTTTAGAAGTCAAAGTCAAAGTGGCTAAGTACATACAACTTGTATGTATATAATTACCAATAATACAATACTCTATTGCTAGTAAACAAAATAAACTAAAACAAATACTTTAAGTAACAATAACAAAAATGCCTTTTTCAATCTACTATTAGTCGTCACTTAAATTTTTTTGATGAGGTACAGGCTTTTTGAATCAGTGCATCATAATCATCATCTATTACTATTTCATGTTCATCATTAAAATGGTACTAAGAATGGATTGAAACATCCTCAATCGGCAAACAGGCATGAGACGCTAAGAGGGCCAGAGGGTTCATAGGCCTGAGAGTAAGTCACCTCGAATTTTGTAAAAAGGCGCCCTGGGTAAACTTACTACAAACAGGGATGGTTTCTTGTTATAAGTAAAACAAAAGTGTAGTTCTCCTTAATATATTTATAAAGTTACACACATACCTGCATTTTACAGACCACTGTAGCAACCTTAGGTCATAGAAAATTATGGTAGCATTATCGACTACAGCAATAGAAAAGTCACTTAACTAGAGCGAAGTATGCACGATGTCGTGTATGTGTAAGGTGAAGTTAAGTGGCAAGCAAAGACCCAAAACACATGGAGAGCGAAGAGGAGGGCTACTGCCCCAAGCCTCTCTAGGTCGCAACACGTGGCACGGAGGTCACGCCCATGTGGTTGAGCCCGAAGCGCCCTTCACGGTCAATCCGGTGGTTAGGACTATGCCTAACTTAACAATAAAACCCTGCAACAATAATTGCAGTTGTTAATACAAGAAACTTTGAAAACTAATCTATCAGCCCTAGCCATGAGGTAACAATAAGTACTTACCACAAAGTGGGTTTTATGTAGATATATAGCGTGAGGCTAGTTGAGACCGGCATACGCACGGTGCCTCCATATATATATAACGTGGCACTGGCTGAAAGAAAACGTAGCTTATTAGAATTAGGTTATGAGTAGTGCTTGCCGACATCGACGTGGCCTCTCCCGATACTCACCTTAATCAGGCACGTATATAGCCTGATGACCCTGTTTTACAAGGCAGGAGTCAGCGCTTGGGATTAGGTAGACTGCATTGAGCTATAACAAAACAGTTTACGTGAATCGACAAGTAAAGTAAAAATACACCTTTAACATGGTGAGACGCGAGAATTACTTACGGTTTATTCGTATAGTTATCGTCGTTTGTTGCCCATTTGTTTAACAGCATGCAGACATAAATAAGTACTGCCACGAGGCATCAAATTGTCATCGTATAATTTGCCTGAAACAAAATGTAAATGGACATAAAAACAAATCCCACTTGGGCACGACGGAAAGAAGCATCGAATAAACACCGCAACTCACCGCTAATTGTCCATTTGTAAAGGATATTAAAATATTACGACGAAGGCAATGCTGCCTCTTCCTCAAGCCAAATCCGAATCAGAGAGCATAGAGCGAACCTAGATGATGTGGCTAATCTTCTACGTCACTATGGATGCGAGACTCATTTCACTCTTAAACGTTGGCAACGCTCGTACACTGTTTTAACAATTTAGAAATCAAAACCAATCTTAAACACTCCAAAGATTATTCTAAAGATATTCCATGAATCCTGAAACAATGTAACTTGACATGCCGAAAAGTATCGAAGGATCCGAGCCTTAGTCCATAGGTCGAAGCGCAGGCGCAGTGAAACGTAACGCACGCTCACGCTTGACCGAATTATTGAAAGGCTCCGTCTCACTCCATTCATAACCAAAGCGAGAGAAAAGGACAACACTAGGTGTATTCGTTCCTCGATTTTGGTGCAAAAGTCTACCAGCGGTAGTATTGCTATATGAAAAAGCTTATCAAAAAAACGGGTGTTACAGGATCACTATTATTTTTTCTATATTTTAACTAATAAATTTATGATAAAATTAATTGCAGTCATAATAACGTGGTTATTACCGATCGATATAACAGCGTAAATCTAACATGTTTTATTTTTACACTTTGACTTTGACTTCGAAAAATAATATTTTAACATAATGGCGACTCCGTGGAATCTAAAACCATAGCGAGCATCCAAAAGTCCCAAGCCTACTCATAAGGTACTGGTGCCTGTAATTAAAGCGCGAGTTTGTGAACCGAATCTACCCTAACCTCGGTACTCGTATCTTAAAAAGCTTCATTATGTAACATTTACATGAATAACTAAGGAATAATTATACTAACATGTACTAATCATAGGTGTCGTATTACAATAACGCAGTGTAGCTTCCTATTTATGCGTAAACGCGAAGCAACGCGATAAGCCGCTTTGTATCTCGGTAGACCTTAAAGCACGAATTAGATTGGCAATAAAAATTGCAAAAGGTGATTGCCGCCTTAATTTAACTTAAGTTCTAGAGCAAGAAGCACAACTTTACTGTAGCTTTCTAACTTGAAAGTTTTACTTTAATATAGATCTATCAAGGATTTTATTCTAAAGTGTAAGCTTTAGAATAAAATCCTTGATAGATCTATATTAATTTTACCACGTGCAATCTCTCGATGTAAATGATTGTGAATTCGAATCGAGAACGAGAATGGGTGCTGTGACGCTGGCAATTTGGGTAAGTAAAGTTTTTTGAAGGGGTGTATATTTTTTTTTCTGATAGTGTTTGGTCTATTAACTAATACCTATTCTACAGTTGTTTTATTTTTACTCATTAAAGTTTTTCTCAAAAAAAAACAAGTCTGTTATGACAGCTTTTAATTCTCACCCTAGCCTCTATGTACATTTTGGAGGTGTGTATTTTTGTAAAAAAGAACACGGATCTATTTCCTCAATATATCCGTCCCCAATATCTCCGCCCCCGAGATTAGGAAAACCGGTCTCAACAAGGCAAATCGTATACCAGATTCCCATTACATTAAAAAGTATACAAGATATGCATAAGTTAAAACCGCTTCTAAAAAAATATGTCTTGGAGAAAGCGTATTACAGTGTAGAAGATTTTTTATTAGGTATATGAATAGTTAAGTATAAAGAATTTTGTTAACATTATTTAATTAAAAAGTGATTTCTTAAATGTAATTTATTGTTAAGATACCTATGAAAGACTGTAAGTAAAATAAAATATTATAAGTAGGTAAATAATCAACCCGGTTCTACAGTGGCCTCTAAACTTCCTAATTATTATTTAAGTGTCGCTAAAACACTTTGCTATTCTATAAGCAGCTGTCATAATCAAATGACAGCGCCATGACAGCGCTAATTTGAATCTGACGCTTCTTATTTTAGGCGGTCTTATACATTGTCAGCGTGACATTCTGGAATAGCCCTGGTTAAAGCTGCCAACTTAACTATGGACCCGATTCTACAGTGGCCTCTAAACTTCCTAATTTTAATTAGGTGTCGCTAAAACACTTTGCTATTCTATGCTATGAGCAGCTGTCATAATCAAATGACAGCGCTAATTTGAATCTGACGCTTCTTATTTTAGGCTGTCTTATACATTGTCAACTTGACATTCTGGAATAGCACTGGTTAAATCTGCCGTCTAAACTATGTCTTAAAATTAGACAATTTAGTTTTAGTTCGTTTTAGACTATTTACGCAATGTGCACGTAGAATCGGGTCCACTGTCTTACAATTAGACAATTTAGTTTTAGTTAGTTTTAGGCTATTTAAGCGATGTGCACGTAGAATCCTAAGAAACTATGTCTTAAAATAAGACAATTTAGTTTTAGTTCGTTTTAGGCTATTTAAGCGATGTGCACGTAGAATCGGGTCCAGAGTATTATTATTGATTCTATAGCAGCATTATATATATTGTATTATGGGCGTCTTACATTACGTACGTTCACGCACACTCACTCACGTCACTAGGCCTTCATTAAAAGTAAAAACAAATTAATAAGAAATGGTGGAAATTAATATGGTGGGTGACAAGTATTCATCGTAAAAGAATTTTTGTAATATTTGGTCCAGTACGAGGTCTGCTACTTATGTAACCGGAATCCGTAATTCCAACATTTTTAAACGCTATAACTATGGAGGTTCCATGATAAAATTCGAACTTTTTTTAATACAGGCCGTTATAATTTATTTTCTCATGTTCGCTAGTCTTTGGTTTTTGGTTGGTTTAAAATGTCATCTCGCTGCAAGAATGGAACTCACGCGTAAAAATGTTCGTGCTATGATCATAGAGTACTTTATATATAACTGAAATGGCTATGATTTATTACGATTTTTGGCGTGATTTAACGCAACAACAGTGCTTAAATCAACTAACTTTAACTTTTGGTGATGAAGCTCCATCGAAAACTACCGTGTATCACTGGTTTAGTGAGTTCAATCGAGGACGTAGTATGCTCTGCTCACGGACGAAGTTAAGGACGGTCGCCCGAAATCGGTCATTGTACCACAAAATATTGAAGCTGTGCGAAAACTTATAATGCATGACCGTCATGTTACGTATCGCGACATAGAGGCGACTCTTGGCATATGTATGACGAGCATTAATAATTAAGATATAAAAAATAAAAAATAGTTCGCGTTGGATCCCGCACAACTTAATTAAGGATCAAAAAGAGGCTCGCGTCAACTGGTGCAAAAAATGTTGAAAAAATATAACCGTGGTGACTCAGAAGCTGTTTATAATATCGACACAGGTGATGAATCCTAGATTGATGCGTATGATCCCGAAACTAAACAACAATCAACAGTGTGGGCATGTTTCAAAATGAGAGGAACTCTCCAAAAGCAACTCGTGCAAAAAGCATCTTGAAGCAAATAGGGTCCTGTTTTTTTGGTATTAATGGCTATGCGGCTATAGTGCCACTAGAAAATCGTAAAACGGTTAATTCGGAGTGGTACACGACCACTTGTTAGCCGGAAGTATTTGAAGAAATACGTAGAAACAACCAGCGACGCAGAATCATTCTTCACCATGACGATGCCAGCTGTCATAACATCACGCGAAACGACTATTTTTGGAAGGTCAAAATATAGAATTAACGGGTCATCCACCGTACAGCCCTGATTTGGCACCCAATGATTTTTATTTATTTCCAAATGCAAAGAATAAATTACTTGGTCAACGATTTTCGACCCGTAAAGATGCCGTCGACGCGTTCAAACAGCACGAGTTATCTCAGAGTGGAAAAAGTGCATTAAAAATTGGTTTCAACGTATGCAAAAGTGCATCGATCATCACGGAGAATATTACTAAAATCAATAAAACCATATTTAGTCATATACGTTTGTTTATTTTTTCTTTTCCGGTTTCATAAGTAGCAGCCCTCGTATTAGTATCGCGGCCATTTGAAGCGGGTCCGACAAGGCGTTAAAGCGCGAAACCACGAACGCCCTCCACATTCACACTTTCACGCGTTCGCGTATTGCTTTCGCGCGTTGCGTTTTCTATATTTGCGAACATGCGCGAACGCAATACGCGAACGCGTAAAAGTGTGAATATGAGATCGTAAGCGGGTTCGCGCATGGTTCGCGCCATGTTTTAATCACTTCGTGTCGGTATTTTGGCTCGTGCTAAAGGGCCTGCGAAAGCGCGAACGCAACAAGACTCAACATTCACGCGCAACTTTTATAAAATATTAGCCCAATACGGGACAAAATATTACAAACATTATCCTATTACGATGAAAACTCGTCATCCACCATCTTCGTTTCCTCCATTTCTTTTTTACTTTTGACCTAGTTACATCGTCGAGCGCGCGAACTATAGTGTGAACACATTGTGCAAACTGCGAATGTGGAGCCTAGAAGAGTGTAGAGCGCACGTAAATTTAAGCGCCCTTAGGAGACCATTAAAAAAAAACAGACATTACCGTTTACGTTACGATTCAAAAGAAACGAATTCTTTAACGTTCTGCTTTTGTGTTAGGTTTTATTAAACTATAATAGAGCAGTGGCCGATTTGATTGAAAAAATATAACACCGTGTTTTGTATCTCAACATTTGTGGTGGTTGTCGGTTGTTGTATTTAATTGAATAAAATTACAAAATATGTCGGAATCTATCGGGGACACTAATACTGAGTAAGTACCCATTAGCACTGTCTAAGTACCCATTAGCACTGTCTAAGTCATGATTGTTATCAATTATATATTTTATTTAGAACTGCAAATATAATATAATGAATGAGCTAATTTCATGCGACATTTGTATATCATTGAGATTACACTAACGTAACTGCTTTATGCAAATGAACTTGTACATCATCGAAATTATATTATGGTAAGGTACAGTTATTGGGCGAGCTTTTCCCTCAATGGGATCTCTTTAGCTAACATCAACTTTAAATTGGTATATTTTGATATTTGTTATTTCGTTACTACTTCAAAAAAAACATCTATCTGATATTTTGAGATGTATGAGTTTGAACTTAATTCTTTCTATTTTTAAGTTTAAAATCTTACGTCACGAAATATGAGATACGAGGTTTTTTCAAAGTAAAGACGATTTATCAAAAATAATATTGAGAGGTAAAATTGAGATAAGGAAACTACTTAACCAATTTTCAAATTTATTTTATTAAAAGCTATGTCCTGTCCCTGACTAATATAGGGTATTTATATTTTGTTTAAATCAGTGCAAAGCAAGAGCAGGTCACTGGTTGTATTGATAATAAACTGAGAAATAAATAAATGAAAAGCAAGCTATAAAAAAAAAACTAAAGCTATAAAAACTGCATTTTTATATTGTCATCCATATACCTCCCTATGTTAATAATTGACATTTTGGCCGTTGTTGTGTATATATATTTTTTTTTAAGTTTAACTGCGCTCTGCGTAGTATGTGTGGTGTGAAACTGATTGATAGAGTAAGAAATGAAAAAATCAGAGAGAAATGTGGATTAAAAGAAGATGTAGTGACTAAGATTGAAAAGGGCATGCTTCGATGGTTCGGTCATTTGGAAAGGATGGATGAAAGAAGATTGACGAAAGAGATATACAGGTCGAAAGTGAGTGGAAGGGTCGGAAGGGGCCGCGGTCGGTAGGCGTATTTTTTCGAATCAAATCAGAGAAATACTGGAAAAGGGCTGAATCTTAAGTACCCGAAACCGACGTGCGTACATGACTCGATGTATGAATGTTGAAGAAGCAAAAGAAATTTGTCAAGATCATAGCAAGTGGAAAGAATTGCCTACCCCTCTGGGAAACAGGAGTGATTTAATGTATGTAAAGTTTAACCTGGGTTGGTGAAAGGATTCTAACGATACCAACCACATCTAAATTTGCTCGGGCATTTAGAAGTTATGGTGCCAAATAGAATAGTTCATACATGAACCGTGAAAATATTACACTCCTTTTTTCAGGCAGTTGTGTAAAAACAAGAGAGTTAGAAAATATTCTCAAATCTATGTATTTCTTATTGCACTTTAGAAAGGTGATTATTAGACATTTTTGGTGTGTTGTGTACAACATATTTTGCCTTCAGCTTCTAAATTTTTGCTCGGCTGCTCATCAGTCATAGGCATTACTTCTTTCCAGTGCCCAGTAGTGAAATATAATCTACTCTTATTATATTAGCAGGAATGGCCCAAGATCTTAAACAAATTCCTTAATTTTTCATATTTTTACTGAAACTAATGGGTAACGATTTGAACTATTGATGTGATGTGTAGACTGTAGGTATTACCTGTCTCATTTTCTTTGTTTTCTCATATAGGCTGAATGCAATGCAGTGTCATGTCCCAATTTTCCTAAGTTATAGAATTATATATATATTTTCGTGCGTAGGTATATGAAGATCATTTTTGATTAAGAAATCTGGTTCTGTCATTAAGATTTAAAGAGGTTATTTTTATAGTCGAGTGTAAATCAGCCAAACCATTGTTTTTGTATGTGTCAAAAAAAACAGATTAGTAGTATGGGCTCAAGCTTGTTCTGTCTGTATTCCTAAAATGTCATCATCATCATCATGTCAGCCGAAAGACGTCCACTGCTGGACATAGGCCTCCCCCAAGGCTCTCCACTCAGACCGGTCTTGTGCTTTTCGCATCCACCGCTTTCCCGCGATCCTTACAAGGTCGTCACTCCATCTTGTTGGAGGCCTACCCACAGCTTCCTAAAATGTATGCTTCCTAAAATAGCCCTCTAGGCCATTGTCAGTTTCGTATGATGTCTACATCCTACAGTCTGTTTCCTGTAGTCTGCTTCTCATAGTTGCCAGTTTTCTAAGTTGTTGGCTTCTCATATTTGCCAGTTTTCCAAGATGTCTGCTTCTTCTTCTTCTTCTGTTCTTTGTTATGTATTTCACAAATAAATGATTTTCTTTATTTCTTTATTTCATACAGTAGGTATGCTTGCTAGGGATAATTTTTCAAAAACTTTTACATTATTATCTGCTACACCTCAATAATTCTAACCATTTTTAAACAAATAAAAACAGGGCATTACGAGAAGCTGACATTGTACGAAATTGATTTGTAGAACACAAATAGTGGACATTATAGGAAACATACATTGTGGGAGTTGGACAATAATAAGCGGGCAATATAGGAAGCAGGCAATTTTTGGAAGTGGACATAATAGGAAGCAAACATTATAGAAATGCGCCATCATAGGAAACAAATAGCAGACATTATAGGAAAGACAAGTTTGTTAGAAGAAGGCCATTTTGACAAGCAGATATTTTAGGAAAAAGACAATGAGCCTGAGCCATAGTATGTAACGAAGTTAAAAGGAAAACTATCACAGCTAAATAACCTTTACGAGTAAAAGTTTAAAGTTAGCAAGCAATAGTCAACCAAGTTATGAACGAAACCTGTGCGTGACCTGACATGCTCTTGGCCAGTATAGTATATTTCTCTGTTTGTCCTGGTCTAGTACCTAGTAGTATAAGCCTAGAGCTTAATTTGGAACTAGGTCAATTGGAGTGAAATTGTCCCCTGATATTTATGATTATTTATTTTATTTATACCTAACTTTCTTTAACTTCGAGTTCGAGTTCTTTTCGTCTCCGGATTCTGCATGTACCTAGTCGGGTGATAAGTTCTGTTACTGAGATTTATTACAAAAAATAATGTATTCTGAACTATTGCAATTACCTATTTGATGTACGAGCTTGAAGTATTCCCATTTCTGGCGAGAAAATCTAATAATGGCCCCAACACGTGTAAGAGTTCTTGTAGAGAGTTCTAATTTGCGTTTGAATTCTGATACTAATGTATTCCAAGCAATTATAAGATCCGCTTGTACACCGGTCAATCTTGATGTCTCATTAAATCGACTTTACGATTTCACATGATTTTGCAGAAATACGAAAACACACCAGATCTCTTGCTTTTGTAAGTTGGAATTAAGTAATACTGAGAATTATAATTTTGATTTCTCTAAACATACACAGAGAGGAAGTTTTATAATATTATAAAAAAAAAGTTCTTTGGTTTGGTACACAAAGAAAATATTAAATTTTTAGCGTTTTCAAAAAGTGAAATTTACAGAACAGTCGTGCGTAATTTCATAGATGTTAAAAGATCGTGTCGGAAATTGCGGCGACTAACAAGAATTTGTTCTTCAAAATGTACATTAATGAAGCGTTTAATTTTTACACACATTGAAATAAATAATAAACATAAGCTAGTTTTATTTGACTCAACCTTAGTAACAGAATTTATTAACCAACTAGCCACCACCTTGGTGTTGTTGCCCAAGCGAATTGCTGAATGTAAGTGTTAAATATTTGGACCACCTGCGTGATTCGTCGTCAGATTTGAGGGGTAAGATTACAGTCGAGCGAGTCTACAGTCTTTTAAGAGGACTCGAAAGTAAAGAGATATCGTCAGATTCAGATTCAGAGTCCACATACATCAGGTGGCTTATGGGCTCTTTAGCCTACCTCCGTTTACCTAATGAAACTAATTTTTCGTATGCATTAAATAGTTGCGGTACAGCCTTTCCTTTGCTACAAACTTGGTAATTTTTTAATATTTTAGTTGATACTTTATTTTTTTATTTTTTAGTACAGTTGAGGAACCAGAAATATCTGTACGATAATTCAGTCAGAAATATGTGAGCATTTAAAGAGTCAAAAAGATCTGGACATTTACATGGCCATAAATAAATGAACAATGCTAGTCAAATAAACATATTTAGTCATATAGGAGGTCATAAACATCCAACGCAACTATCACGTCAATGAGAACAAAACCCAAGCCAAAAATATCTATACAGTCAAGGGCATTAATATTGAGAAATACTAGAACAAGGGTGCTTAGGGTATTAAATAAGGGATGCTGAAATCACACACAGCTGTTGCTTCCAAGTTTCATTCAAGACGAAGATCTACGGCGTACCTACCCTCAATATACTAACTTAGAAACTATCCACATATATCACACCTCCCCACTTAAATCTAATCTTCATCATCATCATCAGCCCATTTCCGTCCACTGCTGGACATAGGCCTCTCCCATGGCACGCCACTGAGCTCGGTCCTGAGTTTTTTGTTTCCAACTACTGCCAGCCACTTTTTTTATGTCATCGCTCCATCTAGCTGGAGGGCGTCCCACACTACGTTTGCCAAGCCGTGGTCTCCACTCAAGAACAAGTCTTCCCCAACGATTGTCGGTTCTGCGACAGATGAGACCGGCCCACTGCCATTTCAGCTTGCTAATCCTTTGGGCTATATCAACAACCTTGGTCTCTAAATCGAATGCTTACACTATATTCTTATCATAACAACATAATGCAAAAAAAATATATTAATCTACATCAAATTTATGTTTACGGAATCGGTTCGGTAGGGGTCTGAAATTAGTAGTTTTTATAGATTTAAAAAATTTCTACATTAATCTACATAATGTAGAATTTTTTAAATATTTTTTTTATGTAGAAAATATGCAATGGAACATTTTTCCTATGGGCCACCGTTTACAAGTTATTTGCGAACAGCTAAAAAACTTTTACACTCCCCCTCCCACCCGTATGTGGTTTAAAACACCATTCCCTACAACTATGCCAAAATTCGGGCTATTCCCAGTAGTCCGCACCCCGTATTTTAAATAACCCATAAAAAAAAAATAGCCTGATATTAATCACTTTTTTAAGTTGGAATTTCCAACATTTTCAGTATGTCCGACTGGCGCATAGTCCCCATTAATTTTGTCGGAGAATCTACTTTTTGACTTTCTCATAAATTAATCTTTAAATTTCAATAAGAATCGGCTTGGTATTAGTAAATTTTTGGCACCCGGACTTATCGACAAGTTTCAAGGCCTCTAGCAAAATTAGTCCCCACTACCAAGATTTTTGTCAAATATAAAGTTTGTCCGACTCACTGAAATGAAGCGATCTAGAAAGTTTCAGCCTGATATTTATGACCCGACAAAAAGGTCTACGGACGCAGACCTAATATGAAATTGAACACAGTTATGTTGAATTAAACAGTGCGAACTACTGGGATTTTGATTTTCCCACTTGTCCGCAGTGCGAACTACGGGGTGTGGACTACTGGGAATAGCCCCAGAATTCGCTTATACATGAGTTTTTTCCCCTGATTTTCCTTCGTTGCTTAGACTATATAGATCCCTTGCTGCTACGCGAAAATGTTCTAAGGAGACCTTTACTAACTTTCGCAGTTCTACTGATAATCGACATTCACAGATTTTTGATAAATACAGTCAGCGAGAAAATCGACAGATTTGAGTAAACATTTTATTAATGCCAGTCGGTCCCATTTCTATCCAGGATTAAAATCCTCTTTGAGACCAACTAAGTTTAGACTAGGACTGGAACCAGGGACCGTAAAACCCCTTTCATTGATTAAGTCTATCGGTCGGGTAACTACATCATATACTCTCCCAAACTTTAGCGTATCCCTATCGACAGGCTTACCCTAATGATATGGAAACTGCTTCGAATTAGTTAACTACAACTGGTTTCAGATTTAAGCACTTAGCATTACGTTAGTGTTACCCTATCCATTCTCCCTCTCCGTTGACTCTGTTTCGGAAATTCGTGTGATTGGTTGGTTTCAACCTTGTGTGTGTGGATAGCCAATCAACTGCTAAGTAAGGGATGTAACGAAAAAAATGTAAATCTAAAATGAAAAAATTGGTACAGTATGGTTTAGTATCTATATATTCTACTATGAAAACAATAAGTAGGAGAATTAACATTTGTCTATTTCAAACTATTTTGTCACTACTGTACTTTCTGTATTTATTCAAATTCAAATTCAAATGTTTTTATTTGCATAAACAAGTGTACAAGAAGATGTTACACAAATATAGGATAGTTCCATTCCTTGTTTTACTTGGCGTACAAATATTTCATGATTAGGTATTTAAGTTATAAGGTACATGCTTAAAATAATTACAAAATTCAATGTCATCTAAAAATAATAATAATTAAAAAAAATAGCGATTATATACAGGGATAGTAACGAAGTTAATAAATTAAATAAATTGCATGATTTGTCAGTACTCATAATTTACAATTATACATGAAGTCGTCAACAGAGTAGTAACTATTTTCAACCAGGTGACAAAACAATTTTTTTTTAAACAAGTTGAATGGAAGTTCCTTAAAACTATCGGTTAGCGTATTGAATATTAGTATTGCCATTCCGTAAACATTCTTTCTAACAAGAGCTAGGTTCGTTTTGGGCATAAACAATTTATTCCTATATGCCCCTCGCCTTGATTTTCTTGTAACGGTTTTAAAAAAGGATTGATGTTTCCTAACAAAAACACACATTTCAAGAATGTACATTGCTGGCAATGTTAACAACTTTCTATTTTGAAATAGTGGTTTACAACTTTCTCGGAAGTCTGTCCCTGTTATTGCCCTGATACATTTCTTTTGTATTTTAAAAATGATGTCTACATCCACCGAGTTTCCCCACAGAATAATGCCGTACCTTAAAAGGGATGCCACGTAGCCATGATATGCTGACATAGCTGCTGCTTCTGACACTACGTTGCGAATACGGTGTAATACGTATACAAATCGATCGAGTTTAATGCGTAGATTATCAATGTGAGGCTTCCAGTTGCAAAAACAATCTATAGTTATACCCAGAAATGAGGTTGACTTTACTTCTTCTACATATGAACCTTGGTATTTAATATCTAGTGAAATGCGTTTACTTTTGTATGTTTGAAATTGCATAATTTTCGTCTTACTTAGATTAATTTCTAAATTATTGTTATTTAGCCAAATAATTATTTCTTCTAAAGCCTTATTAATTTTTGCTTCAAATGACAAGGTATCGTTACATCTTATGAGTAGAGTAGTATCATCAGCAAAAAGGATACAATTGTGATTCGTGACCTTCGGTAGATCGTTTATATATAACAAAAACAACAATGGGCCCAGAATACTGCCTTGTGGCACTCCAAATCGATTGAGTTTGTAGCTTGATGTAAAGGTTATTTTATCATTACCAATCAATTTAGTGATTTCCACGCATTGTTCCCTATTTTTGAGATAGCTGGCAAACCAATCCAATGCTGGACCTCGTACTCCGTATCTATATAATTTGTTCAATAAAATGTCATGGTCAACAAAATCAAATGCTTTACTCATATCGAGTAAAACTGCGACTATTGGAAATTGTTTGTCTAGACTTTCCGTAACCTGCTTCACCAGATGACCACACGCCAGAGTCGTTGAACTATTCTTCCTGAATCCGAATTGTTCATCGCTAAGAATTTCATGTTTTGTCATGAAGTCTAACATCTTGTCATGCATTATTTTCTCAAAGATTTTCGAGATAACTGGT
Organism: Acleris emargana; assembly: GCA_927399475.2. NCBI lineage: Eukaryota > Metazoa > Arthropoda > Insecta > Lepidoptera > Tortricidae > Acleris > Acleris emargana. The sequence goes on from OV656836.1 coordinate 16,924,379, forward strand.
ATTAAGGTGATTGGTCGGTAGTTCTTTAAATCTGATATAGAGCCCTTTTTATGTAATGGCTTAATTATGGAATATTTTAATCGTTTCGGAAAATTACCCTGCAAGAAAGATACATTAATTATATGACAAAAAGGCACTGATAATGCACTAGCGCATAATTTTAAAACTTTGGTACATATACCATCGTAACCTGTAGCTTTTGTGTTGTTTAAACTTTTTATTGCCTTTGTAATGTCTTGAGCGCTAACTGGAGACAGGAATAAACTATTTCTATTTTGTAGTATGTTACAACAGTAGGGTTTTGTTTGTTATTGAATTGGTTTGTTTGTACTTTCAATAAAGAAACTATTAAATTTTTCAGCTATTAATTCAGGATTTACTATTTCATTAGATTCAATTATAATTTTATTAATTTCGTTGTTATTTAATTTAATGTCACAGTTATTTTTTATTATTTGCCATGATGTCCGACATGTGTTTTTCGAATTTTTAATGAGCCGACTATTTGAAATTTGTCTAGCTTTATAAAGACATTTCTTTAAAAGCCTTGCGTATGTTTTATACTTTTTTAGATGTTCTGTATTTTCTTTAAATTTACTCGCTATTCTGTAAAGATTTCTCTTATTTACACAGCATCGTTTTATGCCTTTGGTAAGCCATTTGTTCATTATGGGTTTAATATATTTTTTAACTTTAATCAAAGGAAAACATAAATTGTAGAACAAGCTAATCAGGTCATGAAATTCATCAAACGCCGAATCCGTGTCTATCGCATTAATAACCTGATTAAAGGATAAAGCGTACATACATTCTGAAAATTTTCTTAAGTTATCCTGACCGAAATCTCTCAATGTTTCATGCCAAAACTGAGGTTTATTTTTAACGGCTTTTCTAATATTTATATTACATGTTAGCGTTTGACCTGTCTCGTGATCTGACAGCGCTAGAAAATGAATTCGGGGAATACTGTTTGCTATATTACTTGCAATTAAATCGATGCACGAAAATTTTCGCGTTGGGGAAACAATATGATTCTTTAAGTTATAATTAGACAGGATTGATACTAATTCTTTTTTCAATTTATTCTCCTTTAAAAAATCTATGTTCCAGTCACCACAAATAAGAACGTGCTTATCTTTATTGGTGGTAATTTTTTTTAGTACTTGGTCGAGTAAATTAAAGAAAACGTTAACATTTGATGCCGGCGTTCTATATACGCAGATCACAATTAAATTATAGACAGGAATTTCAAGACCACATGCCTCGAAATCGTATTTCTGTGAAAATGAGCTAACAATACTTAAAGGTATAAAGTCAAGGTTGGCTTTTACAAGAATACATGTGCCCCCTCTCTTTTCCTTATCTCTGCAGTACGATGCAGCAACGTTGTAATTATTTACGGTTAGATTTGCGATAGATCCAGCCTTTATGAATGTCTCACTCATGCAGATAATATCAATATTCCCTAGATCTGACCGTAAATCACTAATCGCTACCTCTACAATATCCCGTTTAGCTAATATTCCAGCTATATTTTGGTGAAGAATATTTATTTGTTTTATTTTATTCACGAAAGGAATGAGCCTGATCTGTCTTCGTTGAGTACGTATGAAAGGACTCAGTTTCCTCTAACTTCTGGTTGTATTGATGTATAAAATAAAATGTTTTATTAATACCCTCGAAAATGTGCCTAATGCCCTTGTTATTAATGACTCCTGACACCCTATGAAACATATCGTAGTCAAACGACAATGACATATTTGAGTCTACTAGAAAAGAGTACTCGTACCTCAAGTTATCCAAGTAAAGCAGATTATTGAAAGTCTCGATCCTCGAATTAAACATCGCTCCTCCTGTATCTTTACATGTAAAGGTAGGTAAACAGATTATAAAATTTGTATGGAGTAACTTTGATAGTGTACTGTTTATTATTTGCACTAATTCACAATAGTTTTTAGTTTCCATGAAATCAACCTCACCAATGAGAACAATACAATAATCTTTTTTCGTAAATGAAGCAGTTTTTAAATGTATGTTCCGAAATAGTTCCTTAACTCCTGAGTTCGGTGCTAGATAGTGACAAACCTGTAAATTATTAGGTAGCATACTTAGAGCTATATTAAGTATTTTGTTCCTTTTGTTACTGCTTACTATACATAGGTTGTTAGTCCGTTCTTTGACGTGTCCCGGTATCATCAAATACTTGTCCTGGCTAAGGCTCGGAGACGATGTTCCTTGAATATATTTTCCCACGGAAGGAAATAACCTGGTATCCTTTATGACGGGTGAAACTGCGATCGTGGTTAATCCTTTTTTAGAAGTAAGTTGTAGCTTCTGCGTCAATGTGTCTACTTCTTTTCCCAAAAACTCAATCTCGTTTGCCGCCTCTTTGAGATGCTGTTCCAGTAGTAAAATTCTGCGTTGCAAGCAGAGGACATTTGTGTTTTGATCAGGATTTCCCTCTGTTTCAACCATTGACTTAGTGACAGAAGGCGTGGAGGATCCATTTGGAAGCATCATTGAGTGTCTCTTTTCCGCTCTTACGTTGCTATATTTCTTCTGTCCTACTGTTGACGAGTAACATAAAGTTTGTAAAAGGTTTTTTTCCATATTGAGTTTATTTATTTGTCTTTGTAATACATTATTTTCTATGATTCTGTTTTCCAGTTCATTTTGCGTACAGTCTAGTGCGGATGTGAGTTGGCTAATTGTTTCCTTCATTTCTTGCAATATATTTGCCTGATTAAGATCTATTGATCTGTCCGCACTTTTTGATAGTAACACCGATGATAACAGGGTTTGCGAAGAGAATGATTCGTCACTGGTGTCGCCTAAACCGGGAGACGTAGCAATCGCAAGGTTTTGAGTGCTCTTTTGGGGTGTATTTGGAAGTGTTGTTAGTGATACTTCTGTGGCATGATTGGCAACTGTTCCCTGTTTTCCAGGTGATTGTAATGTTTTTTTATTTTTGGGTGATTGTTCCTGCTTTTTCCTTAAGGTGACATTAGAATCCGCATTTAAATTTTTACCCTTACTATGTAATTCAATACTTTACATTTCCATTTTTTTTTGACTCTTCGCTCTTTAGGCAGTACATCTTTTCTGAGATGCCCGCGCAATCAAACTCATAGTGCTGTTTGCATACTGCGCATGAAAGTGTGTTTTTTATATCAACTGTTGTTTTACATTTGAAGCATGTTATTTGTGCCGCCACCTTCCGGCCACTAGAGGTAGCTTTGTTGTTTACTCGACTTGATGCCATTTGATTGATTGCAATAGTTCTGGTACTTATCGCTAGATGGTGTCTACTACACACTTGCGCCCTCTATTGGTGAGTAGCGTTATCGTTCATGAATGTCAATAATTTTAACCAATTAGTTCAGAAACTCTTTAATAGGTGGCGTTGTAAAGGTTGTGTTTTAATTTGCTGTATTTTTAAATTCAGACCGAAAAATTCAGCGTAAAACAGTCTATTTAGTACACTGACCTTGTATTATTGTTAGTTGAAGATTCTTTTCCAGCTTCTGCATGTAATTCTTCTTAAACGGCACTTGAGGGTAAGAACCGTTATAAACTGTTTTTTTAAGTTATTACGATTATTTTGCACCTTCCACAGCAGATATCACTTCCCGTTGAGTGTTATAACTGGCTGTATGCAATTTGCGTAAAATTGTACCAAAACAAAGCTTAAATAATTTTATTTGTTTTTTTAAACACAGAGCCGATGTAAACTCAAGTACAGTGGCGCCGCCACCATTTTATTACTCTTCGTTCGTTACTATTATACAGCTTCTTTCGAATTCGAACTCCTTACATATCAGATTTTAACGAGCTTTTTTTTACTTTCTTAGCGGCAGCATTCCATCCTGCGGAAGTCATTCATGTCCTTGGCAAGTTTTCCTGTCTTTCTTATGATTCCCTTGAATTGGGTCCAATAATGCTCGATTGGGCGGCACTGCGGGACATTCGGTGGGTTAAGTTCCTTGGGTACGAAATCTATATTGTTCTCCTTTAGGAACTCTACAGTGTCCTTGGCGTAATGTGTTTCAGCGAGATCAGGCCAGAACAACGTAACGTAAGGACGGTGTGCTTTTTGATAAACAGCAGCAATCGTTTCTTTAAGCATTCCCTTTATAAAAATGTCCCGGTTGATTGTACCTTTTGTTACAAAAATAGGGCTTTTTTTCGCCACATTCACAGATGGCCTGCCATACGAGAAATTCAACGCAAACAGTCGTTTCTGTGTCTGGGAGAGTCTCGTATTTGCTGCCTGTGTAATATTGCGGGCCAGGAAGGGTTGAAAAGTCAGTTTTACTGTACGTTTCATCGTCAATTAACAAATGCGAAATTAACAGTTTTTTTCGTTACAGCCTTTAGTCCAAAAATGTTTTGTGTGGACTACGCGTAGATATTAAAATAGCTTGAAGCCGTTCAATAAATACTTCATAGGGAAAGCCTAACGAGGGTTTTAAGGAATTGGTAAGTCGAATTAATTGTATCGTACCTATGTATGGGATAGCTTTTCATTTTGGTAAGTCGAAGATATGATTATCGCATCGTTAGGGTTTATAAAAACCAGTTAATTATATACCCTAACGAAAACCCTTTAAAGGATAAGAAGTTCAGGTCCCTGACTAGAACACTCACAAATCAAAGAAAACTCTTTCCATACCTATACAGTTCGTAGGGTAATTAATTATAAAGTGATTTTTTTTAGCGTAAAGGTCATTAAATTTAGGGAAAACTACAATTAGGATATATTAGAAATGAGAAAAATCCGTATTACTTTAAAAAAAAAAATAGTCTGTGCGGAAAGAGAACTGTAAATACGAACATTTTGCTATACCTACTGATAAAGCTGGCCGTCATGGATGAAACAGTTTAAATATTTAAAAATAATGTAGATACTTACTGAATTTAAATTTTGAAATTAGAACGATGACCAAATCATGATTAATTTGAATTCGTTTTCACAATCGACAAGTAAAGAATGTTTGACATAAACTTAGCCCTTTCTCTTTCTTACCCTTAAAAATAGACAAAGAGAGAGCCAAACTTAAGTGGCAGATAAATTTACTCGTCTATTGTGAGAGAGGCCCTTGATAATTCTGCTTTCCTAAGCAAATAAGCAGTATCCCAAAATCAATAACCAAAGCAGTTTCAGTTCTCTACTCTTAGTAATAAGGTTGATATTGCTACAGGAGTTTTACCTTACTTACTGTGTATTAGTCTAGGAGGGCAGAATTGAACCTAACCTCACGGCTTCTGCGATGATCTTTAAAGTCAACAGTTACATCAAAATAAGAATTTCGGGCAAATGAGCACATTATGGCCTAACACATTCAGGCATAGGTACTACCTATGTTTTTTTATTATAACATTCTACAGATTAATTAAAGCAAAATTTCTCAAGACATGGTTATCTTCATTCTTTTAGGCGAACTTGCACAAAAAATCGAATACTGGGTTAAGACATTAACTCGAGTTAAAATGACAGTTTTCGACGTCTCCAGTATTAAATTTTATTTAAGCATAAACTAACTCAACTTAACTCATAAGCGTAAAAAACAACATGCGAAAGTTTCACTTTGTAATTAATTACCAGTGATCGGAATAGGTAGTGCAATTTCGCGGGATTTCGGTGCGTAAGCTTAGTATTGATATATCTTGTAATCCCGGAATTTCACTTTGAAAAGTTTTAAAGTTTGTGTTTGGTTTAAAATAAGTATCAGGGGACATTACACAGTTTGACCTAGCCTCACAGTAAGCTCAAAAAAGTTATTTATTTATAATTTTGACAATTTTACTGCTAGTACAAAGTTTTATATTTTACTGCTAGTAGACACTTTCATTCCGACATTCTCGTAAAAAAAACCTTTTTTTGATAATTATCCCTGTTATATTTTATGATTGTACCTACTACCTACATTTCCCGATAATCCCGGGTCTTATCCATATTATTTATAATGTTTGAGGTCATTCACCCGAAATTGCACTACCTATTCCGATCACTGGTAATTACCCAACTATGACTATTACTTGTGTATGAGAAAAGTGTTCTTTGATTTGTGGGTGTTCTAGTACTAACCTTAGATAGTTGGTCTCAAAGAGTATAAATACTCAAATCCGTCGATTTTCTAGCTGACCGTACATTTTATCAAAAATCTGTGAATGTCTATTTTCATGGGGTGCCCTTCGACTGACCTAAAATTTCGTGCTAAATTTTTATGGTCGAAAAAGTTTCCTATAATTTTTGGCATACTTCTTTATAAGCATAAAGATTTTTATGCATACATATCTTTTGTACTAAACATTTTTTTGTCTAAAAAAATTATTATTAGAAGGCTAAATCCATAATATTCTTTGGTCGAAGCCCCCCCATCCAGTATAAAACACCTAGGTCTCAACTAATGTATAGGTTAGGTTAGAATTGTGTCAAGACGCGACGCGCGACAACTGCGCGGAATAGGAGCTCCAATTTTTTATTCCAAACAAATGTTATGCAAAACAATTTGGATCAAACAATTTTCGACATTTAAATCATTAGATGAAACGTTGGCATGCAAAAAAATATGTGATGAAACAAAAATAGGACAAACAATTTTAGAAAAACAGTAAAGGTCTCCTAAGAGCATTTTCGCGTAGCAGCAAGGGATCTAGTACCTGCTCTTACTGCCCCATCTTAACTTCCCAATCCGTGTAGCCTATGAGACCCACAAATAAAGTGGTTTTCTATTGGTAAAAGAATTTTCAGAATCGGTTCAGTAGATCCAGAGATTACTCCCTACAACGTCACAAACTTTACCTCTTTATAATATTAATATAGAAGTATAGATAATAATAATAAATAATTTAAAATTCAAAAACAACGTTCCTAAAGACATGAGCTTGTATGGCAGTAAAAGTAGTCTTTAAATAACTAAAGAAAACTAATGTCACCTAAAACACTAACGCTCGTCCAGGAAGTGGCTTATAAATCGAAAATTTGGAGCAGAGCACCTACGTAACATCGCAGCCACTTCTATTTCTGTGTCGAAGAGTGCATAAAGCGAACGCAGCATCCGTCGCCCCCCTCATGTTTCCCTAAACATGACTACAAGTCCACTCTTGTGTCTCTTTCCTTCTAGTCCGTATTGGTTGATGCTTTCTCTATTCATGCGTACGGTGGCATGCGAATACTCCCGAATCCCACCCGAAGTCCCGTCCTATATTCATTCGTTCAGTCTTTATATTGTCTCGTGAAAAACAACATCTACGTCGCAAACTAATTATCATACTAATAATGGTTAAAGCTGATCGTTAATAAAACGGAGTTTAGTCCTAATTAGGCATAAATTAACAATATTGAGTTTGTACCTAACGAGTGTTTCATTAATATACGCGGAGTTGTGAGTAGACTACGTAGTTGTAAACAATTATAAATAGTTGTGACAAGACCATTATAAGTTATCTATCGTAGTTGATTAGAGAGTGTAACATACCTACCTACGTCGTTTATTTTTGTCTTTACTAACTGATGATGTTTGTTCTTATTTGTTGTGTTGTAAAAGTGCCTTAATGTCTAAGTAAAAAAACAATATAATACATAAAAAGTTTCTATGTAAACATACAAAATGGCAACATTACCAAGAACCTCTAAACAAGGGGCTGGTATCTCCTCTCCGTTTAGGTAAGTAGGTTTGCATCAATACTGGTTAAAAGTTTTTTTCTATATTTTTTTTAAAATAAATAGTTTATCCACACTAGTGAACATTAAAACAGTTGAAGTGTTGGTTTATTTTTGAAGTGGAAATCTGAAAGCACATTATCTAGGTAGTTACTTTATTTCTATAATAGGAGTTCATAACAGTTCGCTGCATATTGTCTTTAGGTAGTATAATACAAAGTCACTTCCCGCCGCCTCTCTGTATGTACGCTTAGATAACTTTAACTTTGTTCCATTGTTTTTCCTTTGTGTAACGTAAATTACCCATATGATATGTATGACTAATCTTTGTTACACAAAGGAGAAAGTTGAGGATTATTAAGGTTTTTTAATTGAGCCTTTAACTATGTACAATATTTTTGCAATTCACTCATCCACGGTCTCTACGCGACTCCGACTCCCACCCACTTCACTGTTGTCGGACCCGCGCACCGAGGGTTTCGTATTTAAATATCTGTCTCACTCAATGAAAGTTACACCTCAGTAAGACTTACTAGAGTCGGGTTAAAGACTCGCTCACAGACCTACTCACAAATCTGCTTACAGTCTCAGTCAGACTCATTAGTAGTGATCGTTATCAACGTGCTGTATTGGTACCAAAGCATGGTTGACAAAAAAACAAATACACAAGTAATTAAAAACATTATATATTTTACAAATTATGAGATTTATGTACATATTTATAATCACTTATCCAAATTATACTGAATAAACGACTAAAATCTGTTCAACAGAATTGGCTGTCAGTCGTTCACGTCGATTAGAAAAAAAACATTTTAAATAACTAAATGACCTTTCTACATTCGCAGAAGTCACAGGAACATAAATTAGGTCTTTAAAATATTGCAAACAATTTTTATCGACGCTCTCCGGCATATCCACCTCTTTGCCTTCTATCAACTGCTGCACGACTTTTACAGTACTGTAACCGGGGTTTTTCTTCAGGACATTTTTAGTTTAAAATAAACTTTGCCCTTGGGATGTAATCTTAACTTTGCTATTTTTTCATGAAGTCAGAGACAATTTTTAATGAACTTTTAAGTTCTGGTTTTGCATCCTCCAGCAACTTTGAGAAAGAGTTCACTCGTCGAATCCGACTCGGCTGGGCAGCGTTCGGGAAGCTTCGCAGCACCTTTTCGACCAAATTACCGCAGTGTTTGAAGTCAAAAGTCTTTGACCAGTGTGTGTTGCCAGTGATGACTTACGGATCCGAGACGTGGGCGCTAACGATGGGCCTCATAAGAAAGCTCAAGGTCACTCAGAGGGCTATGGAGAGGGCTATGCTCGGGGTTTCTCTGCGTGATAGAATCAGAAATGATGATATCCGCAGGAGAACTAAGGTTACCGACATAGCCCGAAGAATAGCTAAACTGAAGTGGCAGTGGGCGGGGCACATCGCACGCAGGACTGATGGCCGATGGGGTCAGAAGGTTCTTGAGTGGCGTCCGCGGACCGGGACACGAGCTGTGGGTAGGCCTCCAACAAGATGGAGTGACGACCTTGTAAGGATCGCGGGAAAGCGGTGGATGCGAAAAGCACAAGACCGGTCTGAGTGGAGAGCCTTGGGGGAGGCCTATGTCCAGCAGTGGACGTCTTTCGGCTGACATGATGATGATGATGATGATCCTCCAGCAACTGAATTGACTTGGCGATAATTTTGAAGATTGTTTCAACGAACAATAACTCTGATTTTAAATTGCGATCACGAAAAATTATTTAAATTCTGTTTTTTCCTTTTAATATTGTCATTGCAAATAGTACATCGCCTGCCTTCGTTCGTCGTTATAAAATTCGGGTATTGTGTCAAATCCATACTGTGAGCATACGTGCTCTTTATTAGAACTCCACTTGAAATACTCTAATATAAACTGAACCTAGGTACATACGATGTGCATTGAATTATTTAGATTAAAATAAACACTTCGCGTAATATAATTAGATTTTCAAATACGTTGTATTTTTATGACATAAATTAATGTGATTTTGACTTTGATTGTTTTAAAAATATATTAGGGCGAAAAGGTTTTGTACCGTAAAGAGTTATATCTAGAGGTGTAATTCTAAGAAGGTAAGTATTTATTTTATTTATAGTTAAGAATACAAGTGAATATTCAAATGTATTTGATTATTCTGCCCACCATACCCTTTGATACAAAAAGTGCACGTTGATAACGATCACTACTCATTAGCAGACAGACTTTAATACAGACTTGACTCTACTTTGTACAAAAGCAATACTAACTAACCAACAATTTAACTCTGTCAATACTGGTTTATTTAAAAAAGGAAAATAAAGCAGAAGCATTATTTGAAATAATACCTATCTGCTGGACAATATGTGATTCTATTCATGGATTTATTTTTGATATTCAAGCTAACTGTATATATAACCAAAGCTCTACAATAAGAGTAAGAATCTTTATTGGCATGAATTTAGTGGGTAAATAGTAAATACTACATTATGTAAATTGTGCGTCCATTCTGCTTCAATAAGCGTGCAAAAATGGTACGTAAAGCTGACACATTAAGTTTAAATATTTTTTATCTACACTCATATCATAAGTCCTCTATAATGCGTTCAGAATCCGTAGACAATGACCATCATTACAAGATACAATTTTACTATGATATTTTTTCTTATCTGTAGCTGTAATGAAAAGTTAAAATTACGATACAACTTTTGATAAAGTAATGTTGTTCAAATTTGGAACATCTTCCAAAACCCACACAATTCAAACAGGGGGTCAATTCTAGTATCTAATAAGCGTCGACTCGGTATATTTTAAGTAAAGTGTCGTACGCCGTTTTGATGTCGAATGACATTAGAATAGGGACTTTGTTAGTTTGTCTATGATTTAAAAAAAAACATTCATATTCGTGACACAGGTTAGCTTTGCCGCCATTTGTTTTTTTGGTAATTAAACATTTCAAATTGCACTAATGTTAATGTTTACAATTATTATAATAAATAAATACTTCTTTTCTCTGATTTGATTTATTTCTTATTTCAGTTCATACATTGGCTTAACACATATAAATAATATATTTCAGGTAGCAGTAGCACTGGTAGCTATGAAGGTTATTTGAGCATTTCTAAAAAAGTTTGTACATTTCATTTACGACTTCGATTTGCAAAAAAAATTGCAGGTTGGTAGGGTGAATGAAGCTGAGCCTAAATAACATAGTCTCCCAAAATGTCCTCATACATTTGTATGAAACTTTCCTTTTTTGTTACTAACTTTCTTTGGTTCATGGTAACAAAAAAGGAAAGTTTCATACAAATGTATGAGGACATTTTGGGAGACTATGTTATTTAGGCTCAGCTTCATTCACTCTACCAACCTGCAATTTTTTTTTGCAAATTGAAGTCGTGAATGAAATGTACAAACTTTTTTAGAAATGCTCATTTGCCTTCGGCTACTGAATGCATCTTAGAGTACTTACTTATAATATGTGTGTAGATAAAGTATATGCAACTGTACATAATTAGGCCTTAAAAAAACTCGTGTGATGTTATAACGAAACTCGCCTTCGGCTCGTTTCACAAAACCACACTCGTGTTTTAAGGACCCTCTTTATGTACCTGTAACTGGTACAATAAAATACTATTATCAAACACGTTTTATTTTCTATGACTAGTTTTAGTAAGTTTATCGTTGTCTAGTTCCCATAGTAAAAGCCTAGCTTAGTTTAGGACTATGTAAATTTTTGACATTGTCCCCTGATATTTATTTTATTGAATTATTTAAATCCAAAACTATGAAGTATCAATAATTTGTGTTTTCTTACTTATTATTTTAGTGCTTCTCAGAGGGACGTGTTAGCGTCAAAAAAGTTGCGAGCTAGTGCTAGAAAGAGAAGGGTCAAGTACTCAGGTACGCGGGTGGAATCACTCGCTGCTGAATGCGTAATAATATTTGTATTTATATTACTTATGGCGATTACAAGATATTACAAATCATTATTATTTGACTAGCACATCTTGTGTTTATAATGAAAAATTTATCATGTTGGGGCTAAAGGAAGTTGTTGGACATCCAATAAAATACATAATACACAAATATACGTATAATATACGTATAGCATGCGATATGTTTAGTATTACGACTAGTACCAGAAATATACCGGAAATCCGGAATTCAATAAATATATTTTTTACCGGCTTGTAACCACTCTGCAGGGGCGAGGGGTGAGCTATTTAATAGCCTTTCTTCCCACGTATCCCAAACATACGAAATAAAAATCTGAGTTTTTCCGATTGAGGTTTAGATGATTCACCAACAACGTACACTTAGAAAGAGTGGTAATAACTCACTGTTTTTGCGATATATAGGCCTTCTTGGTGTTACTCCGCTCCTTCGGACGATGGCTAGGAGGGGAAAGCCCACACACTGCCGTCCTGGATGTTCTGGTGCACTTAGGTCTAGAGTTTCCAACTTATTCACACAGCCTGTATATTGATTTTACACAGCACCTTCCAAATGTACACTTAGTTTAACATAACCACGATTATTCGCCTAACATGGCTAATACAAAAGACCAACGGGCTAGAGGTCTATATGCGATAATCTCGGTCAACTGACTGTCGTCCTTTATTAGGCTCATATTCTTGCATACAGCGGGTAGACTTCGGAATACGCTGATTATCGCGTACCAGTGAATTTTGTAAGAGGGCGGTGTGTGTATTACATTTGTAAACCTCATTTGGTTTTGGCTCAAACATAGCCCCCGGTCTTGAAAGGATCCCTTTCAAACAAAAGAGAATATAAAAACGAAGTGGCTCTAACACAGATTGGCTGCAGTTATTGCCGTTACAAACTACTGAACCTGAAAGCTATCCTAAAGTTCTATCGCTGTAACATCTACAGAAAAAGTGTGTTAGGGACAATCATGGTCCTATTAATGCGTTCCTGTGCCATTTCTTTTCTAAACAGTTCCGTATACGACGAATCTTGAACGAATGTTTGTAGTTCACTTAAGTAGCGACGAGCACCAACAAAATTGGTCCCGTTGTCCGAATAGAGTCGTTCTACCGGGCCTCTTCGAGATAAAAATCTATTGAAGGCGTTAAGGTATGCGTCTGTCGTTAGATCAGGAGCAATTTCGATATGAGTCGCTCGCGTGGTCAAGCAAATAAGTACGACTAAAGGTTGAACACGCCAAAATTTGGGCATACTAAAATTAATATTGTAGAAAAGATATAATATATAATCAAAAGAGGTTTACTTTAAATATAAGTAAATTTAATGTATTTTAGATGACAATTACATTTAGTCAAGATTCGATTTGACGAGTAAGCCATCGAGCGTACTTTTCCTCGAACACGACTCATAAGGGGCTGCACCTTCACGTCGGGATACCTCCTGGTTGCCCAAGTCCACATTTTTCGCAGCTCAGCCACGGATTTTACCTCTCCGCCTCTCTTTTTAAGAAGTCCTTTCATTATACTCCAATACTCTTCGACGGGCCGGAGTTCTGGACAGTTTGGTGGATTGCAGACTTTCGGTACCACGGCCACCCCGTTTGATTCGTACCACTCCATCACGGGTTTAGCGTAATGGCAACTGGCCAGATCTGGCCAGAACAACGGTGGAAAGTCGTGTTGCTTAATAAATGGCAGTAACCGCTTTTGTAAGCACTCTTTTTGATAGACACTGCCATTTATTGTGCCGGTAGTTATAAACGACTTACTTCTTTTCCCGCAACTACAAATTGCCTGCCAAAGAAGGTATTTTTTTGGGAACTTGGATCGTTTTTTTGTTTTACAATCCTCAGGAGCGTCTTTGCGGTTTTTGCTGGTATAAAACTCTTGTCCAGGAATTTGTTTGAAATCGGCTTTAATGTAAGTTTCGTCGTCCATCACAACGCAGTCAAATTTCGTTAGAAAAAAATCATACAATTTTCTTGATCGTGTTTTTGCTGATAAATTCTGTTTCGCATTCCGATCTGGTGCCGCCTGTGCTTTAAAACTTCTTAAACCTGCTCTACGTTTTACTTTCTGTACGTAGGATTGAGACATATTCACTTTTTTAGCCACATCGCGAGATGATAACTTACAATTTGAGGCAAATATCTTTAAGGTGCGTTCCTCTTTTTTTTATCCTTTACACCCTGCAGCCCACCACTTCCTGGCTTTCTTTCTATAGTTAGGCGTTCCCAAAACCTCTTCAATACGAAACAAACAGTGGGTTGTGGACATTTTAACCTTTTTGCCACATCCCTGTAGCTGAGCATTGGGTTTTGTGTGTGTTCGAGCAAAATAAGTTCGCGTTGTTGGAGTTGCCGGTTCGCCATCTTGATAGACGTAAACCTTTCATAAAAATAACTGTGATTGTTATATAGTTTACTTTTTCATGATTAAAATGGCATCAAAAAAGTATCCATATCTTTAATTTTAACGTAGCAGTAAATACTTTTACATGCCCAAGTTTTGGCGTGTTCAACCTTTAAATACGCCTTTTGACCCTTACATCCTCGTTTTCGAGTTAAAGTAATATGAATTGGTCCATAATAATCAACGCCAGTATGTGCGAATGGTTTGGACACCGATAAGCGACACTCAGACAGTCTAGCCATCAAAGGCGAGCTCATGGGTTTTGGCCGTGTCTTGAAACAAGGGATGCATGCAAACACGCGGGCTCGCAGTAAGCGCCGAGCAGACAAAATCCAATACCTAATGGCCGGCATTGCATGAAATTTTAATGTACGTGATCGACAAGCAAGTTAACTACATGCTCCTTATTGGGCAACAGAATGAGATGTTTGTAGTCAAACTGAAGATCACTATTCTCTAACGGCCGAACCCTATATTCAAACCGAGGATAGATAAGGCTTACCTCGGGTTAAAATTTGACATTTGCCCATACAAAATGTGTCAAATTTTAATCCGAAGTAATCCTATCTGTCCGCGGATTGAATATAGGGTTTGGCCGTAAGCGGCCACCGATGCGCAGGATATGATTGTCGATAAACGGTCGGAGCCTTTTCATTGGAGATGGAACGGACCGCCGTTCTCGAAATATAGCCAGTTGCGAAGCAAAATGAGTTTCTTGAACTTGACGCAGTAGAAACAACTAATCTTGCTAAATCTTCCGCGGTTATGGCATCTTTGGGTTTTAATCGCCCCACAAAATGAAGCATATACACGTGACGACTCGTAATAATTTCGACCAACGTGAAATGCGCTTAGCTAATATAAGTACCTATAGGCTACACTTCACAAGAAGTAGCTGTTAAAGCGATTGCCTTAACATCAGGCAGCTCGATAGTCCTATCAACTTTAAAAACTTGTATAGGCCAACAGTCAGGTCTAAGTCTTGCCCACGAAGGTCCTCGAAGCTATAATGATCTGCGAGGGAGTGAGACTTCGTGACAAATAATCGCTCGGATTCTCTTTACCCGAGATGGGAAAAAAAGCTCGAGAGAAAGAATTTCCTGAATTTTAGAAACAAAAGTTTAAAGACCATGTGGACTCGAATTTACCCAACCAGCCACTGTCGAATCACTCAATAGCCAGGAATGTTAAAAACTGGCCGGAGGGAGTGTCTTTACGCCTCTTTAATACGCCTCAATAATATTATCACGAAATTATTGCGTGATATAAAACCCAAAGATGCAGATGTCACCAACAAACGAAACGTTTTAAGCTTATGATGCGACTAAATTATAGCCTGACCAGAAAAATAAAAAAACCCTTTCAACTTTTTTTATCTGTGCTTCGTGAATTGCAATAGAAATGTCAGTTCATATAATTTCCGCGGTTCAATAATGTTTGACCAAAAATTTATAGACGAAATGGTCTTTTGACAAACAACGTTTCACCAAATGATCATTTGGCAAACGAGACATTTGACATAAGTATCATCTTACAAAAACTCACTTAGCACTTGATCAATTAGCAATTATTTTACCTATTTCTGGGCAGAAAAAAAAACAACCTCGAACCTAACCTAAGCTAACCTTACCTATCAAAGTCGGTTCTGCCCTGATTCGTCTTGCTCGTAAAATGTAAATTTAACTGTTGATCATTTGGAAAAGTAAGTAATTTGTAAAATTACTTTTTTTTTATGGCATAGGAAGGCAATTGAGCACCTGATGGTAAGTGGAAACTGTGACCCATAGACATTCGCATTCACAAGAGTGCAAATGCACTGCCAACCTTAAGGACTAAGATGGAATGCCTCTATGCTTTAGGCTTTCACCGGCTGTCTTATCCCCAAACCGGAACACAGCAATGCGAACACTGCTGTTTGGCGCTAGGTTAATGGATAAGATGGTGGTACCAACCCGGACGGACCCTGCACAAGGTCCTCCCACAAGTAGACTAGTAGTAAAATGATCAATTGAAGAAACATTTTTTTGCAAAACGTTGTTTGTCAAGTGTAATTTTGCCAAATGACTGGTCAAACGGCAGGACACCAATATCCGCAATATGGCGAGGTTTTTTTATTTTTCTGGTCAGTGTATAAAGAGAATGTCCCGTAACAGGGTCCATATTCACGCTCATAATTATTATTACTCATTGTTTTAAGTCATAACATAATCATCGGAATTCATAACGTAGGTATTTTTTTCAGTATCTGTTACTTTTTCAGGATTTTTATTAATCAAACCTAACTAACCTAGCCTTATCTACACGTTTACGGTTTACGGTTCCAGCGATAATAAAAATGATGAATAACAATTTTATGAAAACGAAATGATTAAGAACAAAAAAGTTATGTGAAAAAATGGCCTCCCCCCATAACAATACGGATTGGGCATTTTGAAATTTCATTTGGTCGTATAATTATATTGCACGGACATATTATGTCCGCCATTACCTTGTTTGTTCATCTTTGTTTTTTAAACGTCACTTTCATGTCGTATGTTTTCAGAGTGCGATACGTTCTAGGTACCTAGTTACTGTCCCAGCGTCTTTTATTGTTTTGAGTCTAATTTTCCGTTAGAGTTCGTTGTTATTGTTATTAATAGTATTAATACATTATTATCTTCTGAAGAAAAAGGTTTACGACACCTGCAGCTTTGTTTCCGAATTTCTAATGCTAAACGAAATATAGTGATGTAGTGATACAAAAATGCTCATACTAAGAAGTATTCACGAAACAGAAATCTCTGGAAAATATGTATGTTCTGTGAAAATGTGTTAAAAGCGTATTTCAACAAACTTTTAAAGTAGTTTAAGCCTTCTAATTGTTATAAATTTATATATATATGTCACATTAATGTATAAAGTACTTTTTTCCCTAATATACAGGGTGTAAGGGACGGCTCACCGAAAACTGAAACCATAGCTTCAGACCATTGTACGTACTGAACTGAAATCCAGTGGATTTTTTCCCGGGAAAACGAAAATTTTCTCGTTTTTTACCTGAAAATGCCGTTTTCACAGTTTTTTTTTTTACATAATGAGCTTCAGTATGTCATAATATGTTGTCCTAGATCGGTTTATATGCAAAAACATGGAAAAAAAAAACAATAAAATTTTCGTATTACCGGGAAAATTTCCACTGAATTTCAGTTCATTACAATGGTCTGAAGCTATGGTTTCAGTTTTCGGTGAGCCGTCCCTTACACCCTGTATATAAATAGTTATTATATTATTTCCTCGCAGTAGTTGAGAAAAAAGCAAGTCACCATGTCTGCCTCGGCTGAAACGGCAATTAATGGACTCTTAAACTAGAGGGTCTCCACAACGATTCGGCCCTCTGTATGACTCGCCATAAATAGCGTACCTATTTTCTACATTCTGCAACAATTTACTATTTCTATACTTATGCTAAAAATAAAATTATAACAAATGGAGACCTCGAATTTTCTTACTTAGTATTTATAGGTAGGTATAGTCTTTACTATTTGAACTGAGCTGATCTTCTACACAAAGGCCATTGTTTGTAAACAATACCATTGTCTTTCTTTGTGTTCGTAACACCAAGCCGATTACATACAAAAAAGTTAGAACTACATTGAATGTACATTGAATTATCAACCCTACCCTCTTAGTCAGTAGGTTTAAAATGTAAAGTGTCAGGATACAGATATAAGTTTTGTGTAGATGATAGTATTGTGTAAAGAATAAGCACAGTTCAAATAATAAAGACTTATATTTGTATCCTGACACTTTACATTTTAAACCTACTGACTAAGAGGGTAGGGTTGATAATTCAATGTACATTAAATGTAGTTCTAACTTTTTTTTATGTAATCGGCTTGGTGTTACGGACACAAAGAAAGACAATGGTATTGTTTACAAACAATGGCCTTTGTGTAGAAGATCGGCTCAGTAGAAATAATAAAGACTATACAGTCCGTGAGCTTTTAGAAAAATCTTCGTGTTTCGGGGGAAACGGAAGGATTCGTGTAGTAGAAAATGACAATTGTCATTTTCACTTAGTAGCAATCTTCTCGAAAAGAGTGCACTCGTTGTGTTCTCATTGATTTATAAGGAGCAGTTAAAACCACCACTTATCTACTCATTTATTTAGTTTGATATTTCCATGATTTCCATAGGAGTCAACTTAAACAGGGGTTTTCTGTAAATAGCCAATCACGGGAAATTGTTTCATAGACACCTCCGGAGATCCTAGAGCTGGTGCTTACCTCTCCCAAAGGATTGGGTTAGCTATCCAGAGAGGTAATGCAGCCAGTGTCATAGGGACCATGCCGCGAGCGGACCTGCTAGAGGGGGTGTTCTTTTTATAGTGGTTATTATTATTTACATCTTTAATATTTGAGTAGCTTAGTTTTATTTTAATTTGAGTAGTTCATAGTTAAGTATCCCTAGATATACTTTACTTTACCACTGCAACTGGGAATGATTGTGAAATTGCACACCATAAACGTACGAGATCTTTCTATAAAATAATAATATTTATTTTTTAATTGCAGTACGAGCCCTCGGGCGCTTCAAGAGATGAGTTTACCAGCACAAGAAGGACTGGGTAAGTTTTCAATTAAGTTGTAAGTGTGGAAGGATAAGGGTAATGACTAAAAAGTTGGACCACAGTTAAGCGCAGTTAACCATACAAACAACGAAGTTGAAAAAAGTTCAGTGGTGCGACGAAAATCGGAAAATTATCCCTACAATTGTATGGCTAACTTTCGTGTCACAACTGAAAAGTTTTATAGAAAATTTAATTGAGTGAGTTAGCTTGGCCAACTTTTTGGTCTTTATCCATAAATTAACCTAGGTTCTAGTTAAAAGTTAGTTAAAAGTATAGGTAAGACTATAAAACATTTTTTTTTTGTGAAAGTGGCGCGATTATCCAAAATATTCATTTTGCATAAAAAAACTCTAGATGAAGCCTATCAGTAATTGCTAGTTTGTGTTAACTGTATTTTTTAGTCCGTAGTCCTAGTAGTTGCCTATACACATGTATTACAAATACAATCATTCAACCTATATACAGATGTTACAGCTGCGAGTGGTGTAAGCATGAAACAATATGAAGAACAGCTTAATGCTTTACGAAAAGAAAATTTTCACCTGAAATTAAGGATTTACTTCTTAGAGGAAAAATTAGGAACCGGCGCACCCCCAGCTGTTCAGGTAAGTGGATAAATAAACGTTCTATTTAACGGCGTTTAAACAGCCGGGCTGAAAACTCATTTGTAGTCGTTTATTTTTTTTGTTTAATAAAGCTTGTTTTATGATTTACTTTCGTTAAGAGAAATGTTCACTAATAGTGATTACTTTCATTGACATAATTAATTTTTAGCCGAGTGGCTGAAACGCTGTTGAAGTCAACCCTAAAAAATACCTAGTGCATGACAATTGGTTTTATTGTTAGATGTTTCTTTTTTCATGTTTTGGTTTTCCAATTTTGTTATTGAAAAAAATATTACATTTGGGACATCTTCCAGTTTTACGCGGCTAGAGTTACGGGCAAATGCTCATTATTTTAAAATTCGTTTTAATAAGGATGCGATTAAAAAAAATGTTTTTTTAGGGTCTTCTAGAACATAACGTGAGACTGCAGGTAGAAGTTGAAGAGCTAAGGAGACAGTTAAGTGATAAGCAAGAACTTCTAGCCGTAGCTGCTGAAGCAATAGACGTCCTGGAACACCAGGTAACGAGATAAGTCGCGCTAGTATAGGGGTCATTGTCAAATTTTGTGCAGGTAAATGTAACTTAAATAGTAGATTGTACAACAAGTGCATAATACCATTTTACCCGAGACGTGCATATAGCCACCCGAGCCGGTACGGCGAGGGTGGATGGTCACGTCGAGGGTAAAATGGGTTTTATGCTCGAGTTTTACACTCTGCTTTTCACTTCGATTGCAAGGAAATAAAACAACGATTAAGCATATACAAGAAAATTTAATTAATTTTTATAATGTAATTTATGTTCTATCACGCATAAAATGTAATTTCATCGACAGTTCGTCAAATTAGCTTAAAAAACACACTCCGCAAACGTGTTTACGCTTTTTTGGTTCCTCCAAATCATAAAACTTTCGTATGTGCTGAGATAGATTTTCTTCGATTTAGGCGGCAATATCTGCTCAATTACATTTTTCACACTTCTGTCATGGCCTCCCAACTCGAACAACGTATAATTATTACTTTAATAAACTCATAGATGGCGTCACAGGTATCGAGCGAAACATTTGAATCAGTAATCGTGAAGATATTATGATTTTTGCACCTTAATAAATTCAATGTACCTTAATTACATCAAAAACATCCTTCTCTACATAAAGTAGGGTATATTTTACAAGTTTAATAAATGCAATAAATTTTATATTAACTCCATCTAACTCATAAAAAACTTATAAGCTTTCAAGCTTGCTACGCCTTATTAGGTACTGTCACTAGATGGTGCCATCACGGATCGCGAAACTACTATCACAGTATATAAATAAACCAGTAAAGAAACTAGGCCTACTTTTCAAGATAAATACCTACGCTCCAATTGAGCGTTTAAGGGTTGTCCATTAACATTTTGTAAAATTGAATAAAAATCTTGTTTATTGTATCTCAGCTAGTTAGTGCAAAATCGATACGTGTGATCTGCGACAACAAATCCGTTGCAGATTGAGAAAAAGTAGCCGTCATCTTGAACTTTTTAGTTATTCAACCGATTGCTTCCAAAATCGATATATGGGGATGTGTATGGTCTCCGACAACTAATCTGTTGACAGATTGAGAAAACGTAGAGGCCATATTTATTTATTTATTTATTCAACCGATTGCTTCCAAAATCGATATCTGGGGATGTGCGTGGTCTCCGACAAAGAATTTGTTGGCAGAATGAGAAAAAGTAGCCGCCATCTTGAACTTTTTTATTATTCGACAGGCTAATTCAAGTGTCAATTTCGAGAGTTAGGACCACACAGATCTCCAGATATCGATTTTGAAAGCAGCCTGTCGAATAATAAAAAAAATCAAGATGGCGGCTACTTTTTCTCATTCCGCCAACAGATTAGTTGTCGGAGACCATACACATCCACAGATATCGATTTTGGAAGCAATCGGTTGAATAACTAAAGAGTTCAAGATGGCGGCTACTTTTTCTCATGCTGCCAACAAAATCATTGTCAGAGACCACACAGATCCCCAGATTTCGATTTTGGAAGGAATAGGTAGAACAACACAAAGTGTAACAAGGCGGCGGTTTCTTTTTTTTCTATATTCGAGAGGAAGTATGCTTATTTGACATATTTCATAACCTAATAAACAAAATGTCAGACGTGTTGCAAAAGTTCCCGATTTATCGGGAAATCTACCGATTTCGGCTCTTCCCTCCCGATATCACGATTTAGCGACCCCGTTTCCCGAATTTCTACATTTCGAACCAAAGTAACAAATTCAAACAGTATTTTTAAGACGACAACACCAATGGTAGACACTCAAAGAAGGACCTATCCACGGTCGAGAAAAATATTTTTAAAAAAACACTCGATGTTCAAATATTGTAGAGATGTTTATTATTTTATATCGTTTAATAATTTAATAGTTTGTAAATTAAAGTAATTAGTGTAAAATACAGTTGTTTTATTTCGACTAAAATCTCCCGAGTTCTCTTGAATTTTCGCTGGGAAATTAAACGATTTTTATAATTTTACTTTTGCAACACGTCATCGTATTATAAAAAGCATTTTTTTTTTAAATATTTTATTTATTCTTACCTTTCAACACCAGCAGAGAGTTTAAAAAATGAAAGTTCCGGGTTTGAAGAAGCCGAATTCAAACAACCTTATCCTCCTGAGGTTCCTTGTACTAATATTAGTACATAATACGACCATCGAAATAAAGATCTAGTGCAAAGGAAGTAAGGTGGTATTTCTTTTGTTTCAATGATTAATGATCAATTCAGAAAATTTACTTTATGATCATCCATAATAGATTCATATTCCATTGACAAATTTCATTGTATGGTGGGTCTTAGGAGGGTATATACCACGCAATACTTTTGTGGCATCTTTCTCAAGAACGAACGTAAAATGCGAAGGAGCCCATTCGTCTAGACGCGACACACGCGGCTGACAGCACCGCCAAATCCTCTTAGCGGTCTCGTAGAGGCGTGCGTCTGTGTGAGTGCGTCGTTTCGAGCATTTGTTCGTAGCTTCTTTACTGGTTTATTTATTATACTGTGCTACTATGCACTCACAGACCCCAAGCGTTTCGTTTGTACAAATTCTTGTTTGATGCGTAAAATCAATACTCAAAATACTTCTTTTATATTCAAAACAAAAAAACAATAGAGAAAATAATGTCTTGACGAATATAAATGAATATTACAAAATACTGTTTTGGCGGTTTCGGTGTATTAAAATGTTAGTACAAACACGGAACGAACAACGTGCTATCTTTAACCATTGAAGTATCAAAACGCGCTGACAGTTTGTGTACAAACATTTAAACTACACGGCGTCAAAAAAATCGCACCTTTTGAAATTTTGACTTCAAGCGAATAAAGCTCTTAACTTATTTATTGTACCCTACCAAATATTAGTATCATATGAAAGCACAGTTAATAAACTTTAAAATCGGGCAAAACCGACCTTGTGTGCGTCTCCCGCACTGGAGGTGGACGTGGCCAGGGGTCCCTGACTGCTCATCGGTACATCACAGAGATCCTGGAGGACCACGTGGTCCCGTATGCTGGTTTTGTCGGACCTGAATTCACATTCATGCACGACAACGACCGCTCTCATACGGCGTTGATTGTTCGGGACAATCTGGATCAGGTTGGGATCCCCGTGATGCAGTGGCCAGCGAGAAGTCCTGACCTGAACCCCATAGAGCACATTTGGGATGATCTGAAACGCCGGGTGCGGTCTCGTGATACTGCCCCTGCCACCCTTGAACAGCTTCGGGACGCCGTCGTCAAGGAGTGGAGTGACATTCCTCAAGAACGCATCGTGACTTTGGTGAGGTCAATGAAGGATCGCATGGAGGCTGTAATTAGGGCTAGGGGAGGTAAGCCTAGGTTTTAAGTTTCGTTTTAAGAATTTGTTTTACTGTATTTTTTAATTTTGTTATGTTTTTAGATTGTGTAATTTTGGCGTGAATAAATGTTTTTCCTCTTTTCATTAAAAACGTTTTTTTTTAAGCTTAGTAATCATTATCACATTTTTATTAATTAAAGGAAAAAATGAGGCCCACAGGCCACACTCATACCTTATCTTAGATTAAATAGGGTTTATAGCTGCTTGAAGTCAACATACCAAAAGGTGCGATTTTTTTGAGGCCGAGTGTATAACTTTGTTTCGTTGGATTCGGATAAAGTTGAAGTTGAAGGCGATATTTCCTTTTTATGTAAATACGCACGCTTAAATACGCTCACCAAACTATTTTTAACTTATTCTTAATTCTCATTGTAAGTGAATTGTAAAATTCTTATGAGAAAATAAATTCTTTAAACCTAATAAACCAGTTATTTTTACCTTTTGCTTTTATTTATTGTCAGCAAAAAACTTCCCAAACATGTCATTAAAACATTCCTATTTGTCCTGGACATCATTAATCAGGGCAGATGTTCCTATGAATTAATAAAACGCTAACACAATGTCACCGGTAGGATTATACCCATTACATATTAATTTTAAGTCAACAATTTTCTTGACGTCTCATTCTTGAAGTCAATGCCATCTGGTGATACGTTACTAAAACTATTAGGTAGGCTGCCAGCATCCAGTGGTGGCTCAGATACGGCATCTACTGGTGTAACTACGGGACTAAAATTGCCTACCGAATTGCCTACATTAGGACGGCACGCTTTTGCTGTATGAGATTGGGTATCTGTACTTGTATTCTGTTATCTGTGCTTCTGTCCATTAAAGTCTCAGGCGAAATCATTTTTTGATCGTCACTATCACTACTTGAAGACATTGTTCAATTACTTACGAATAATTTATTGAATTTTCAACCGCAACAACAAATTTAGTTAGTTTTTAATTTTGATTGACGAATAATTAGCTTCCCGCTACAAAATTTATCTTATTTTTTTTTAAAATTTTCAATTATGTGACGTTTGACTATGGACACTATGGTTTGAGCCTTAATGCCAAGTTATTATAAATATTTGCGTTACTTTTTTTTTTTTACGTAAATGCACGCCCGTATTAATCTTAAAGTATGAAGATAGTATTACATATGTCGTAATTATAATAAGATATAACCTAAATCTCATAAAAATATATCAATTAAATGAAGGTGTATTGTGTATGTGGCTGTAAGGCCTTATTGCCTTAGTCTTAAAAGAAGAAATTACTTTATGCACTAGAGCATAAAATGCGATTTTATGCAGCCTCTATACCCAGCATAAAGAAGGACTTTACGAGCATGAGAAGTGAAAATGATTTATTTTTTTAAATAAATATTATGTTAAGATATTACTTTTGCCCTCCTGCCGCCCAGAGGCCTTTTAAAAGGCCTTCTAAAAATCATATTTTAAACTTTTTATGACAAGAACCTATGTACTGATTTCGATTAACAACTTTTTTGCCCTGGGCGGCACGAGGTTATGTCCGTGTCTGTTAAAACAACTGATTTTTATTATCATCTATCATAGTTAGCCACGATGTTTAACCAATAATTTAAGATTTGGTAAAGTAAATATATTTCGTGCACATTTAACACATTTACCCCTTAGATAACATACTGAACGTAAATTAAAGAAAAAACATTCATTTACTCATGTGAATATGTAGGTAACAAAGTGGATGCGCAATTAAAACACGCGGCACGTTCAACACCTCGCGGCCGACTGTCAAGCGACGTACCCATCCCCCGACCGAACCAACTACCGCGACGAATGCAGACATCCCGACCAAGATAAAACAGTGTCAAAAGTAGCGAAATCTCTATTTTGAGTTGTGAATTAGTTAGTAACATAGTGGTTCAGACGTTTCAGAACAATACGTGGGACAATGTTTAAAAAAATATTTAAAAACTTCTTTTTAATACTTACAAACTTTAAAATATATTTTATGAATATTCATAATACTCCGTGTATGATAATAATTTATTTAAAGAAGGTTACCTACTATACTAGAAAATGCAGTTATTTGATCTTTATTAAAACGGGATGATACATGGGACAGGTACAATTTGTAAGGAAAACCATTCTGTTACCAACAATGACCACAATGTTACTTAAAAAAAAATGATAAGTATCGAAACTGAGTCTTTATTCCAATAAGGGATGTTTGCTAATGCGATGTATTTTGTATTTAATATATAATGTTAAGAGGTTTTGACCTTATTAATATACAAAAAAATTAAAAATGTTGAGGGACTCGTTTACCTGCACAAAATTTGACAATGACCCATAGATATACCGGTTTTAGCTATGAATACCTACCCATATTTAATTGATTAAATAATACGACATGTTCTGTCACACAGGGTTCTGTTTCAACTGACAGTATTGAAAATTCAATTAACTACGGCAACACGACGCGAAAAGACGCAGCCACCATTCAGGTAAGCTCGAAGAAATCGAAAACAACCCTTATAATTCTTATAAACCATTTACTAAACATAGGCTTGGCTTCACTCACTCGTGCGAGAACTACTGACTACCTGTCGTTGCGCATTAGAAAGCCTAATGTAACATAATCCCTAAAAGTTCATAATACCTAGTGAGTTTTTTTTAAAACTAAAATCGTCTACTTTCAGGATTTTTTATGTATGGATCTCATTAGGTTAGGTTAGGTTTGTTTTGTAACAATCCTGAAAACTTTACAGTTTCAGAAAAAATAACAATTAGGTATTTTGAAGTTTTAGGGATTATGATATTTATGATACTTGCTTATTGACTGATACGTAACCCTACCATAGGCACGAATTAAAATTATATTACATTGCAGGAAGCCGCCGGTAAAATTCAAACCGTTGATGATACTTGCGCATCGGAATCTGCTGGGTAAGACAACTTACAAAGTAAAATCTTGTTTTTATTTTTTATTTCATCATTTTCTTTACTAAACGTACCTATGTCTTTGCTTTTTCAGAGATTATTTATGTATTACCAAAAACAATGATGACATGGTAAGTTGCCTTCATTTTCAATTATAGTATTTAAAAAAAAATGTTGATTTGGAATCAATAATGTAATAGAAAGTGATATAAATATTTAAGCTGTTAATTTTTTAGGATGAGTTGGTAAAACTACGAAGAGAGAATCGTAAAGCTCTGCAAATGATAAAAGGTTGCATGAAGAAAATTCAACAACAAGATAAAGAGATCAAAAAATTAAAGTTGGTAAGAAGATTTTCTGGGGATATGGTACTAGTTTCTCTTTGCGTTTGACACCTAACCTAAGTTAACCTATAAATTGTTCTGACTTTCAGGATAAAGAATTGGTTTATGCTCATGTAAGTGACTCGCAATTGGAAAAATATGAAGAAATATTGAAATGCAAAGATGAACACATCAAAGACCTTGAAAGCAAACTAAGGGAACTACAAAAGAACATTGAAAATGGACAAATTGATGAAAACGCCGGGTACGATAAGTATTTAATATACGTTATTTCGTGTTAATAATCCTTCACACAAAATAAAAGCACATTAAATAGGATCCAAAGGATTATCATCGCCTTGCACAACAAGAACCGGCGCACTTTGCACTTGCGGCGAAGCTACAAGTGTAGCGGCTTGCATCAATGCGAATCTGCGAAAGTATATGATTAAAGAGTAGGCATGTTCAACCTATATAAACGCCGCTTTGTTAGGAAGAGCGCCTTTTGTGCTTGTTCTATCTTCCAGGCTCTCCCGACCTAATTTAAACTGCTTGGGACAAAACTTTATAGTAAATTAGTAAGGGAACGAAGCACCAAACACGATAAAATACGCTGGCTGATCTGCGAGAGCGTAGTTTTTTCTTTAGGTTAGTAACTTCATTACTGCACGCTGCTCAATTTCAATTATTTTGTCTTGCAACACTAACAACACTAACAAATGAAAGTGAGCAATTTTGAAATAGAATAACTGATGAATACAGTGCGACACAAAAGAGTAGAAATTAAATGAGGGCGCCACTTTCTACGTAACTGTCACATTTTTGACGTAAAATGCTTAAACATGGCAACAATTTAGGATGGTTTTTTTTTAGTTCAACTTTTTTAATTTCTCCTCTTTTGTGTCGCACTGCACGAGTTTTTTGGAGGCTTGTCAAATTAGATTACTTACTTTTCAGCCATCCCTCGGCCACCGTAAATGTTTATATTGATTAAGATTATTTTTAGGAACCTTCAACAATTGCTCACTCGGCGTCTACAAGGCGTAGCTTATTTCTTGGACAAACTTTTATTACACAAGTAAGTTGAATTTAAATATTTTGTAAAAATCAAAACAAGAACAATATTATACAGCGCGACCCAATGTATTATTATTATTATATTTACAGATGCGTTTTAAGTGAGGAGAAAAAGAAGTTAGCAGAGAGTATATTAGAGCAAAGTCTTGCTTTGCCTGTCGGCTTACAGTTAGACGAATCCATTGCCCCTGAAGAGTTTACCCTAGATGAAAGTAACTTTGATATGTCGCAATCTATGAGAATCGAAGATCTCACGGCTATGTTTGGACACCATGCGTTTTGCAGCGATGATAATAAACACCCACAAAGAAAATCCATGCGGCCACAGTTGCTTAAAGAATGTCCGTCCGAATCGGAGTGTTGGTCGGAACCTGATAGGAACGTATCTCTCGCCCGAATCGGGCTAAATGATACAGGGCTTGGTGCCCGAGAATCTACCTCCGATAACAACAGACTTAGAGCGCGTCGCTCGCGCGTCTCATACGGCTCACGTTCTGAAGACAAAACCGCAAACGAAGCAGTTTTGATCGACGAAATACATCAACTCACAAAACAATGCGAGGAACTTGAATATGAGAAAAACGATTTACAAAGCCAATTGGAATTTGCCAAGACTCAAATAGATGAGCTTATTACGGAAAAAGATGACCTGAAAACGGATTTAGCTTTTGAAAAATCAAAGATGGTCGAAATAAGTAAAGATTCTGAAATGTTAAGAAGCACTATATCCACCTTACAGTTGCGGATGAAGGACATCGAACAGGAACTCGCTGAGGCTATCCAGGTCAGAGATAGATTGCGTTCCGAAAGGCACGAGCTTGAAGCGACGTTTATGGAGACCGAACGTTCTCTGCGCCGCGCCGCCGATGATGCTACAGTCCAGGCGTCACAAGCCGCCCTCGAGCGGGCCCGAGCCCAACATGACAAGATGCGCATTGAAAAAGATCTTGAAGATACACGTGAAAATTTAGCTACGGCCACCGAAACAATAGCTGAACTAGAAAAAGAAATAACCCGTAAGGTAGCTACGGAAGCTTGCAATAGAGTTGTAGATGTGGTAGTACGTGAGGATGAGGAGGAGGACCGACCCACTTCTCCGGATCAAGGAATCGACAGCGACAGATTATCTAGTCTTGAGCAAAACGATCCGGTTACTTTATCTACACGTGAGTATTAATTTTAAATACTAAAGTAGCTGACCAAATGTGTGTAAAATCTTACACAACAAATTAACAATTTATGTTAAATTTACCGTTTTGCAGTAACAGTAGTTTTAACAATTCTAAACCACAAGGTGTTCAAGGATTTGGGTCTCTAGGTTTATGAGACGAAAGAAATCACACATACATACATAAACTCACACCTTCATTCAAAGAGTGGGGGTAGGCAGAGCTAAAGAATTACCAACAAGTCTTAAAACTTCATGATAATTCTGTAACCACATTTTGCACAAGTAGGCTAAGATGTTTCCCAGTGTATTAGTGACGGGTAGCAAGCCCATTGCCTAACAGTACTACAAGCGTTTATTCCCTTCGTCAAAGAAAGAAGAGAGAGAAAGAAATCAAGTTTGACAATTTTAGTAATTTGATTGCGTTTTTTTTATTGGGTCAAAATAGATTGATTTTTGGGAGTTCTGGGTTGCAGCAGAAGATGAGTCAAACTCGATTGTCGAAATAAGAGTAATTTATTAAAACGATGTACCGGTATATATACAAAATTTCTTAAACCTAAAATTATTATTAACCAATAACAAATATTTACATTAAATGACTAGCCAATAGGATTACAGTTATTATAACCAATGGTGTAGCGCGAGTGTGCAAGAGAGATGGCGCGCGAGACTCATGCTGTCTCACGAGTATAAATATAACGCGCGCGCGTTGCACAGCCTCGGACTGCTACGGACCGCATCGTATGACACATATGCTCGCGCGCTCGGATGCAAATACACACTCTCGCTCAACTGTAATTTCTGCACCTTTGTCCTGAGGACAAAAGTGCGAAATACGCCCGGCTGCACGTCGGCCGGAGGGGATCACTTTGCGGGACAAGATAGCTGGCTAGTCGGTTGCCTTTCCACCGCACTCCCAAACCCGGTCCCGCTAAAACGGACGCCCCGGGTAAGGGAAATGCGGAGTTAGACACACCGGCAGCCCTAGCATCGCGCCTGCAGGCCGTACCCCCATCACACCTGGGAATGGACGAACCTTCCCACGGGACGCCAGTCCGTCCCCCCACCCCTATCGATACCGAGGGAGGGGAGCTACGCTCTCCATCCCCACCATCCACGCAAGGAGGTCGAGCCGAGACGACTCCCTCCGAACAACAAAAATGGACTATCAGCCCACCTCGAGGGGCTTCAACTAGCGGGGAAACCCCGAAAACGTCGAGACATTATACCACCGCCCCCTGGAAGCTGCGATCGGACCGAATCCCAAGCCCTTGCACTTGATAGTGAAGTGGTAAGGGATTTAAAACGGGCCGGCAAGGCGTCCGGCGGCATGATACACTGGCTCGAGTACTACATTAACCTAAACAAGTTCAAACTTGGAGAGATGTCGCACCTGGGAGAGGAGGAGAGGGCCATCATGAGGAAGTGTGTGATCCTTGACAGCTTCCCTATGCGCACCCCGACCGGAAAGCGCATGCGCATAGAGGACTCACCGCCTCTGCAGGAACTGGCGAAGAAAATGAAGGTGTCCCCTCCCAAGGACCCAAGAAAGAATCGATCACGTTCGCTCGGCCAAAGCGCCCGAGAAACATCCACCTTCAGCGGCGCAGGCGGGCTGGAAGTGCCCCGCGCCACCACTCCAGAGTTGCTCCGCACCCTAGCGGGCGACCACCCCCAACCTGAACACTCATCCCCGGCGGTGCAACGTGAGGCGAGCTCATACGCCGGCCGAGCAAAACACCGCATTGAGAGGGCGCAAGTTTCCCCCTCCACCGCGACTGCCCCCACCACCAAAGCTGCCCCCACCGCTGCGACCGCAGCGCGCCCCACTCCGCGTGCGCAACAGACTATCCCCACCACCGCAGCCGCTGCGATTCCCACTACCGCTGCAGCCGCCCCCACCACTGCCGCCACCGCAACCCCTACCACCGCCGCCACTACCCCGACCCCGAAGAGGACGAGGTACCCGCCGGTGGTTGTAGAAAAGCTGCCCGAATGGCCCAAACATTTTAAGGCCATATCGGTGCGGCTCGGGGACAAGCCACCGAACGCGCGCCCCTTCGGAAATGGAGTATAGGGTCGTGCAGCAATACCTGACTGAGCTGCAAGCTGCCGACCCTGCCAACTCCATCTCGTGGCATAGCTACTCCCCCCCCGACGAGAGGCGCCTTAAGGTGGCGATACGCGGCCTTCCGGCGGACACCGAGCCGGAGGAAATTAAGGAGGCTCTATGCTCTAAGGGCCATATCTGCGAGTACGTGAAGAGCATCCGGGCGAGAAGTGGCCGACCCGGATGCATATTCTTCGCGCAGATGGCGGGCCCCGCTGCAAGTCACGCCGGTGTGTACAGAGTTCAGGAGCTTCTGTACATGCCGGGCGTTAAAGTGGAGCCGTGGCGGGGGAAAAAGGGCCCGGCCCAATGCCACCGGTGCCAACAATTTAGGCACTCTTCACAATGTTGCCACCGCCCCATTGCCTGCGTGCGCTGCGGGGAAGCGCATGCGGCCAGCGACTGTCCGAGGCCCAGGGACCAGCCGGCGACCTGCGCCAACTGTGGGGGCCCTCACCCAGCAAACCATGCTGCCTGCCCGACCCTCCGCAAGGAGGCAAGAAATAAAAAGGCGGGGATAGCCGCCCGAACCCGCCCGATCAACAGCCGCCCGGGCCCGGAAACCAAAGCCTCAGTGAGCCGAACAACGGTGCAGGAGTCGGCACCAGCCTCACTGATGGCCCAAGCCAACCCCCCCCACCCAAAGGGGAGGAGCCACAAAATCCATCCCCCCTCCTCCAGAAAAGAGGAGGGGGGAAAAGAAGAGGGGGAAACTCGCCGGCTCGGCGAATGTAAACAAAGCCCCACCCCCCGCACCACCTACGGCCATTATAAGCGAATTCCTGCTTTTACTCGCCAAAGTGGCCGAAAATCCGGGACTTCTGAGCGCCCTCCAATCTCACGTAGCAGCCGCACCACCTAACCCTTCTCTTCAACGAAAAGGCGCTTAGAGTGGTGCACTGGAACGCCCAATCGCTGACCGGCAAGATAGCCCTGCTCCGCCACTTCATTCGAGAGCGGGGTATCCACGTCATGCTGGTCAGCGAAACTTTCCTGAAAGAGGGCGCTCCACTCAAGATTCCTGGATATGAAACGTACAGAAAGGACGAAACGAACATTTTCGGAAGACCATGCCGGGGCCTCGCGGTGATCGTGAAGCGGTCAATCCCCCACCAAGTCGTCGTCGTTGGTCAGATGGCGCTGCTGTCTATGTAAACATCGGATCCGTACGCAATTTTGATTTAAAAATATAATCAGTGAAAATTTGGATAAACAAAGTTTGTAGTAGGGAGTTACACCTACAACTCATCTGTGAAAGTGATTAAAACCCCCCTTTACCCATCAAAAGTGCCATACAACTGAAATAAAAACTGTAACCGTTGAACCACTACCCTAACATTTACCTAAATTATTTGTGAAAACAAGTGTATATTCTTTATGAAAAACTTTCAATCAATACATGGATTCTACGAATCTACATATTTGTGACAGTTTAATCGACAAATTTCTCAAATAATGTCGATAAATCAATAAAATTAGATGATATCGATAACAACGCCCTCTTCTAACAAGTAGAAGTACCACAACGAACCAGAACTAGGCCAAGTTTCAAGTACAAGAATGAGAGCGATGCATAGCGCAATGTGCATATGATTAAACGAGACACCATATTTCTCACACATCCCGCCGTACTTGAAGCCTTAACGCTCGCCCCGCCCACTCCCTTTGTTCACGGCAAACGAACAATAGAATAGGCCTAGATTTGCGGAAGGAAATTACCGCTTACCAAAACAAAGCCAAGATGAATTGTTCTGCGTGTCACAACCCAATTTCCTCCAGCTTGGAGATATTGAAATGCGTACTATGCAAGGACACATACCACTACACTTGCCTTAATATGACAAATACAATCTACAATAGCAAAATTAAGGAACTCGAACGTTCATGGCACTGCCCGTCATGTATGAACGTTACATCTCGGAGGAAAAACGATAACACTCCTGTCCGTAAACAATTTGATACCTCAACTTTAGAAGAAACCAATATGTCAGTTGACGACTTGTTACATGACGAAACGCACAAAAGCATACTAGACGATACCGTGGGCTCCCAGCAACATTTGGGACCCCAACAATCAATCGCTTTAGAACAAATCAGTGCTCTTCTAGATTCAAAACTAAACAGAAATAACATGACTATTATAGACAAAATGAAAGATCTAATTCAAACAGAAATACACACGGTAATTGACAAACTTAGACACGATTTCACTAAACAGAACAACTCCATACACTCAAAGCAACAAGAATTAACCGAGCAACTAGAAGACACACACCTTAAAATAGAATTATTAAAATGTGAAAACCAAAAAATTAAAACTGAACTGCAACAACTTAAAACCAGCATCTCCAAAAACTACAAAAATGACAAACCAGACTACACTACAAAGCAGGACAATCTGAAGAAATTTGTTTTATACGGATTAGACGAACACTACGGGGAAAACGAAACAAACCTGTTTCATCGTGTTGACAACATGTTCACCGAACTAATGAACATTAACATCAACGGATTCATGGAATCAGTCAAACGAATTGGGAAAAAGGGAAGCCGCCGCCCGCTTGAAATAGAACTAATTTGCAAAAGAATGACAAACTATGTCTTAACGAACAGACACTGTTTTAAAAATACTGGTTACGCCGTCTCAGAAGTGTTAGACAGTGACGCTCTGAAAAAAAGACAACAACTTAGAGAACATCTCCTAGACGCACGACGTAAAGGAAAATTTGCTGTTATTAGAAATAACAAGCTATATATTGACGGGAAAGAATGTGCGCCAACATCGAGTACACCAGTTTGCCGGCTAGAGCCCGCGGACAATAACACCAGGGAGAGCAGCAGTCAGCGTCCACCGACTCCACCAACAGGTGACCAAACAAAACAACGTAACGAATGTAACGATCCTTTTCGTGTATAATAGCATATATATACTACACCAAAATATAAACGGATTAGTGCATAAATCAGATGAACTAAATATCCACCTGGATGACTTAAGGGAGTCCAAGAAACCAATTGACATTATCTGCATCACAGAGCACAACATGAAGCCTGGTGACGAAGAACAACTGGTTATCCCGAACTACAACTTAGCAACGCATTATTCACGGGAAAACAGAAACGGTGGATCGTGTTTATTGGTTAAAAATTCTCATAAATTCGAAGTTTTACAAGATATTTTAATGATGTCCATCTCAAATATTTTTGAATGCTCGGCAATAGAACTAAAAGAACACAAAATAATTGTCATTTGTGTATATAGAGTACCTAAGAACGATATTAAATCTTTAGATATATTTTTTAACAGATTAAACTCTATTTTAGGCAAATTATGTAATAAAAACAAAAAAGTCATTGTGTGTGGTGACTTTAATATTGATATCCTTAAAAGAACAAAGCATTCTCTAGAGTTTAAATACTTGCTCCATGGCTATAACTTAACCTTAGGAATAACAAAACCAACCCGGCTATCAAGTAATACCTGTATTGACAACATTCTGTTTAATATACGAGGTTGTAAAACAGAAGTGGTCGATTTCGCCTTGTCAGACCACACAGCCCAGATACTAAAGTGTCCAGTGAATAGAACCTGCCTGTTACCTCATTGGTTTATAAAAAAAAGAGATTACAGTAAAGATAATATAATTAAGTTTATAGAGTGTTTGCAGAACCTTGGTTTTAACGATGCCTACATGTCAAACAACCCGAATGAAGCTTTTGAATATTTTAATGAAAACTTTTTAGTATTTTATAAACTATGTTTCCCATTTGTGAGATACAAAATATCATATGTTAAAAAACAAAAGTGGATCACTAAAGGTCTTAGGAAATGCTGTAAAAGGAAACGAGACCTACTTAGGAAATATAGACAATGCCCAAATGTACATGACAAAATTTACCTCAATAACTACTCAAAAAGACTTAAAAAAATCATATCACTGACTCAGAAATCCCAAAACGATTACTTCATTAAGAACTCTTCAAACAAATGTAAAGCCACCTGGAACATCATAAAAAAAACTAAAAAGACCCACTTAAGAGACAATGTTACCCAAATAAAATATGATGGTAAAATAATAACTGATCCTAAAGAAATTGCTCAAAAATTTAATAATTATTTCGTTGAACATAGGCCCACTACCACACAAAATAATCATAATAATCTTGACATAACTAATTCTAACTATTTATCTTCACATAATGTAACTATGTCATTTAATTCACCCAATTCAATTTACATGGAACCCACTAATCCCCATGACATTCATAAAATTATTAATGCACTGAAAAATTCTAATAGTACTGGCTACGATGGTATATCAAGCAAAATTATAAAAAAAGTATCACTGATTATATCACCAGTGCTCAGCCACATCACTAACCTGTGCATTGAAAAGGGTATTTTCCCAGAAATGCTAAAGGTAGCTGTAGTAAGACCCCTATTTAAAAAAGGTTGTAAGGAAGATATCGACAATTATAGACCAATAGCCCTTTTACCTATTTTCTCCAAAATAATAGAAAAAGTAATTTATAACCGCCTGAATAATTATTTGGAAACATTCAATCTATTTGCACCGGAACAAAAAGGTTTTCGAAAAAACAAATCCATCGATATGGCTATATTTGACCTATTACAACCCATCATGAATGAAATAGACAAAAATAATCCTGTGTGTGCATTGTACATGGATATGACTAAAGCGTTCGATCTCGTTGACCACAATATTTTATTGAGCAAACTATACAAATATGGAATCCGAGGTAACGTTAACGATCTAATAAAGTCCTACCTAATTGGAAGAAAACAAATAGTGAAAATTGACAAGATATGTGTTAAAACCAAAACTGAGGTTTCTATATCATCCGATTATAAAGAAATAAAATATGGCGTACCGCAAGGCAGCGTTCTGGCTCCTTTACTTTTCCTTATCTATATCAATGACTTGCCGAAGGTCACTGAACATTCCATGATTCTTTTTGCTGACGATAGTACAGTTATTTTTAAAGGAAATGACCCAAACACACTACGGAATGACATTAACAAAACATTAGGAACTATAATCGAATGGCTAAACAAAAACCACTTAAGCATAAATCTAAACAAGACTAAAATCATGAAATTTAAACAAAGAACTGACAGAATACCTAATCTTATTGTGACTTATGGACAAAATAAAATCGATGAAACGGACATTACAAAATTTCTAGGATTAAGTTTAGATAGTAAGCTGACATGGAAAAACCAAATTGACATTGTATGTAACAAACTAAATAAATTCTCATATGCATTATATAACCTCAGTAAAGTAGTAAACCAACCAGCAGTACTGTCAGCCTACCATGCATATGTAACCTCGACGCTGAGGTACGGTGTGATGTTTTGGGGAAATTCCACCGACCGGGAACTGGCTTTCAAGGCACAAAAAAAATGTTTGCGATCGGTATGTCGAATTCCACCAACAGAAA
Source organism: Acleris emargana (assembly GCA_927399475.2). NCBI lineage: Eukaryota > Metazoa > Arthropoda > Insecta > Lepidoptera > Tortricidae > Acleris > Acleris emargana. The sequence goes on from OV656836.1 coordinate 16,960,601, forward strand.
CCTGCAAAATGCATTTCATTAGGCTTAAAATACTTACACTACCGTGCCTCTACATATATGAGGTAGTGATGTTTGTCAAAAGAAACACAACCCGTTTTTCAGTTTTTAATAGTGCTCGGAGTAGAAATAAAATTTTCACGGGACCACTCAAAACAGCCCTGCATGCAAAAAGTGTTTTTGGAATGGCACCGAAACTTTACAACCAATTGCCAAAGAATATATCGACGACCGTAATCTAAATTGGCGTAAGGGACAAAAGGGCGAAAATGAGTTATGAATGCAGTTGTATTCAGTTTTTTTTTCTCTTTCGAATGGTATAGGTTACATCTCGATAACTTGAAAAAACATGCCCCTTACACCCTTAAAAAAAGGTTACTCTGACACATTATTTGAAACAAATCAGACGTATCAACAATAAGGAAAAAATATTCAATTTCTTCTTGGTGTAACTGTCGCCTTTGCAATTCACCTAACGTCGTAAGGAGCCATCAAATAAGTAAAAGTACGATACGCCATTTTACGTTCTCAAAAAGTATGTACAAAAATACATTTGATTAAATCACAAATAGATGTAACTATCATTTTCTTCATTAACCTGCGTCGTAAGGGACTATTCTGTTAGCAAACGTCTCTACGATACGCTGTTTTGCTTTCACAGATGTAAGACAACACAGACCTTACAGCGATCTGCCGTTGTTTCAAATATGTTTTCATGGCATATACGTATTTTTTTCACTAGTATAAACACTAAACTACCGGCCCTTACGTTAAAACATAACTACCTAATTTGAACTATTCCATAGATATTAGCGTTATCTCTTTCATTAGATGACAGACGCAGTGTTCGTTGATATACTTAGCTGAATTACTCACAATCGCAAGCATTTAAAATTGCTTTAGGGTGAAAGAGATATCACTATGATTGGCCATGTGTACCTACGCAACAAAAAAATATGTAAAGTCCCAGATAGACGTGCGAGTAAGTACGTCGTACTTATGGCTCGGCGACATTACTCGCCCGAGTGTCACCCTACGTACGCGAACTTCTAAAGGTAAACGCGGGCAAAAAGGTCGTCGAGCTTTAAGTACGCGTACTTACTTGCATGTCTATTTGGGACTTAAGAGCATTTTGCAGCTGGTTGTAGTTGAGTGCTGTGATGCTCAGTTCTGTTTTGCACGTATGCTTGTAAAGACGCACGCTTCAAGTACGTTTGGAGAAGAAGGCAACCGGATTTTGTTAAAAAGTAATGAGAACAGTACCTATTACTCTAAAAAGGAACACTCTTAGCTCGAAGAGATAAATTACTGCGTGCATGAGACAAGTTATTGCAGTAAGTATCTTATCTTACTAATATTATAAATGAGTAATTGTGAATGTTTGGATGTTTGTTACTCAATTACGCTTCAACCACTGAACGGATTGAGATGAAACTTGGCACACATACATATAGGTTAGGTCCTGGAATAGGACCTAGCTTATATGTGTAGTTTTTATGGACTATGGACCGGATAGTTTTTTATCCCGGAAAATTTAAAAGTTCCCGAGGGTATAACGATAATCGAAATCTACGCGGACGAAGTCGCGGTCAGAAGTTAGTTTTAAATAAAATATTTCATTTTCGGCGGCACGTTATTCGGGTAAACGGGTTTGTGTTTATTTTGCGAGTCTTTTAGTATACAAAACAAGTTCCCAAAGCGTTATCACAATGGATATATTCCCAAATGATGACAGATAGATACTTTAGCAGAAACTGGTGGCGACGAGAGCAGTGGTGAAACTTAAAACTATGGCCCAGTATGTTCTTTGATGAATCAGTGTTGATACTTATACAACTATGTTTCTTTTTCGATATTTGTACTCCCTTTTACATAAAATGGCGTATTTAATTTTATTTTGTTACTAGTTACTGGCATATTATTATGATAAATGATAATATATGTACCTGTGCCATAATTTATCTCTTAAATTGTTCAATTCTCTAATAAATAACACAATTACATTTATAATTTCGTTTATTATTTCACCAAGCAAAAAACCCATGTACCTTTTACACCGTGTAATAGATCAGTTTAAATGGAGTTACGTCCATTTATTTTTTATTTCTCTCAATTTAGTTCTTGATACATCAAATTTACTCCGAAGTCTACTATTAAAAAAGGGTTTATTGGACATTATTAGTATTTTTTTTGACGTAAGGGACATGCTATCTCAGTAACTAAGCGTTAAATGATAAATTGAGTTATTTGTAGTTAAAGAGTGAAAAAAATATATTAATTGGCTATTTTTAGTTATATGATACGTAAACAAACAACAAAATTATGAATTTAAAAAGAAAAAAAAAACTGTTTTTTGGCTCTCCTGAAAAGTAGCCATTTGTCCGTTACGTCAATTTAGATTACGGTCGTCGATATCGAGCCTAGATGACTTAGCGAGGTTCAAAAAATCTCTGTTTAATTTCTTAGTACAAAAAGCATACTACTCACTATCGGAATATTTATCGGACACTTCCTAACTATATTATAATATGACCTTCGTGCCGTCCTATACCCACTGTACGAATTATTATAATTGTATCCTGTGCATGCGCTATCTTGACCTGACATATTTGTATGCCTAGCGGCCAAATATAGTGATCTTGTGCCTAAATTTGTAACAACTATATAAAAACCTATATTTACAAATAAATCATTTGAATTTGAATTTGAATTTGAATTTTGACCACCAGCAGCTCAACTCTATCTATGCGCTGGCGGTCGACATTCACATGGGGGCCCTTGGCGAGCTCCGACTTGCCGCCATATACAGACCACCGGGACCCATAGGCTCGCTACAGAGCGACCTAGCGCAGCTGCTTGCGTCCCCCTTGCCGACCATCCTGGCGGGGGACTTCAACGCGCGACACACGGCCTGGCACAGCGCCTACAGCTGCGGAGCGGGAAAACTGATATTTCGAGAAGCGATCGCGAATGACTATGATGTCTGCGGCCCGGAGGAACCGACACACTACGGGACCGGATTCGCAGACATCATAGACTTCGCCCTCGTGAAGGGGGTGAGGGCCGGGGTTGTACAGGAGGCGCTGCCCGACCTTCCTTCAGACCACCGACCGGTGCTACTCACGGTGGATGCGTGCCCAACCACAGTACCCCCCAGGAAGCCAGGAAGACTCATCTGTTGGGAGACCTACTCGGCGGCAATGGAGGAGAGATCCCAGACCATTGCCGTCTCCACAGCAGATGACGTCGATCGAGCCACCGCTGCCATAACCGCCCGCATCCAAGAGGCGCTCAACTCCGCTGCGCAACCCGTACCGCCTAGGAAGAGGCGCGAGTCGCTACCGAAGCGGATCACGGAGTTGATTGCGCGCAAGCGCCAGGTGCGGCGCGAATGGCAGCGCACCAGATACCCCCCGACGAAGACCCGGCTAAACCACCTGACTGAGGAAGTCAAGAGGGAGCTGCGAAACCACGCTGCAGAGTCATGGGAGAGTCACATGGCGTCGTTGGACGGTGAAATACCATCCATTCACCGCCTCTGCCGACAGCTCGGCACGACGCCTAACACAGTGAGCCCACTGCGCGACCACACTGGCCTTCTCAAGTACAAAGCTGAGGACCGGGCGGAGATCTTCGCCGAGTGCCTGGAAGGCCAGTTCAAGCCGAATCCCACGGATGATGTGGGGCATGTCTCAACAGTGGAGAGGCACCTTGTGAGCTACTTTGCGACACCGATCGGGACGGTAGAGGATCCTACCTACTTTACACCCGGCCAAGTGATGCGAGCACTCGCCAAGTGCAACCCCAGAAAAGCTCCAGGCCCAGACGCAATACCGAATATGGCCCTGCGTCGCCTACCGCAGCGCTCTATAGCGGCGGTGACAGCCCTATTCAACGGTATATTGCGCTCTGGGCACTTCCCTACCACCTGGAAGCTAGGCCGGGTGATAATGCTGCCCAAACCGGGCAAGGACAGAAAGCAGCCAGGTAGTTACCGTCCCATCACACTCCTGAGCAACATCTCCAAGGTGTTTGAGAGACTCCTGTTGAGCAAGCTCCAGCCCCACATCGAGCCCCGAGAAGAGCAATTCGGCTTTCGCGCAGAGCACTCTACCACTCTGCAGCTAACGAGAGTACTGCACCACATGACAGTTAGCTCCAACCGGAGAGAGTACACAGTCGCAGTATTTCTCGACATGGAGAAGGCGTTTGATAGAGTATGGCACGAGGGCCTACTATACAAACTATCAACGTCCGCAGCTCCCCGACGCATAGTGCGCGTCGTGGCATCTTTCCTGGCCAACCGAAGGTTCGTAGTGGCAGTCGAAGAGGCCGTCTCGACTGAGCGCCCGATACTCGCGGGCGTCCCCCAAGGCAGCTGCCTCTCCCCGGCATGTTACGCGCGTTACACCGACGACCTCCCGGTGAGCGAAGGCGTCAAGCTGGGGCTCTTCGCGGACGACGCGGCACTATTTGTCGCGTCCATGAATCCCGCATTTGCCGCCAAGAAAATGCAGCGCAGCCTTGACGTCCTTCCAGACTGGCTCAAAAAATGGAGGATGTCGGTTAACGTCGCCAAAACCCAGGCACTCATAACGGGACAGTCGAGACTACCGAACCCTCTCCGTCTACATGGCCAGGAAATACCGTGGAGCCACACGGCGAAGTACCTGGGACTCACCATCGACAGGAGACTGACCATGAGCCACCACGTCGACGAAACGGTGCCGCGCGTCATGTGCGCGCGAACGCTACTACGTCCAGTCCTCGCTAGCAGCCTCCCCGTGCGAACCAAGCTGGGGATATACAAGACGTACATCCGATCCCGCCTCACCTACGCAGCCCCGGCTTGGTATGCACTGACCGCGGAGTCGCACAGGAGGAGGCTTCGTGCGCAGGAAAACATGACCCTGCGCACAATCGTCGCAGCCCCGCGCTTCGTGCGCAATAGCACGATCGGGCGCGACCTCAAGCACGAGGGACTGGACGCGTTCATCGAACGACTCGCGCGCGGTATGTTCGACCGCGCCGACCATTCCCGCTACCCTGCTCTACAGGGAATTGCGCCGCACCACGCCCGTCCGCCGGACCGGCGACACCGAGCTCTAGCGAGGGAGCTCGTCGAGCGAGCGAGGAACCACAAACGCCACGATAGGCCCTCAAAGAAACGCCGCAGATAGGCAAACGCCGAAGATAGGCATTCACCACAAAGCCGCAGATAGGCCAACATTCGGGGGGGGTGCGTGAGAAGATCACCCGTATATGCACAGCCTCAGTTGCGTCCACGATCTACTACGCGGCGAACGTATGACGTAGGTGCACGCAGGTACGATGCAGCTACAGATTAATCGAGTAGGTTATTTATAGTGTCGCCGCACAATGGGCAGTTGTGCTCTTATAATCAGCATTGTATTTTACCTAGCCTGGTACGAAGTAAACCTTAGTCAGCCTGATAGGTTTTTACATTTTATATTATTTATAGTAGGGACACCGAGTGATGGCACTTGCTTGACACATCTGACAATCGTGTTGTGAAACACTCCATTTAGTTAAATGGAATGTTTCACAACAGTATTGTCAGACGTGTCAAGTGCCATCACTCGGTGTCCCTACTTTAGTAGATATGGAAGATAATTGATAATATATTTTTCGTACAGCATTTTTTTCGTGATTGTAGTTAAATCCGAGACTAAACCGTGGATTGATAGTAATCACTGCCGCAGTAATCCTGTCATTATTGTCGTTAATATACCATTGAATGCGTAAAAACTGGTATAGTAAATCACGAGCCAGTCATGTTTTTTTCATACATACTTTGTCGGCCTATAAGTAAACAGGGTATTTTTAATCAATGCACAAATTTTAACATTATTTTGCATCGTCAATATAATATATTACAACAATAAAATCAGTAAAAAAATATATTTTTCTCAAAAATTACCGAAAAAGTTGACATTACTAACTCCATACTGAGACGCGAAGTACATAGTTTACAGACAGTTCTCAAATTAAAAAAAAAATACATTGCGTGCTCGCTACACAAGCCCGCAATGTTGGATTTTTCATTTCCACAATGCCACAAATTTCATTGTTATCTAGTTTGTAACTTTTTAAAAAGTGAAACCGGCCATAATAAAATGAAGGCATACATCCATAATTTTATTCGAAACGTAACTTTTTTATCTGTGTCTGGAATAGCTAAAGTTTTTTTTTTCTAAAAAAGCTTGCGTTTCTCCTTGTCATAAACATAAAGGCGGTAAAGAGTGATGTTATTTCACGTGAAGTTTCTGTTTATATGCGATTTGTATCTTGCGATTTTTGAGAAAAGCTCTATATATGCCTCGGCAGGAACGGCAATTGACAACAATTCATTTTGTGCTAAGGTAGTAAAATTACAGTAAAAATATCTTTGGATTTTTTTATGCAGTAGTTTTTATATTTAGGAAAAACAGTAAAAAAAGTTAGATTGTGAATGTTAGGAGTACACTTAGTCCATTTATTACCAAAGGAATTCAAAAAAATATACAACTGTCATGTTCATTGTTTATCTGTCTGACGGATTACTTGATTCTGACGACACGCTTTCAATTCTACGCAAAATAGTTTATTTATTTTAATGGCGTCTACAAATTACGTAATTAATTAAATTACGCAAAATAACAAATTTGTGAACGAACGGCAGCGAATGATTGACATGACAGTCAGTTTTGTTTCTGTTTAAAGTTTAATTTTTTTAAATTTTATATCAGGCTAAGATCACGACATCAGTAAGTATTCCTAACTTTGTATATACGGTCTTTTTATGACTATTTCTTTAATAAATTATTAACGACGAATTTAAGTTAAATAAAGAAAAACCAAGAAATACGGGTAGTCTAATTTTTAACCAGCTATTAAATAAACGCGAAAAAACAATAATGCATTTTTTTTTAATGTTGCGCAATTGCCTTCTTCACTGCCTAGGCATTAATGTACTATTATAATACGCTTTTTACAGTACGCTCCTCTCCTCGCACCCCTGCATTAGAGGGTCTATGAATATCGTTAAGTTAGTGGAATCATTGAATCGGCAATATCTGTAATGTTTTTTAAGCTAGAGTAAAAATAACATGACATGTGTTATTGATTAACAATAGCGAAACAAATATTAAAATTTGTGCACCTATTAAAAAAATACCCTGTATAATGTCCGGCCGAAGTTTTGATTTGAGTTGGTTTTCGGCATAAAAAAACATGTTTCGGCTGAAGTTTCGGTTTAGGCAAAAAAAGTGCCGAACCTTTTGGTCGCGCGTCGCGCCGAAACTTACCTCCTTATAATTGCTTTTATTTTTATTTGACAAATTAATACTTAAAACGACATTTGTTGAAATTAATTCACGGAATACATCGTTTTTCATTTTTTATAAGTGAAATTGTTTGATTTTATATCGCCTACAGGACTTACAACTGTTATTTTATTTTTAATATGTCTAGAAATAACGGTAACTGATATTTTGATTCATAATATTCAACGATTCTAACACATCTATAAAAGTTATCGTTGCGGGTTCGGCCGATACTAGAACCAAAACCTAACCTTCCGTTTCGGTTTCAGCAAAATAACAGTTATCTTACTTTTACATTCAATCAGAGCAAATAAGTAGTAGTGGAGAGTCATAATTATAAGAAATTTTAAGATAAATTTAAGCCTAACAACCTACTTTTTATACTGAAAATGGACTATCCATGGGGGGACCTAAAATATTTAAATCCTACGAAACAAAATCATTCCTTTTTACACATATTATGTTCTAATATCATAACTTTATATTTCAGGGTCATTGTATGAAGAAAATATATCTCTGAAACAAAAACTTTCTCGAACTAAAGCTACACTGGCAGATACTCTAACTCAATTAAATGCTGCCAACATGAGGAAAAAAAGTGTTCAGCGTGCTATTTGCCGAGAAATCCACAAGACCCACGGCGTCCTACGAAGAGCTAGAGATCATCTCGACAATCCTAATTAAATGGTTAGGGATACGAAATCACATATTTTTGTAATAGTTCTGTATTAATTTCTTTTATAGAAATTGGAAATTACGAGGCCATATGCAGTGAAAACTCTAACCTATATCATTTCCACAGTGGCCATACAGTTGAGACTAAGTTCGCTCAGCGTTCCTATTTGCTTACAAAAAATTATGCAACGCGTCTATTCCAGTCCTAAACTTGTACTTGAGAAGAGCATTCGGTTTTTATGATTCTGCCAAGCCTGCTATGCTTTTGATAATTATAATATTTTAGGCATTCCTAAACATAGTTCAAACTAATTTTCTACAGAGTTTGATGCTTTGAATGTTATAATATAAGGTTATAACCCATCTGGAAACTTTAAATTATAAATTAATTACGTACCTAACCCTAACCTAATAGCTGATATATGAATTAAAACCTATTTTTCAAAAAACGCTGTAATGCTAATGCGTGTTTCAAACCGGAATTCCACTGCGGCACATGCTACGCACGCACACGCCACATACGTGAGCCACGTAGATTAAACGTTTTGTTGCGTGTATGCAGCATTTTAGCTCATATAATCTGGTAAATAAATAAGCAACAGTACGCCTATCACTCACGCACGTAGTGTCTCTGCATGTGCACATTTTAGTCCGTTTCTATTGGGAAAATGTTGGACATATTGAAGTACAGCAATGCGATTTGGTATGGTTGTTATACACGTCCACCAAAGCCCAAAACGCCCGGTAGCCAGTTTGAACTCCGCGGGGTCAAAAGTAAAGAGTTCAGTTTATTTCTGTCGGGTTGGTTTGAGTCAAGTTTGGTGTCATTATCAAGTAACTAGATGGTGCCAAATTCATCCCCCATACCAGGATTTTGGGCTCCGCAGCAAAATATGACACAATCCTCAAAATAATAAACTTTTTGTAGTAACGAAATGCATACAAACCCTCATATTTTCATATTTTTTTATTTAAGTTGGTTTATAAAAACTACTGTTTGAAAGCCCATTTAATGCAGATTCTAAAAACATGAGCAGAGAATATAAATTTGACTATTTTTAATGTAAAATAAAATATTGAAAGTACTGCGACGTTCGTCAGCGCAGCAACAAACAAGTACTACTAACCAAAAAAACAGCCAAGTGCGAGTCTGAAATTTTGTACATAATATTAGTGTGATTTTTAATCATCTTAAGTTTATAAACGAAGTCAGTTAACGAATTCTTAAAATTATATTCAAATAATAATAGAACGTTTGTGAATTAATTTTATTTACAACCACCTCCACAATTCGTGCATTAAAGAAAAGCGACGTTATTCAAAATGACCAAATTTTACAGGGCAAGCGTTTTTTTGTACGTTTTATTTAAATTTAAAAATAGTGTAATAAAATAAGTATAGAAGTTTTATGTATCATTTCTTTAAGCGTTTTTTGTCTACAATTTGGTTTTAAAGTTAAAAATCGAAATTTCAAAATAAAGCCTTATTTTGCTACAAAATGTCACTATACTACATAATTTCTAAATGAATACTAATGATTTATCTCAAAATAAATTTCGAATCATGGTAAAAGTAAAGATAAAAGATGTTTATTCAGTAAGTAGGTCGCACGGGCACTTTTACACGTCAAAAAAGTATGTTTTATTATCGATAAAAAGCTTTTTTTTTACTATTTATCTTAAACACAATTGTAAATTGTACTTAGTGGGGATGTTACTTCCCTATGGAAATCTAAAGATTCACTATCATTCAAGATATCACCCCGCGTCACTCTAATGTTGGAAATAGATATTTCATATTGCACGCCACTTACGCCGATATACAGCTTTTTTCCTCTAATCACAGCTAACAACCCTGCTTAGGTCAGCCGGACAAATATTTTCTTCCTGGGTATTATTTAATAGATTTTCAATGAAAAATGTAATTTGGACTATTTCAAACATTATCAAAAATAATAATAAAACACTTCACTTCACAATAAAGAAAAATGTCAATGTCCAAAAAGTGTCAGTTTGGGACCAAATACTACAGCAACTTTGTAACCTCAAATCAAAAAGTGTAATTTTTAGGGTTCCGTAGTCAAACTACCTTATAGTTTCGACATGTCCGTCTGTCCGTCCGTCCGCAGACAGACTGAGTACTAGAAAGCTATAATTTAGCATGAACATACATATTAGTCACGCCAACAAAGTGGTAATATAAAAAAATCAAAAAAAATATGTTTTGTTACGTAACGACTAACGTGGGAATGTATTTTTTTTCTCGTCTTCCCCTTTGTGTAGGGTGTCATTGGATTGGTCTCTCAAATATATAGCGGGTTTGTGAAAATTATTTTTCGATTAGACCCGTTTATGAAATATTAAGCTATAAATAAAGCGCTAATTTTTGTTGAGTCAAGTGTCCCCAAACAGCCAATTATACAAATACTTTAAATCTGAAAAATATCTTCAATAAAAGCGCATATAACTAATTTAAAAGAAAAACTATCATGAGTTGACTAAGACTTTATGAATTCTTGAGATACAGGCGACTTAAGTGTTTATACCTACTAAAATCACCTAAGACAGCACCAAATAACTTAGTTCATACTTGTTTTTTTTAGATAGTTTTTCTGAAGTAACGGCCTTGGAACCCTACACTGAGCATGGTCAGACATGCTCTTGCCTGGTTTTTCAATATTGTAATACGCCGCTAGGTTGATCTAAACTTTTCAACAATTTTTCACTTCATTTAAATACGCTGTTCTTATATAATTTGAGGTTATTGGAAAATATGACACTATTGTACATAAACGTATACATACGTCTACCGCTGCATATGCGAATGGGACACCATTCCATAAAACAGGGTATCCGCGTAATAGAAAAGTGACTTGAGCTATATCTACCCAAATAGGCAAAAAACAGTAAAGTGCCACTTTACATAATATAATTTGGTTTGTTCGTAGGCCATTTATACAATAAAACCAAAATCAGATATTTTGAAAAACGTCAATTTTCTTCATATCGCACGAATTACATAACTCAGTACCTACATATGAGCGGGCGTTTGAAACTATTGCACCTGGAAATGCAAGCTTTCACGCACCGACATCTTATTAGTTCTAGGCATAACACCTTGTTTGTAACTAACTAGTTGCAAAGCTTTAAGGGACTGATAGAGCAGCTATCGATTTAACCCCCATGTATGTTCAGCAATTGTTATTAGTTTCCGAGATATTGATCAATTTAGTCGGAATTTTTGTAATTTTTCCTTATGTCCGTGTTACAGAAAACCCCTGAATTCACGTAATAATTTAAAAAAAATATGTGTTTTCTTACATGATTAGAATCACTATGAACCAAGGAATTTTTTAAACAAGTACACAGAGCGGCCTCAAATGCGTTTCGAACAGCCATTTTCCTGGTACTATTACCACCCCGCGCGCCGCCTGCAATAATCAAGTGGGTACGGGCAATAATTATTTTATTTTACATTGAAAATAGTTAAATGTATATGTAATGTTAATGTTTTTAAAATGTGCATTAAATGGGCTTTCGGACAGTATTTTTAAAAAACTAAATTTAATAATTAAAAAAAAAACTACGGGTGTTTGCACTGATTGTATCACTAAAAGTTTACTATTTTAAGGATTGCGTCTTATTTTGCTACGGAACCCTAAATACTGGTATGAGGAATGAATTGGGCACCATCTAAAGTAGAGTCCGGAATTAGGCGAACTAACTTGACAGTTCATTGTACACTAATGTTGCCACAGTTTGGCTAGTGCTGTTAATATCGATATTTAAAAAGTCTAGATTATCATTATTATTGTGTTTGGAATCTAACTAATAATTTTACTAAGCAAAATAATAATAATAATAATTACGACGATATAGTTTGTCTCTATCGCACTTTCATATTTGCCAGCAAGAAAGGAATGAATCCTATATGTATGGTACATGAAATGTACCGTACTAGCCCGAAGCCACCTAAATAAAAGGATCACAATGGCCTGTTGTAATGTCAGCATTATTTTTGTATTTTATTCCTAATTTGAGGAGTAAGTATCGTAAATATCCGCTTTAAACCGTACATCCTTCAGATCATATTATATCGTAAAAATTGCTGTAGTTTTTCCCTATTTGGCAAGTATGTATGAGTGTGAAAGTTTCGACGACAATTACTTGATAAAATATAAATATAATCAGATTTATAGAAGGCACAAGGTTATATCGACATATTTGTGTCGACATAAACCTATCACTATTTATTTTTTCCTATGTCTGGCAACATTTTCGGGTGTCAAGTTAGTTCGCCTAATTCCGGACTCGACTTTAGTTACTTGATAACGACACCAAACTTGACTCAAACCAACCAACAAAAACAACCCGCCAGAAAAAAAAACTGAGCGCCGGGAGCTCTGTACTTTGACTTGCTTTGACAGCGGAGATCAAACTGGCTACCGGGCGTTTTGGGATCAGGTGGACATATATAATACCCGTACCAAATGGCATTGCTGTACTCAAAATTGTATACCTCTCCATACAAGCATCCCAATAAAAAACGGACTATTTTAATACGAAGTTAATTTATGCCCACTTGTGCGCCGCTGTCGAATTCCGGCTTTAACTTAAGCTTTATTTGACTGCTATTACAGACTTGTTGCCAGCATGTCAGAATCGTATCATTAAGGCTGCGGCTCCACTGAAGCGGAGATGAGCAGAGAGGAGCGGAGCTGTGTCAATATTAACCAATATAAGGCGCATGCGATCACGTCAAGAGCGCCTTGCGCATGTTGCTTTAGATTATATTGGTTGATATTGGCACAGCCCCGCTCCATTCCGCTCATCCCCGACTCAGTGGAGCTGCAGCCTAAGGAATCTACACTCTTAAGAGCAATGTTTGACATCCCATTAATTATTTAAGATGTGTTCTTAAAATGATGTTGACATAATTATTGTGTTGTAAGTATTATTTCAAATAATAAAAAAAACGATAAATGACAAACGTTTTGTTTTATGTAGTCTAATTATTTTCATCGTTTTCTGGTTACTAAGTCGGTGTCAAAATTGAGGTAGTATGAGCAAAAACTCGAGGCCACTAATATTTTGGCCTCTGTCTAGATGTAAAGCTTGCAGTGATTGTAGGTACTAATAAATCTGAATTTATTAAGATGGCACCAACATTATGTATTGTGACGATGGCAACATCATGATTATATCACTTAGTTATTATTTCTGAAACTTCCAACAAAATTATTAATTGTGTTTAATTTTACCTCATTGCCTTAAATTTACATTTTAAATTCAAATTAAAAACATTGATTTGTCAAAAAACACACTACAACACAACAGACATGGTAAAAAAAGAAGAAACAAGATTAGAGCAAAAAAGTGTCCAAACACATACAAGTTTTTACAAAAAATAACAAAAACAGGATAATACATAAACTTAAATAAATAAATATTAAACAAACAAACCAGTTTATATTAGTTTGAGAACTGGTTTGTTTGTTGTGATTATAGTTATATTATATGTGTATTATATATTATATAATACACATATAATATAACTATAATCACTATAGGAACTAGGCTTCACGGCTCATTCAGCCACGATTTTAAATTTCTCTTTAGAGAGACTACAGAAGAGAATTGTCTTAAGGACAACGGAAGCTCATTTCAAAATTGGACACCACGGACTGTGAAGGATTTGGCATAACAACGTGTTTTATTAGACGGAATCGCAAGGGATAGATTGGCGCTGGAACGCAGCCGATGACCACTGCCGCAGGCTAAATAGCTAAATCTTTCAGAAAGATGGGAGGAGATGAAGGATGGAAGAGGACATTGATAAGGAGTGAAAGTACATGTAAATCTCTACGGCGGTGGATAGAAAGCCATTTCAACTGCGTACGAAACATCGACACGTGATCGAACTTTTTGTACGGAAGGTCTTTAAATGTTAGGTATAAACTTTAAAGTACCGTAATTTTGGCGTATGTTAAAAACTATCTGGTGCAAGTTTAGTCACGTCACGTGTAAAGACCCGTTTGGTACATAACGTAACGTTAAATAGGTTTGCGATCATCGACATACTAACCAATAGACGCCGGGTCCCATACAAAATTCTCTCCGAAAAGTGTCCTAGAGCGACCTATACAAACTTCATACTTGTATAAAATCATTGTCAAAATAGAACATTCTAATTTAAATACAGTGGAAACTGGATAAGTGGAACCGGGGTTAGTGGAAAACCTCTTTAAGTGGACCCAAGTTCTCGGTTCCAGTCCCTTGGCAACGAATTACCTCTATAAGTGGAATTTTGGGACCTCTATAAGCGGAATCCATTTTTTCGAAAATTTCTTATTTTTACCTCTGTAACTGGAAGCAGCCGTCTCCGAAACCTCTATGAGTGGAAAAGCTAGGCGTTATAAAATTTGTATTTTTAATAAACCGTCACAAGGAGGGTAGTTTGTTTCGTTAACATTATGTTTGTGTTTTAACTACGTATTTTGTATGAGATCACACATCGTTCAATTTGGTTCTTTTAGCCTTGCTGTAAGATAAGCAATGCCTAAGCGCGACAATATTCTCGATATTGAAAGAAATGTGATAAAATGTGACTCAGGTCAACAAACCAAAATGACGGATTTTTTTCATTAAAGTACAATCGGTACATTGATTTATTTAACCCTACTGGTTTCTGTTGCACAAATAAATATTAGGAGTGATTTTGTTTAAATATAGGTTACCTACTTTATAACAAAGGACAGATACATATCGAGGGTTCACGGGCTATTTGTATTAAGCGACATTCTGGCCGATATTGAGTTATATACATATTTGGAATCGCCCGATTTTTCTGCGTCGTTTGAGCCCGGTTTCGTGGCGATCTGAGCACTTTTTTGTCGCTTGAAACATGAGTAAATTAAGGTCTAGTTTGAGTCTGATGTGATTGATGCGACACAAATTTTATTCATTTATACAAAAGATGGACTTTATACCGACAAGATATTTCGTGATTTTGACTTAAGCGGTTTTTCCTGACATGCACTACGTATTATAGGGCGTTTAAATCGTTTTGCCTGCATCCTGAAATCCGTCCTTGATGTCGCTTCAAACATTAAGCCTGCACCTGAAATCCATCCTTGATGTCGCTTCAAACATTTAGCCTGTTTCTAAATAAAAGTGATTCGAGGTCATTTTGTATCAAGCAACCTTTATTTTTGGTAAAAACAACTTTAAAAAAATGACAAATAATTTTATAATCCTGCAAAATAATTTTGTTCTAGCCGCCAATCTTTATTATACACACAGTTTTACTGTCACTTCAAACAGTTTACTTTTAGTGCATCTACTTTATTATACTTCAGGTGCTTAAGCGGACTATCCTGATTCAATTTTAATATCGCGATGGTTGTTAATACATTTAGCTTTACACAAGCACAACACCCTAGTATCGCTTAAATCCTTTTTCCTGAACCTAAAATGTTCAGTTTATGGCGCTTCAATCAATTAGCCTGTTTCTAAACAAAAGTGATTCGAGGTCATTTTGTATCAAGCAACCTTTATTTTTGGTAAAAACAACTTTAAAAAAATGACAACTAGGCTAAATTGCGCGGATTTAGATTAGGAAAATAACCTAGGCCACTTTTTTGTAAAAATATTGATACCTTTTTTGTTGATTTTTTTTTCGAAAAATGAAACTGATATGCTCTCCTGTAAAGTTCCAAAAATGTCGCTTAATACAAATAGCCCGTGACCCCTCGATATTATTTTTGTATACGAGTACTGTAGATTATTTACAGTATTGCTTTTTTTAAAGTCAGGATTACTAACCTATATTTTGTTCTATCTTTCTACATACATACCTACATATTTAATAAAAGATGATCTTTTATTTGACCATATACGTGACCTCTATAAGCGACGTTACTACCATCCACAACCTCTGTTAGCGAGAGCCTCTGTAAGTGAGAAGACGTTTTATTTGAACCTGGTTAAGTGGAAAACTGGATAAATGGAAAACCTGGATAAGCGGAACTAAACAGCCGGTCCCTTGCGATTCCACTTATCCAGTTTCCACTGTAGTATGTCGGTAACGCAATGCTTAATTTTGCTTGTAAGACGCACACATGTTTAAAAGTGGCGACACCAGGTCTTGTACGAATTGGCGTTCATGACATATCTCCCTTGTTTCTGTGATCTGTGGGTACTTATATAAAAAAATAAAAAAAGTTAGTTTTTATTATACTCTATTTAAAATTGATCTGCCAATAGTCTTTGGGTTTGAATATAAATAAAATATATAATACGGTACGCATTATCAGTTCACCACACTACTCACAGATATTATATTTTATTAGTTTGTATGAAATTGAAATAGCATACAATTATTTTCTCAATATTTTATATGTTTAATCGATTTCTTTACACGTCTAAAATCCTATCCTAATGCCTATTTATAAATATCCAAACAATCGCATTTTCTTTTCGAACCAGATCCCGGGATTTTAGTCATATCCATATTAAGATTTCTACTCTATATCCCGCAGTGTTGCACCGTGAAATCCGATCACTGATAATCACTCTATAATTCAGTAAGTACATTCTTGAATTACAAAGATAATTATAAGAAAATTTTCATTGTTACCTTTAAATTTGGTATCTCTTGTTGATTTATTGTAACTTTTTCAATCAGATTATCTTGGCGTGGGGATTAAACCTATGAAATTTCACAATTGTAATTTTGTAATCTGTGATACAAATATATTAAGTCAAACATCTACTAATACAGGGTGACTGAAAATTCGCCGTATTCCTTGAAAGGGGTTATTCTACAGCTCATTTGTAACGATTTAAGTCCAGTCAACCAGGGGTCAAAACTCATTGGTTATCGAGTTATTCACGTTTTAAGAATTTAAAAAAAATATCTGCTTTTCGACCTAAAACTAGTCATTGTGTAAAAACTTCGTCATTTAGAAATAAAAAAAGCATTTTTCAAATAGCCAATGAATTACTGATTACGAAAAATAATAAAAAATGCCAAAGAAATGCAAAGTTTTGCAAGTAAAAGGATTTGAAGTTGAAAGTTCTAGTAATTATTTTCCAAATTTTGTAACATTTTAAAGCATAACGCGTGAGGTAAACGGCGGTTAGGGTAACGACGTTGGTATTCCCTTCTAGCTGCAGCCGCGTCTCCATCACAGAATCCGTAACAATAAATGATATCTGCGTATTCTTCGAATTGGCAAGCAGGTATTTGAGAAAGAAGCCTAGTTATCAATATCGTCCGAAATGGAAAGAATTTGCAAAACTTTGCATTTCTTTGGCATTACTTATATTTTTTTGTAATCAGTAATTCATTGGCTATTTGAAAAATTCTTTTTTTCATTTCCAAATTGACGAAGTTTTTACACAATGACTAGTTTTAGGTCGAAAAGCGGATATTTTTTTGAAATTCTAAAAACGTGAATAACTCTATAACCAATGAGTTTTGACCCCTGGTTGACTGGACTTAAATCGTTACAAACGAGCTGTAGAATAACCCCTTTCAAGGAATACGGCGAATTTCCAGTCACTCTGTATAGGTCCCTTGTCAACGTCGGAACGTATACTGTTCCCGTAGAAATGAGTACTGTAATTTTCTGCCCTAAAAGTAGCATGTGACCTTTCCTGGAATTTATCTAAACCAAATTTCAGACGAATCGGTCCAGCAGCCGCCGTTTAGCCGTGCTGAAGTAACAGACAGACCAACCCTATTACTTTACAATATTAACTACATCATCATGTTCAAATTCGATATAGTTTCCGTACGGTTTTCGGACAGTGGTAGAATCTGTTTTTAATCATTTATGATATTAGTGACATACTTAGCTTTACTTCCACGTCTTAAAAATAATAATAAATAGCATATTATATCATTGGCAAGATAAATAACCTGCAATTTAGGGACAGCTGTTTAACGCAATCGACGTCTTTGCGAATTTCTTACGACATCGAATTTGTCGAAAAGAATCGAGCATGCAACGGAACTTTTTGCGGGTCTAAAAAACTCCCCCTGCCGTTCAGTCGCGACGATTGAATTCCATAATGCACACTGAAATGGATCACCAGGAAATCTACAAATTAATATTAAATTTACAACTGCAAAAAATATAAAGTATTAAACTACTCCATAGATGCACTGTTCTGCAACAACCAAATATTGACAATTGTTGGTCAGAAACTAAAATAAATTATTTTATCAGAATTATTTATTTATTTATTCATTAATATTACGAATCGACATTTCCTTACCGAAAGTATGATATTCCGTCTGGTTTTTTTTGTTACGGTGATTATTTTTGCAGTTTCTGAAAACACACTGAGGCATTGTTACACGTGTGACTGTTGCCGTAGTTGACAACGTACTAAATTCAAATAAACTCCCAATTTGAAGTGAGTAGTCATTTGCTGTGCCGTGTTTTGTTCTCTGACCCGACAGAGCACTGAATCATCACCGCGCGCCTCTACTAGAGACGGCAGTGAAGACAATATTCGTGCTTCGCAGTTGCGCTGAGCGCAATTGCTGGAGGTAAAAGCCGTCAGTGTCTATTTACACGTCGTAGAGTGCACATGATCAAAAAAGCGATGTTATGCCTCATTGTGCTGTGATATGGTGTAATTAATCAAAGTAAAAACATGAATAATAGTACATTGTTGCCTAGGCGCGGAAAGTAAGGGTTTTCCTGACGAGGTGGTTAGCAGGCCGAGCAACAGCGAGGCCTGCTAAAATACGAGTCAGGAAATCCTCGTTTCCGCCGAGCCATACCTACATAATGCTTTTCTCAAACATGTGAGGAAATAATACAAATACATTTCTAAAAAGCAAGTAATTTAATTTCCTTAGATTTAGCGGGAAGCAGGTTTTGCCTAACCGAGGCAGCTTCAGATTTTAATATAGGCGGTGTGGTACCTATTTCGTCGCTTTCGTCGCTTGAGCTCATTTTTTATAGTAAGTATTTCACACAACAAATTGTTTAATATTCGGTTTCACAAATGACAACATTTCAAAAAAAAAAAGCATTATTGTTTTTTCGCGTTTATAATAGCTGATTAAAAATTAGACTACCCGTATTTCTTGGTTTTTCTTTATTTAACTTAAATTCGTCGTTAATAAATTATTAAAGAAATAGTCATTAAAAAGACCGTAGGTATATACAAAGTTAGGAATACTGATGTCGTGATCTTAGCCTGATATAAAATTTAAAAAAGTAACTGAACAGTAAACAAAACTGACTGTCATGTCATGTCAATCATTCGCTGCCGTTCGTTCACAAATTTGCTATTATGCGTAATTTAATTAATTACGTAATTTGTAGACGCCATTAAAATAAATAAACTATTTTGCGTAGAATTGAAAGCGTGTCGTCATGTCGTCAGAATCAAGTAATCCGTCAGACAGATAAACAATGAACAATATGAACATGACAGTTGTATATTTTTTTGAATTCCTTTGGTAATAAATGGACTAAGGGCATTATAAGTGTATTCCTAACATTCACAATCCAACTTTTTTTACTGTTTTTCCTAAATATAAAAAAACTACTGCATAAAAAAATCCAAAGATATTTTTACTGTAATCAGCAGTGTAAAATCTAGAAACGGTATTTTATTTTACTACCTTAGCACAAACTGAATTGTTGTCAATCTAGACACGCGGGAGCGTGTCAAGCCAAGTTCAAGAAACAGAACTGGCGAGGCGCACCGTGTGTAATATTACACGAACCATTTGGAGCCACTTTTGACCCCCTCATAAATCAAAAACTATTTTACATAAACGTATCAAATTTTGCTCATATATTGAGACTTGCGAGATACATATGTGTTCTAAATTTCATAAGCTTATCTCAAACGGTTATTTAGATATTAATGTCCAAAATTCCTCATTTTTATCATTGACTGACCTATAGACCAAAACTCTAACCCAGTTCCAGATGACCTAGAGAGTTAAAATTTGGTATGCAGATAGGTAATTAGATGAATACAAAGGAATAAATAAAAAACTGTCAATTTTTAAATAATTAGATTCTATTATGAACGCTTAACATAAATACCTAATATTACTTAGGTTACCTACGTTATTAACTGGGATTAATTATTATTTTTATATTTAGCGCACATCAATAGTGTAAAATCATTACCTACTCATAAATAATGATAAAATAATAGGCATTTAGATTTTCGGTATATACACGACGCGCGCGCGCCGAGTGACGCCGGAGCGGCGCGGGCGCTGTGACGATCGAATCGAACCGTTGACGCGAACGTGGCCGAGCGAGCGGCAGCCGCGCTCACAAGCGCGAGCGCCGGCTTGCTGTCCGTCCGGTTGTCTCTCGATATCTGACCTATAAGGTTGCAATTTATGCTGCGAAATTGCTAAGTTTTCTTAAGGAAAACTTATAATTTGTAGTAATATTATTATTACAATTTCTTTAATAAGTTGGTACCTACGTACGTATAGTATTATAGTATAGGCTATAGTTTAAATAAATAATAATTTTATAGTTATAAGTAGGGAGGTGTATATACTTATTATTATTACAATTCCTATAATAAGTGGGTACGTAGGTTTAGTATAGTATAGGCAATAGTTTAAATAAATAATAATTGTATTTTTTAGTAAGTAGGTAAGTTAAGTATAGTTAAAAGTAAGTAGGTGTATATACCTACTTAACTCTGAGTTTGAGAACTTGTTGATAGTAGCAAATAGTTTTATCTTTTTATTACGTAGGTAGGTACCCACCAAAAACATAAATGTAAAAAAGGAGAGCCAAGTTCAATACAAAAATTATTCTCTGCTGTGGGCTTGGCAATGCAATTGTTTTATATTTATAAAGTCTACTTTTAGTTTTGAATTTGTCCTTTTAAAAGGACCCACGGCGTTACGAGGATATGTACTTACCTACAAAAAGTAATGATATCCCACCAAAAACATAAATGTAAAAAAGGAGAGCCAAGTTCAATACAAAAATTATTCTCTGCTGTGGGCTTCGCCGCAAAAAGAATGGAGATCTGAGATTGAGTGCCAAGTTCTATGCAAAATCCAAATATGTAGTCTAAGGGCTCACTTGGCTGGTTTTCCCATACTAATTATATAGCCTTCGCATGTTCTAAACCTGTTACCTTTCGGTTCTTATTTTATTATTCCGAAAATTTGGCTTGCTGGTAGAAACTACCCATCGAACATAAGGCTCTCCCATGACTGTGTAAAAGTAGGTACTTAATAATAATTCGATTAAATGGCAACGACTAAATTTTTAATCGATTGATTAATTAGATTAATTTTCTTTCGATTGATATCAGTAATAAATAAGTTATTTTTATTTTTTGGACATCGTAAACCCTTTTCTAGGTAACCTTTAGAGGGTAAAAACAATCTTGTGTCACTGGAACAAGTTTTTAAATATTTAAGTATATCACATCAGCACATCACACAGCAAACCAACTAGAACGAGTTCCAAGAAAGTAAAAGACATTGAACAACGAGACAACTATTTTTTCAACGTCCTGTGCTGTCTTCTTATATTTAGTCGAAAATTAATCGTGACATTTAGTCGATTAACATGACGATTAATCAATCGTCAATCGTATCATGCGACGATTAATTTAATCTTGATTAAATTAATCGCGATTAATTTTGTGACGATTGATTTTTTAATCGATTGATTAGTTGACTAAAAAGTTAATCGATTAATGCCCATCTCTGGTAGCATACCGTCTCTAGTAGGGGCACGGTTCTGTGCTCTGTGTCTGACCCGTTATCTATGTAGTTTTGTACTGTTGATCGAAGTTTGCGATATATGAAAGTTAAGTATGTTTTTCTTAGATTGTGGCTCGTGGATAATTCAGTCGGTTGGTGCAAACTTACATTAAGTTTTTTAAAGCATTATAAACGCCCAGTTCATTTTGCACACCTGTGAAAATTATGGAACATAATTTTTTCATTCTTTTATAGATTGTACTTCTGGGCAAATTGAGGTAGTCGTGAAACTTTAAACATGGCATTTATTCTAAATATATAATTCTAAAATAAAGTGCGAATGTAGTACATTCGCACTTTATATAAAAAAAGGAAAAATAACGGCAAGTTCGTCAAGTGTGGGTAGGGGTAGTAGGAGCGCAACGTTTGGCACCGCTCAGTCAAACTTACTTACCGAGAAACTTGCTATGAAACTGGTCCCATGTAGCCAATTTCGGTCGCAGAATCTTCAAAGCAGTTGCAAGTCACAATAGTTTCGTAACGGCACATTGCAACTGTGTTGGGGTTGGTTTCTACGTGTAGTAACGGTTGATACACTATGTGTCGGAACTGTGTAACCGTAAATGACAGCAAAAAGCCTTCATGAAATCCAAAGCTTCCCAACATATTATTATGGTCCCTATAGCTTGCTTGCTTTTTTTGTGACGATAAAATTAATACAAACAAACAGGGGAAAATTAGACGAATTTCGAAATCAAGGACAAAAGAACATAAAATAATAGCATCGGTAATCTAAATGCTGTTTTTGGGTTGTAATCTTTAGTTATATTTTCCTTTTTATGTACGATATCAACAATTATGTCCCAAGTTAGAAAGAATAATGGGGTAATTTTGGAAAAAGATGATTTGGTGAAGTTTGTGCCAGTTAGGTACTAACTGCACGACTTGAGTGAGACGCTTATGGTCTTTGAAAAAAAAAAACTTTTCATCACACTTGCACGTAAACAGTATCTAAACATACAGGTTAACTTGGCCGCAATGCCCCATATAAAACCCTCGACCTTTCTTTTTACCATGAAACCCAAGGTCGGTAAGTAATTTTTCATCACACTTGCACGTAAACAGTATCTAAACATACAGGTTAACTTGGCCGCAATGCCCCATATAAAACCCTCGACCTTTCTTTTTACCATGAAGCCCAAGGTCGGTAAGTATTTTTTTTTTAATTTATAGCACAGCACACAGGTCATGCAAGTTCAAGCAAAGAGTTTACACGCAATTGAAAAATTGCCTTAAAATGTTATTTAAACAGGAATTTCATTGCAATCTCGCTACATGTTACTTAAATACTCAATTTTATTAATGTTCTTAATAATCGATTTTAATAGTTTTCTGTATCAAAACGTCGTTTTTTTTACACTCCTTCAGGGCTGTATGTATACCTACGTAAGTATTTGCCCTGAACGTTTCTGAACGAAACATTTGTATAATCTGTGGAGTCCGCCCGCCATCCGCTTAAAAAAAGTTCAAGTAATTCGTAATAATAGTTGTGCTGACTTGTGTACATATTAAAGCTATAATTCATAGTTATTTACATTTTATATTTTAAGACAAGTAAAAAAGTTGTAAAAAATGTCGTCGTCATCGTCCGATGAGTGTAATTTAAATGCAACACCGCCAGATATTATCCATGCAGCAAAAACAATTATTGAAAATCTTTATTTATTTACTCGCAAATGTGATGAAAAACATTGTATGTTTCACGGGCGGTACGGGAATTACGAACCTCGACTCAGAAAGCCCTCAGTCTTCGACTTCGGGCTTCTACTAGAGCCTCGATCGTAATTCCTTACTTACCGACCTTAATACACAATGTACTATTTTTTAATTTAAACCACAGCACACAAGTCATGCAAGTTCAAGCAAAGAGTTTACACGCAATTGAAAAATTGTCTTAAAATGTTATTTAAACAGGAATTTCATTGCAATCTCGCTACATGTTACTTAAATACTCAATTAATGTTCTTAATAATCGATTTTAATAGTTTTCTGTATCAAAACGTCGTTTTTTTTTACACTCCTTCAGGGCTGTATGTATACCTACGTAAGTATTTGCCCTTAACGTTTCTGAACGAAACATTTGTATAATCTGTGGACTCCGCCCGCCATCCGCTTAAAAAAAGTTCAAGTAATTCGTAATAATAGTTGTGCTGACTTGTGTATTTATTTACTCGCAAATGTGATGAAAAACATTGTATGTTTCACGGGCGGTAAGGGAATTACGAACCTCGACTCAGAAAGCCCTCAGTCTTCGACTTCGGGCTTCTACTAGAGCCTCGATCGCAATTCCTTACTTACCGACCTTAATACACAATGTACTATTTCATCACACTTGCACGTAAACAGTATCTAAACATACAGGTTAACTTGGCCGCAATGCCCCATATAAAACCCTCGACCTTTCTTTTTACCATGAAACCCAAGGTCGGTAAGTAATTTTTTTTTAATTTAAACCGCAGCACACAAGTCATGCAAGTTCAAGCAAAGAGTTTACACGCAATTGAAAAATTGTCTTAAAATGTTATTTAAACAGGAATTTCATTGCAATCTCGCTACATGTTACTTAAATACTCAATTAATGTTCTTAATAATCGATTTTAATAGTTTTCTGTATCAAAACGTCGTTTTTTTTTACACTCCTTCAGGGCTGTATGTATACCTACGTAAGTATTTGCCCTTAACGTTTCTGAACGAAACATTTGTATAATCTGTGGACTCCGCCCGCCATCCGCTTAAAAAAAGTTCAAGTAATTCGTAATAATAGTTGTGCTGACTTGTGTATTTATTTACTCGCAAATGTGATGAAAAACATTGTATGTTTCACGGGCGGTAAGGGAATTACGAACCTCGACTCAGAAAGCCCTCAGTCTTCGACTTCGGGCTTCTACTAGAGCCTCGATCGCAATTCCTTACTTACCGACCTTAATACACAATGTACTATTACAGAGATTGCCTCTTATTAACATAATGTTTACCATAGGTACTTAATAAAATCATTCAAAGCTATCATATATTTTTAACAACTAGTCAAGAAATTACTTTTTCATCTCACTAGCTCGGAAAGCCCTTTTTGTTTGTTTGATATCTATTGAGGAAATCGCTTTTTATCCACAAGTGAGGGAAGAGTTTTGACATTTGAAGGCAGCTTAAGTGATATTTGACAGCTAACCAAACGTGAAACCTTACAAGTGCTGAATTTTTAACATCACAATTAATGAATTGCATCGAGTAAAAACACGAAATACAGTCTTACTACTTTATTTTAATTCATAAATATCAGCATTCAATATAAAATTAACCTTCATTCTTGTTTTAAAAACGGATAAAACGTTCTGACAGTCCAAATAAGTCGATGTGCAAACAAAACGCATCCGAAATAATAAAAAAAAAAAAACTTACGTCAAAACTTTTCTATTACGTCAAAGCCGTCAAGGAAAAAAAAGGGCGGGAAAGTTCGAGTAAGGTGGCCGCGTTTTTTGATTTCAAAAATTTATTTTCTGGTTTTTAGTTTATAAGTGATCAGGAGAAGTTGTATGTATATATTTTAATTTTAACTTAGTGTATATATTGTATATAAACTCTTGGTAAGTACTTTTCTTTTGTCATGGATGAGAACGAGCCTCCGGACCCCGGAGGCTCGGCGCCCCCGGTAGCCTACTATGTTACAATTTCCAACGAATCTGGAATGGATACAGACGGATCTGCGTCTACTAATTCACTTAAAAGATCGCGAGAATCCAAAAAAGTATTGTTGAAAAAAAGAAAAAAGGAATATTCAAAATTACCGCCCCTAGCGCTGGCATCACCTATCAAGGAAAAAATTAGTACTAGTGATACAAATAGTACAACTTTACCCGCGGTGTCATCTCAGGAAACTCCTTCAACTCCTCAAGACTCCCCAAATCCTCCACGTCCTCCTCCAATTGGTAGGACAGAATATAACGTATCTGATAACGGACCATACATAGTTCATGTACAAAGAGAACAACAATTGCTTAATGATGGGACTACTCTTCATCCCATCACTTTTGGCAGGTTCCTTAAAAGGCATAATATCTACAATGTTGTAAATGGCAGTATCAAAAGAATAGGTCGCAATAGGTTATCAATAGCTTTCTCAGAACACACTGATGCCAACCTATTTATTAGAAACAGTAGCCTTGCGTTAGAGAAACTTAAAGCGTTTGTGCCAACATTTAGTGTCACCCGTATAGGACTAGTTAGGGGTATACCTGCGGAATGGACTGCAGAAGAAATTGTGGACAATACCACACTTCCTCCGGGTTGTGGTAAAATACTCAAGATTAGACGCTTGAATTTTAAGACAATTGTGAATGGAGTCCCTGTGTGGAAACCTTCACAATCAGTTGTCATCACCTTTGATGGGCAGACTTTGCCAAGTAGAATCTTTATCTGCTATAATTCTCTGACGGTTGAACTGTACACCTATCCAACAATTCAGTGTTACAGATGCTGCCGCTTTGGTCACACCAAAGTGCAGTGTAGGTCTAAACCACAGTGTTTTAAATGTGGGCAGGAGCACACAGGTGACTCTTGCACTGTACAAGAAGGATCAGGGTCATGTTTTCATTGTGGAGGTGTTCACTTTGCCACAAGTAAGAGTTGTCCTGAATTTGTGAGACAAACTAAAATTAAATTGTCTATGGCTCAAAATAACATATCATACTTTGAAGCTTATAAACTTCACCCATCACTCTCAAAATCATTTGCTGATGTAGTCAAAAAAGCTTTAGATAACAATAACTCGTCAATAACCCAATCTCATAATCATCATTCTCAGCCATCAACCAGTCATTCTTATAAAAAAACAATAACGCTTAAACCCCGTCTTACACCAAAAGTTCTAAAGGGATATGATCGTGGTGCTCACCGTGATCTTATTCGAGACTATGATATGCCATCTTCTGCAAATGGTGCTGCCTTAAAAGGTCAATTAAAAAATGAACAACAGTCAAATAAAGAAATCATAATAGCTTTAATCAACTCATTATCACATTTGAACATTATAAAACCGAACTACGCTGCCCCTATAATTGATGCCATCAGTAATATCACCATCTCCCACAATGGACTACACACCTCACAGTGTAATGCAGTGGAATTGCCGGAGTATTAGAAGTAAAAAATCTGACTTAATTTATATTATAAATAACTTTGAACCTCTAATCTTTGCATTAGCAGAAACCTGGCTTAAGCCAGGTTCTACATTTAAAATTAATGGTTATTCCTGTCTCCGTGAAGACAGATCTGATGGGTATGGCGGGGTTGCCATACTCATAAGTAATTCACTTTGTTTCACCCCTGTTCCTATTTCATCACATAATGATGATTTTAATATAGTAGCAGCCGTAGTAAACAATATATGTATTGTATCTATGTATATAGCTCATCCATCTATTAGGATATTTAATGAATTTAATCTTCTTTTATCCACTCTGCCTAAACCACTTCTTATACTAGGTGATTTTAATGCACAACATACTTCATGGGGAAGTTCCGTCTCAAACTCTTATGGGGAAGAACTTCTAGATATAGTAGATCATCATAATTTATGTGTATTAAATTCAGGCTCACCGACACGTAGAACTAGCCCTAATGAAGGCTACAGTGCAATTGACATATCTATAGCATCCCCAAGTTTATCTACAATTTTTACGTGGTCTACACTTACATCTACTTTTGGTAGTGACCATTTCCCTATATTGATAACTTGCCCTATTAATAAAAATAGAACTAACAAAATCCCTCCCAAGAAACCTCGAATGAACTATAGGCTTAATAAGACTACAGATTGGGATAAATTCACCAAGTATGTAAATAATAAGTTACATAATTTGCCAGATTTTACTTCAAGTGAGGACGAATGTAATGAGGCTCTTGCTAAACTTCTAATAGAGGCTGCGGATAGCACTCTTCCTACTAAAAAACCCTTTTTGACTAAGGTCCCCTCGCCTCCGTGGTGGGACAATGAATGCACTGTGGCAATTAAGAAGAGAAAAGAGGCAGAAAAAATCTATAAAAATGAAATGACTGAAGTAAATTTTGATAAGTTGTGTAAAATTATAGATGAAACAAAGTCGTTGTTAAAAGATAAAAAATTCTCAGGCTGGAGACAATTTTGTTTATCCATTTCACCAAAAACATCACCCACTCTTGTTTGGAAGTATATAAGAAGGTTCCGGAATGCTATGTCTGAAAATAGCACACAGACTCTACCCTCTTCTTTATCCGCAGAATACTTAGATCATCTTGCTCCACCTTTCGTCCCCGAAGAAGCATTAATTATATCTGGTCACTCTGCCCCAATTTTCCCTCCCAACTCTCCCTTAAATGCTCCTTTTTCCCTGTGTGAACTTCAAGGGATACTTTCAAACGTTCGTGATTCTGCCCCTGGGGAGGATGGTATACCGTATTCATTTATCGCAAATCTAGATGAAAATAATCCAATCCAATCCAATCTTGGTTTTATGGCAATCGGTCACAATAGGTGTGCGACCATTTCTGCCAATGACTTAATTTGACAACAGCACAGTGTACAACTGATTGACCAGTTTAAAATAGGGTCCGAAACAGGTAACAGACGGTGTTCGTTGTAGAACCTGTGAAGGGCGAAGGGCGAACACAACATATTATAGACACCACAAACAAACAATGGAATAACAAAATCCAGCAGGAGACAGTTAAAGTTTAATATTTTGGGAGTGGATATAATGTAAAAGCGTTTTCAGATATTTTTTATTTTTAAATGCTAGGGTAAGAAGTGATTTGAAGTTGATCGGTTTTGGGATAGTAGTCGGAAGGATATCATAAAGAGCAATAGTATGGTTACGGCAGTTAAAGAAAATATGATCCGTGGTTCCATCCTCCTGCCCACATGCACAGGTAGGGGATTGGATAATACCCAGCCTGTGCAGGTGATGAGGAGTGCAGGTGTGCCCGATCCGTAAACGGCAAAGAACAGAGGTAGTTTGTTTATTAGCTAAACGGCAGAAGTAGAACCAAGGTTTGCTTGGGATGTCAGGCTGAATATCGCTATAGTAGCGTCCCTTGACATGTTTGGAGAGGTCGTATGTACGTTGCCAGACTGATGCCATATCAAGCCTGGCCACAGCAGAGAGATCATGAGGGAAACAGTGAAAATGATCAGGAATGCCAGTAAGTGTTGCCCCTTTAGCGAAAGAATCCACCATCTCATTCCCAGCGACCCCCGAATGGCTAGGGATCCATGACAGAGTTACCACAATATTACCATGGTGACATTCAAGAAGAGACTGTCTTATGCGGAGTACTAACGGGAATAAGTTTTTCGTGGAGAACTGGTTGGCCTTGATGGCCTGTAAACTACTTAGGGAATCCGAGAAAACGATGGATTTATTTAATTTGTGCGCTTTAATAAAATTTACTGCTTCCAAAATAGCCACCAACTCACCCGTGAAAACAGAGACTTGAGGGGGACATTTAAAGCTCAAGACAATGGAAAATTTAGGGATCCAAACAGCTGATCCTACCATACTGTCGTTTGAGAGTTTAGAGGAGTCCGTAAAGACAGTCGTCCAATCGTGCCAATCTTTGCCGATTTTATTATTGAACAGGTGCTCAGCACCGGGTTGATTCTTGTAAATTCCGAAGTCCAGATCAATGCAAGGCTGGAAGATTAGAGCGTCATAGGGGGTAGAAAAAAGAGGAAACAGAGAGCAGGAAAACACTGGATGAGGAAGAGTTTTAAATTTACGAAGGCTATTAATTAGACACGGTGTAGATTTATTAACCCAGAAATAACTATTGGAGATGAGGTCAGAGAGAACATGAAGTTTAGAAAGGAGTGGGTGATCTGAGCGTTGGGCGATCCTATAGAGAAATCTGTCTGAGAGGTACTGACGACGAAGCGATAAGGGGGGATCGAGAGCCTCCACCTGCAACGCGTTCGTAGGGGAAGATTTCATGGCTCCCAATATGAGTCTCAGGGACTGAAACTGTATGCGGTCCATTTTTTTAAGTGCAACCTTATTGCAAGGTTCTAGGATAAAAGACCCGTAATCTAGGATGCTACGAATTAAGGCGTTGTACAGAAGTTTTTGGGAGTACGGGTGGGCACCCCACCACACCCCCGACAAACATCTAAGGATATTTATGTTTGATTGACATTTTTGAACCACCGAATTTATGTGGGCAGCCGCAGTCAGACGAGAGTCTAGAGTGACTCCCAGAAATTTGACATTGTTAGAAATGGGGATCACTTGGTTATTAAATGCAATCTCAAT
Source organism: Acleris emargana (assembly GCA_927399475.2). Lineage (NCBI taxonomy): Eukaryota > Metazoa > Arthropoda > Insecta > Lepidoptera > Tortricidae > Acleris > Acleris emargana. The sequence goes on from OV656836.1 coordinate 16,990,668, forward strand.
CTGGGGAATGGCCCTCCTCCTGGTGAAAATAACAACATTACTTTTAGAGGCGGACAAAGACAGACCGTGGGAAGAGAGCCACTCGCCCAGATAGAACAGGGCTTGATTGAGGCTGTTAGCAGCCATGTCGAGGTTACTTGCTTGAGTGTAAAGAGCTAAGTCATCGGCGTATTGTAAGACATTGCAGAATGGGCTAACAGCCTCTTCCAAGTCGAAGGTATAGAGGCTATACAACAGCGGACTAAGCACTGACCCCTGAGGAAGGCCATTCCAGGTAAGACGGGGAGGAGAAAGCGTGTCGCGATGTTTGGTTACTATCGATCTTTCCATCAAAGTATTGCATGTGAAATTGATCAGCTTCTCAGGCAAACTCAGCTGGAATAATTTTTCCCTGAGTAAGGAGAGCATTACGTTATCGTATGCAGACGAGATGTCTAAGAAAACCCCAACCAGAAATTCGTTTTTAGTCAGCGAAATCCTTATATCCGTGGTTAGAATAGACAGGCTATCCATAGTACCCATTCCCCGTCGAAAGCCGAACTGGCTCCCGGCCAGGATTTTCTTGTTCTCGACACACCACTCAAGACGCTTCTTAATCATATGCTCTACGATTTTAAGTAAACAAGATGAGAGGGCGATAGGGCGATACGAAGAAGCGACTGAAGGGTCTTTGCCAGGTTTTAGGATAGGAATTATTACCTGTTTTTTCCATGAGTTGGGTATGAAACCTGTTTCAAAAAACGAGTTGATAAGCTGGAGAAACAGAGCTTTCGTTATTTGACCCGAATGAATAATAAAGGCATATGGAATGTTGTCTAAGCCTGGCGCTGAATGACGTAGGTGGTCTAAGGATGCCTGAAGCTCTAGAATGGAAAAGGGCTCGTCAAATCTACTAGATGGAGAAGAAGCATTATGATTGGTTGGAAGAGAGTTTAGGTTAGGGACAGAAGGAGGAGACAGAGAGTCAGAAAAATCCTTGAGCCAACCTGAAGAGTCGTTGCTGCTCAAATCTGAGGGTACAAAGGCTCCACGGAAGCGTTTGATTGCTTTCCAAAGCAATGAAGCAGGAGTACGGGGGGATATGCTCTGACAAAATCTAATCCACCCAAATCTTTTTTTCTTTTTAAAGAGCCGCTTAGCCAAAGCTGTAAATCTTTTAAAAATAAGATAATTATCGATGGACATGCACGCACAGTATGCTTCCTCAGCTTCTCGTCTACGACGGATCATGTCTGTACAATCTAGGTCCCACCAAGGTGGTGAGAGTCGGTAAGCTCTACCTGGTTTTTTAACAGGGATATTTTTTTTTGCCACTGATGTCAGGGTTTCAACCAATCTATCGTGACAAACAAGAGCGTTATTAGGGGATACCGGGGGAAATTCACTGGCAGCGGAATCTATATCGTCGGCAAATTTGTCCCAATTAGCTTTGGAAAGGCGGAAACGAAAAATAGAAGACGAAGTTGAAGGTGGAGAAAAGGAAGAGGGGGCGGAGATACGAATAGGAAGGTGGTCACTACCACAGGAGTCCAGCAGCACAGACCATGACAGCAAAGAGGCGAGGTTGGGAGAACATAGAGATAGGTCGACTGCACTCGTGTTTAGACCAGGAGCTGTCCTGCGAGTAGGGGAGCCGTCATTAAGGAGACAGATATTTTTCTCCTCCATCAGGTCCACCAGATCACAAGCCAATGAGTCACAGACTGAGCTTCCCCACAAAAAGTGGTGACAGTTAAAATCCCCCAAGATTATGAAGGACCCCGCAAGGGCAGAAAAGAAGGGTTCGAGATCGGCAATTACGACTGAGCGTGGATCGGAAATATATATAGAAAGCACACAAAAATTTAAAATTTTGGCTGCTACTGCATTGATTCCTGAGGGAATCGGTGGAAGAGCTAAACGGCTAAAAATAGTAGATGATTTGATAAGTAAAGCAGTACCAGCATAACCATCCCCTCTGTCATCCCGAAGACACACATACCCCGGAACCCGGAATCGGGAACCCGGGACCAACCATGTCTCCGAGATGGCAAAGGCGATGGGATCATATAAATTAACCAATTGATGTATTTCATGTATCTTAGGACGTAGGCTGTGGCTATTCCATTGAATCATGTTGAATGTTAACAACATTCAAGAGTAGTCTCAGTTTGTTGGCAACGTTGGACGGTATAGGGAAGTCGTTCATTTTTGTGAACATATTGATAAGCAAAGAAAGCATGACCTCTATTAAATTGTCATTAGGAGCAGATTGAGACGGGTCATGGGATGACAAAGGGGACTGCAAAGCAACCCCGTTGGCAGGAGGTGGGGGGTTAAACTGACCTATAATAGTCTGATGGGCTGCACGATCATAACCCTGGGATAGGGGTTGTCGAGGGGATCTGGGGGTATATACGGTTTTTCTGTAACTTTGGGAGGAGGAAATATGGGTTGGGGCGGGGGGAGAAGGGGATGCAGTGACGCGTTGGGAATTTGGGGGGTTAACGGGAGCAAACATAGTCCTAGCGGCATCTGAATAAGAACGCCTAACCAGTGGAAACCTTTCCGAAGCCTCTGCGTATGGAATGTTCTCTTGGGCCATGGTAGCCTTAATAGCCTTTTGGCGACCTTGCTCTGGGCACGTCTGACTCGTAGCGAAGTGTCTGCCTGAGCAGAAAAGACATGAAGCTAACTCTTCCTGAACAGGACAACTTCTTCCAATATGCTCCTTGGTACATTTAAAGCAGCGAGGTTTTGATCTGCATTGGTCTGCCACATGACCAAACCTGCAGCAACTATGACACTGGATGGTGGGAAGCTGATAGGTCTCAACAATGATGGATGTATACATGCTAAAAATCCTAGCCGGCAGAACCTGTCCGCTAAATGTCAGAACAACTGTACCTGTGGGGACCCATTCTATAACCCCCTCTCTGTGGATTTTCCTATTTAGCCTTCGTGCTTTTAAAATTTCCCCACAACCCGTTGGCAGTTCTACTGTTTTGACAAACTCATCCATGGAAAACTCTGTTGGGATACCTCGAACAATACCCATTCGGGTAACATTAAATGTTGGGATGACTGCCACAAATTGCTTTGCAGCCAGCAGAGGATCACTGAGAAAAGAATTGGCAGAGTCCCCAGATTTAAATTCAATTGAAATCCTATTCCTGCCTACACTTTTAATTCCCTCTCTTTGTATATTTTGTACTTTACAATTGACCATTACTTGGCCAAACTTGATAGGATTCAGTGTAGTCCCAGCCGCCGGGTGGGAATCCGATCGAGAGACGTGCACTAAATAGGGTCCCGTATCAACGTCACTATATTTTTTAGTCTCAATTAGGCTCGGGTGAGAAAATATTTGCTGCACCGCGGATGCGGGAGCCCTATTTTGCAGTTTTGATGGCTCTTGAACGTCATCTCGAGGATGAGGTCTTTTATTATTGCGTCTTTCAGCCACCGATTGCTCACCAGAGAAAATATCTTGCGACATTTCGATTGATGGGCAATCGGGAGCCGCTATATCGGAATCATTCTGTATATCGGGAGGTTTAGGGAGGATTGGAGCCATAGTTAGTTAAAGCTATGGTTAACAGCACACAATACGGTTAATACACTTACTGCTACCGCAGATACGACACAGGAACACAACGAAACGACTTAAATAACACTAAATTTGATTTGGAAATCTACGCACACGTGCTGTCACCAAAAAACCGCCAAGGCAAAAACAAACGGCCCTTTTTTCCACGTTCACAGCAATTCAACATTTGCACGCATTCGCAACATCGTAGTAACATCCAATGATACTTAATTATAATAATTATAAAATTTTCGATAGAAAAATCACGACCGCTTCAAATCAAGTTTCCCGCTCTTTTTTCGTAGATGAAAATAGTTTAGGTTATTATTTAAGTATCATTAATTCTGTCATGTTGACAGGTAATGTTCCAGAGGGATGGAAATGCTATGATGTGTTGCCACTATTAAAACCAAATAAAGACCCATCGATTGTTGCTTCATATCGACCAATAGCTATGTCATCGGTACTCGGTAAAATTACTGAACATTTGGTGAAAAACCGCGTCGAATGGATTGTTGAAAATAAAAACATTTTATCAAATTCTCAGTTCGGGTTTCGAAAAGGTAGGAGCACACTTGACAGTTTAAGCATTTTCATAACTGATGTTAGGACAGCTTTCTCCAACAATGAGTCTCTAGTTGCAGCCTTTCTAGACATCAAAGCAGCATATCACAATGTGCTTCTGTCTATACTCATGATGAAATTGCACAATCTAAACATACCATCTATATTTATAAACTTTATTATTAACTTCATGTCCGGTAGATCTATAAAATTAGACGGGCAGTCCAGAAAGCTATGGAAGGGCCTTCCACAGGGTTCTGTGCTGAGCCCTTTATTATATAATATTTATACATATGATCTAGAATCTTCCATTAATAGTCAATCTCATATTTTACAATATGCTGACGACTTAGTTTTATATAATATTAATAGTTATATTAATCATGCATGTTCCTCATTAACAGAATCACTTACCCAGTTAAAATATTGGATGGATAAAAACGGCCTCGAATTATCAATATCTAAAAGTAATGTGGTTTTATTCACCAGGCAACGAATGCCTCCGCCTATTACCGTTGCTTACGACAAAAAACGAATACCTAGTAAGACTCAAATTAAGTTCTTAGGTCTCATTGTAGACTCGAAACTCTCGGGTCTCCCACATTGTGAATATATAACCACGAAATGTGAACGCTCTCTTAACATCCTTAGATGTCTCTCAGGTGCTTGGTGGGGAGCTCATCCGTTTAGTTTAAAATTGCTATATAATGCCATAGTAAAAAGCGTAATAGATTACGGGACGTTCCTATTTCCACCTTGCTCTGCTTTAGCTATGAAGAAGTTGGATGGTGTACAGTCAAAGGCATTGAGAATAATAGCAGGAGCAATGAAGTCCAGTCCTCTTAACGCACTTCAAGTCGAATGTAACGAACCGCCATTACAGCTCAGACGTCAGTACTTGTCAAATAGGTTTTTCTTCCGTGTTATTCAATATAACAATCATCCATTAATCCCAAAACTTCGACATCTTACGGAGTTGATTTCTATCTCCAATTATTGGCGGCATAAAGCAACTCCATGCCTTATAATTAGTTTAAGAATGTTTAGTGACCTGTCTCCCAGAACTTACCGATGTCCACGATTCCCACTTTTCAATATACCTTACAATGCGTTAACTTTAGTGCCCAACATATTGTTTGATCTGGAAATTCGAAAATACAGCCCAGCAGCTAATACTCAATTTAACATTCATGTAGACAACAGTTGGATTGGTTGGCATCAAGTGTTTACTGATGCCTCTAAACAGAACCTTAATGTAGGAGTTGGCATTTTCCACTTGCAGTATAATATTGTACAAAAAATTAAATTTCCCAAGGAAACTTCTGTTTTTACGGGAGAGTGCTATGCTATCCTTAAAGCTGTTGAATACGTCCTTTTAATGAAATTGCCTAAAACGTTCATAATTTCAGATTCATTAAGTGCGCTCAAAGCATTAGCACGGTTTCCTTTCAAGTCTGCATTATGCTCTCCAGTTATAATGCAGACTAGAGAGTATCTTTTAAAATGCAACACTATGGGTTACTTAATCTCATTGGCTTGGGTTCCTAGCCACACTGGTATCAAAGGAAACGAAATGGCTGACAAACTGGCGAGTGATGCGACTAAGTGTGGAGACATGTATCCGTACATGAACTATAGTCACGACCTCATGAATTTGCCAAGGCTTGTTCTAAGAGAGGCATGGAATGATATCTGGAAAGTAAGCACACAAATAAAAGGAAAGTTTTACCATAGTATTCAACCTGATATTCCAATCAAACCATGGTTTTCGAGAACAAGTCTTGACAAAACTATTACTTCTGTGCTTGTGAGGATGAGATTGGGGCATGTTTGTACTCGTTCTCATCTTCATAGGCTAGGAATTTTTAGAGACGCAGCGTGTGATTGTGGGGATGACGTGGAGGATTTAAACCACATTTTCTTTTCATGCCCTCTGTATGATCATTCCTTTTTATACAACTCCTTGTCCAAATTAAAAATTGCACTTCCTACATGTATCCAGACCTTATTGCAGTATAATAGTGATGTATATAGTATTTTATCCCATTTTATTAGATCCCACTCTATAAAATTGTAAATAGTTATCCCTTTTCCTTTAAACTTTCCTGATCCTTTTTTTTTCCTAATCCTTCGTTTCCTCTTTGTAAATATTATTATTTCGCGTTATCAATCCCGCCTTTTAAAAAAAAAAAAAAAAACATGAAGTTCAACACGAAAACCATTTCAACGCGCTGAAAATAACTTAAGAAGCCTAATGAAAATTGAAGACGAGCAATCAATCGACTAACCAAGAATCGAATACCTACTCGACATTGGCAAATCCCATAGATTGCCATACCCCGAACGGGGAAGATCAAAAAAAAAAAAAAAAAAGCCGTCAACGTTAAAATATTCGCATGTTTTTCTAGTTTATTTTGTTATTAAAAATGAGTGATTCGAGTGATAAAGACGTATTAACATCCGTGGAATTACAGGAAACCGTGCAAAATGCGGAATTGAGCTTACAGTACAAACCATTTTCTTAGTTTCCTCGCTGTAGTCAACGTTAAATATTCGCATGTTTTTCTAGTTTGTTTTGTTATTATAAATGAGTGATTCGAGTGATAAAGACGTATTAACACCTGTGGAATTACAGAAAACCGTGCAAAATGCGGAAATGAGCTTACAATACAAACCCTTTTCTTAGTTTCCTCGCTGTAGTGAGGTGAAAAGTTTTGTGTTATACACGGGTGAAAAGTTATTTTACGTCTCGTGTCTTGAAACACTTGCTACGCTCAGGATTCTATTTTTGAACCACTCGCTTCGCTCGTGGTCAATCATAGAATCCTTTCGCTAGCTTGTGTTTCAAATGAACACTCGCAGGTAAAATACAACTTTCACCACTTGTATAACAAATAACTATTTCACCTCAGCAGCTCAAACAAGCAGGTTTTGCTGCTTAAAAACTGCAAAGTAGCTTTTTAATTATTATTTTTAAATGCCGTGAGCAGTGCTGGGGCTACTCACAACATTCGAAAAAAATTAACTTCACTTTGTTCTGTCACTTTCACTTCGATAGGAAAAAAGCGAGAGATAGAAACAACTTGATTCGAAGTTCGATTTTCAAATTCCACACATAGTAGGCCCAAAAAGAAACGCACGTTCGGATGCACACATAACCGTAAAATTGCAAATAAAACTATCTGTTAAAGTTTGAAATGTGTTTATTATAACTATTTTATACAGTAGGTACAATCTTTTTTTTTTTAATGTTTTGAAGACAAAATTAATGAAAAATAAGAAGTTTATCATGTATCTACATAATTTTGTTATCGTTTAACAATCTTTAATTTCGTGACATAAACCGCGGGGGCAGTTTCAGAACGCATTTCAAAAATAGCGGGATTATTGTAGCCAATAGCCATAGACAAGGCCTAGTTAGGTTTTTTTTAAAGCCACAGACTACATAAAGCTGTATAAAGTTGTGTTTGCACTACGGCATTATCAAGTTGAGTGACAGGTTTTATCTGTTTCATGTTTATTTTTTCCACTGATTATTTTATTAGTATTTTGCAAAAATGCTTGTGATTGATGCATATGCGATCGTGTCGTTATTTAGTCGTGTATTCACCAAATGGTCACAACGGAAGACCTGCGTTGGCCCTACCAGCTTCACGCTGTGTTGTTCTCGCTGCTGAGGTGAAAAGTTGTATGTCTCACACGAAACCAAAGTTTACGTCTCGTATCTTTGAATCATCACTCGCAGCAAAAACCAACTTTGCTCTCTTGTTGAACAAATAACTATTTATATCCACTATTTATTTGCAGTAAGTACAGTAAATATTTCTCCAGCATCCATCAGTATATTTATTTGCCAGGATGATTAAGTAGGTACTTACAGTCTACTACAAAGAGTTGCATCAACTTTGTCACCTTATTGCGTTGTACATACATACATACATAAACTCACGCCTTCATTCCCAGAGTGGGGTAGGCAGAGCTACAGAATTACCAACCACTCTAAAAAATTGTTGGTAATTCTGTAACCACATTTTGCACAAGTACAAGATGTTTCCCAGTGTATCAGTGACAGGTGGCAAGCCCATCGCCTAACAGTACTGCAAGCCTTTATTCCCTTAGTCGCCTCTTACGACTTCCACGGGTAGACATGGAGTGGTACTAATCTAACCCGGCAACCACACGGGGTAATTGCGTTGTAAGTTGTAATAAATAACGTTCAAAAATGGATACATCTCTTTGTAATCCCCTGAATTTTTAATATTAAGACTAGGAGCCCGACTAGGCGCATGCTGACCACGGTAGTGTCGTATGTATGGAAAGTCGAGCCTGTCCGCGATCATTAGCAGGATGGTATTGGGGCTGACCCGCACGCGGCGCGCCAGGGATCGCACCTCTTGCATATAGTAGCGTAGGTAGAAGCAGTCCATGCGAGCCGCTGCAAACATCCCTGATGCGCTACAGAAGCGAGGCAGCCCCATTTATTATATTGGATCCATAGGCCCGTTGCATGTACCATATCTACATGCTGCAAGTGTATTATGCTCTAAATAGTGTAAGTTTAACCTTTTGTACAGCGTGCGAACTTGCGGGCAATAATGTTTTCCCTCACCCTCCGTTCCCCCTCGATGTCTGCATCGTCTTTCAGGTCTGCCGTTACCACATGACCCAATTGCAGCAGCTTTCAAGCAGTTCCATTAAGTTTTAAGGACGGTACTTCAATGTTTCGTTAGCGTACTGCCTCAAAGACCGAAAAACAGTTTACGTAAGCCACACACCGAGGTTTTAGGTAGGTAGGAAAGGCATGTGATTTTAATTAGTTAGGAAAGAGCCTCTTTGTCTTCGTAGGAGTAAAATAAATGTATGTAAACTCATGCCTATCCGAGGCAATATTTTATTCAAAAATGCTTTGTATTGCATTTAAAATCGGAAGGACCACGAGTTGTGGGTGGGTGCAGTGTCGGGCGGCGGCGGCGGTGCATTGTGCGTGAAACTATCTTAATCATCGTACTTAGTTTCCAAAAAAAGGTTATCTCTGAATTTGTAAAAAACTTTTTAAAAATTTTAGCAGGCCTCGCCAATGCTCGGCCGGCTAACCACCTCTTCAGGCAATCCCTACTTGTCATGTAGGTACTCTTTCGTGTGATAAGCTGAAGACACCAGTCTGTAAAACTATATTTCGTTTTTTTGGCAATGAAATGGCAATGCTGCAATGGAAAAAACCTGCCAAAGCAATTTTTAGTTTTAAGCCCGCCGTCTAGTATAAGACTCCCAAGTTTCATTCATATTTCGGAACAGGGGAGGGGTAGGACTATAATACAATGCATTATTGGCCTAATCAGTGGCAACAGCATGGTATGATAAGCGACGCCTCGTATTTAAGTATCTAGTATTATCGATCTCCTCAAAGAACCAAAGCTCATCTGAAAGATCATCAATTTCTGTGTAAGATATTTCTATTTCGTGTTTCCCCATTAATGACGTGACTAATTATAAATATACATATGTTTCATCTGGTAGTCTTATCGAACTAGATTAAGTGTCGTGGGCTCTTACGGCGTTAATAATCAGAAACGTGGAATAACCGTGAGGTATCTAAACCATGCTGTCCTTATCTGCATTGTGCCATTTGAATTTGACAGATAATGACAAAGCATGGTTTAGCTACCCCACGGTTATTTCACGTTTATAAGTAACGCCGTAAGAATATAAGCTTAAAACGTTCCGTTTGTTTGTGACATCTGCTTCTTTGGGTTTTTTATCAAGCAATAATTTTGTGATAAATTAAAATTAGCACAAAAAAAAGTAACCGCATTATTTTTTAATAATCTTTATACGTAAAAGCAAACCACATATTTTACAATTTTATATTGTGATGCAAAATGCTCTGACATGTGTTTTAATAATTAACAATTCAATCAAATACCTTAAATTTACTTCTTGAAAGGTCTTTCTAATGCAAAAAAAAACAAGATATATTTCCAAACGATAGAAAAAATCCTCATTATAATAATAGTGATTTTAAATAATTGTTGATTTAAGCACAAATATTTTGTACTAGGTTAATGTCAATAGGGCCAAACAAATTTGCATTAATTTACAAGGAAAAATACACCTACTATTTTGGCGCGAAATATAACAAACACTATCTATTAGTATCTATCTATCTATCTAACCATCAAAGAAAAACTGCCAGAGCAGAGTTGAAATACTGTTGGTTGGGTAATTAAGAAAATGCAGCGTAGTTATAACTATACCATAAATAATCCGATTCTAAACAATACGGGTTATGTAGTGGCAATTGCAAATGTAAACGATAAGCATGATAGGTCGACCCCCTCTCATTACCACTGGAAAATCCTAAAATGCCGGTAAGTTACTAGATGTATGGATTCTTAATTTACGTACATTATACTTGAAAATATACTCGATTACCGCATTGATTACCACTGTTAAATTAATTGTGATAATTAATTAAGTACCTACTTAAATAATTTATAACTTTTCTGTACAGGATGATCATATTTTCTAATTCATCCATATTAGCATGCCCAGACAAAAAGGATGTAAAGCGAGTTCATATTGTTTTCAACAAAATGGGAGATGACTATGATAAACTCAACTCATTATTTTTAAAATTCTCACTTACACAGGTAGATAATATAAGTTATTTCTGATATGATGTTATTGGCATTCTACCTTTCTAACTATATTGTATTTAAATATTGAAAATATTTTTGGTGTTTTTAAGGATGGAGTAATTCGGTCTACCACAGCTGAAGTATTTCAGATGTGCTTTAGCTATACTATGACCGCAAAACTGGCACCTACTTGGAATACACTAGGTTACAACTACCTAATAAATAATAGGGACTTCTTGACTACCAACGGCTTACAAGAGGGGATCCAGATTAATATTTCGTCAGACGGTCAGTTCAATTTACGTTATGAAATATATATCTTTACTAGTGTACTTATTACCTAACTACATACATAATTATGTAGGTAAATCACAGGACTGTGAGGTAAACTAACTTTCGGTAGAAGAACCAAGACTTAATGGTACCTACCTACTGTAGCTGGAGCCAATAAAGGCGCGGGGTACTTGTGAGAGCAGGGTGCTTAAGTTTGATGCACTATGCTCAAGTCGCTGGACTTCTTTATACCGTTGTTTATTCGATGCAACCTGCGCAAGTGCTTTTGATACCTAATATGAGCAAGTACTTGAACCATACATGTACAAGCACTATTTATATAGGCCAGGCTAACAATTAAGTACTTACAAAATATTCAACACTATACTAATGTATAATAATCTTAACTATGATTTCAGAAAACTTCACCGTTCTAGATTTAAAACCTATTAACATAAACTTAATTAAAGCAGCGCAAGACATTTCAGCTGGCGAATTTGTAAGGGTTCTGCCGAGGTAAGTAAGTTTATTTGTATATTTGATGCCGTATTTCGATATACCTACGATGTCAGCCCTTTATCGCGGAATAACGTAGTAATTTAGACTTTAGGTGGGTATTGATACCAATTCAATATTTTTATTTTTCTTATTCATTTATTTCTGCACTCGTAGTTTAAACAAAGCTGTAATAGAAGAATGCAACAAGACAATACCAGAAGAGGGAAGTTTCAAAACATATAAAGATATCAGACGTCATTGGAAGAACATTGTAAGTTTTCTAAGAACTGGTAATTCGACTGCGGTCAATCCTAAGATCTATTGATAAATCCTAAGATTTATTGTGAAATCCGAAAAACACCGATATTATAGTAGCCCTCAACCAAAGTGACGACCGGGGCCATAAAGGGTTGTATGGCCCCGGTCGTCACTTTGGTTGAGGGCTACTATAGTCGGTATATCGTTTATTCGGGGTTTTACCTGCGCCTAATGCTATAATTTACCGATTATGATTACTAAATATTAGTTTTGGTAGCAAAATAATTAAAAAAGAATCTAAAACCTTAGAGTCGGATTACTTAGAGTTAGATAAATCTTAAATTTCCTGTCGGGCACAATAAGCAGCCTCCCACCCACTGAATCTAAAGCGATTTACTGTAGAGTAAAGGTAGGATATTGTACTAAGTAGACATTGTGATAAACTAATATGCCTACAGTCGGTGATTGAATACGAGATCAAAACCCTAACCTCAACGGGCGCACATTAGCTGTGATTACTGCATTTTAGTTAAATGTAGATATTTTTATGAAGAATACTTAACCCCCTTAATATTAATGGTTACACGAGTTCTCATTCATATTTTTATGAAATAATGTTAAAATAACTAAATAATCCAGATGGGAACTATCCGATTTTCATTTCGAATTCGATCACCGACTATAGATGTAGATATAGATAGGTACAGTCACAACACGGGATAATTGAGCCACTTGCCACTGTGCGTATTTTGGTCGTATATTATGCCGGCACCACACTTCGCTATGCGCTATTCGTTAATCGGCTTAAGTATGCGCCTGCATTCGACGAAGCAGCACGCATAACGCATAAGCACGAATAGCGAATACGCGTATCAGCGGACTTATCGGTTTTTGGCACGAATGGACACGAATAAGTCGAATAGCGCATCGACTGGCCACACTTCGTTCACTCATTCGTTCGCTCCCTTATAATCTGTGGTGTCTCGAGATGATTTTCGTTATCAATAATAATAGTACCTACCTTGTTCGTTTTCGATCATCCACCAGCGCCCACTTTTCTGTTTTTTAGTAACTTTGTACTTATACAACAGGTGTTGGTAAGTTGTATTTAGGTAACAATAAACTGCTGCCACTGTCAACACGTCTATTTAAGGGTAGCTGTATCGCTGCGCAAACAACACACATATTTGGCATGTTCGTTATACAGTCACGAAGTGTGGTGGGGCATGTTAGTTGTTCGCGCATATAACAAATATTTTTACAAATACGACGCAGCCACAACGAATACCGTGACCTCGGGGCTCTTTAGCCCTAGGGGGTAACATTGCCCACCCCAAAAACCATCGTTAAAATTTAATTATTCCATTAAATGTTATGCCAGAACCAAGCTACTTACCTTTGATTATTTACTCTCTAGATAGAACTTCGATGACACGAATGCGTCGAAAAATTTATCAGCTAACTGTTAGCCTATAAGTAGCTTTCCGCTCCTCAGTGTCAAATGTGTTGTCAAGGGATACGGGCGTGTTACGTGTCAAAATTTATTTTGCTAAAAAGGCACTAAAATGACGAGTTGTGTAATTCAATTTTGTCGAAATTACAAAGGACGTATGAAATAAAACAGCAAAGTCACCCACCACCGCTAATTAATTCAGAATTCATAGTATTTATTTCAAAAATCCATTCGTTTAATATGTCTAATTAATACGATTCCATCTTGGCATTATTGTTGGTGTTGCCAGTTCTGAAATACGAAATTCCCTAGTCCCTAGTGGTGTGAGTATTGAAGTATGGAAGTTACTTTAGGATATGTACGAGTATACATTAAATTAATAATAGAAAACTGCCAAGTGTAAGTCGAGAATAGTGGAAATTGATAAAAATAAATTTTGACTTACAAACTGGAAATTTGACATGGGGTCAGGTCATTACACATATAGCTCATTGAAAACAAAACAATTTGAAAACGGCCAAGTGTGAGTGGATAATAAACGATTTTGTTAACATAACTTATTTAGATTTTGAAACATAAGATTTGTAGGAATGCATAAATGATATAATCAGAAATTGGTCAAGTGCGAGCCGAGAATGGTACAGTCGATATGAAAATGTATTATATTTCATGGGTCAATAATAAATTTGCCTTACAATACATTATTACATACATACATACATACATACCTTCACGCCTTCATTCCCAGAGTGGGGTAGGCAGAGCTACAGAATTACCAACAACTCTAAAAACTTGTTGATAACTCTGTAACCACAATTTTGCACAATAAGGCTAAGATGTTTAACAATACATTATTAATTTATAGAATACCTAGTGATCCTATAATGCACAATCGATGGGTTGACATTATAAGAAGCAGTCGTGGAGAACATTATTGGAAGCCGACTAAAACAACTGTTGTATGCTCTGATCATTTCCATACAAATGACTTGTATTTTGTCAGCAATCAAAAGCGTCGGAGATTGAATAAGGAAACGATACCGAGCAAAGTAAAACTTACCTTAGTTGTTATAAAATGATCCCCAATTGTTATAAAATAATTATTATACTTTTATTGCAGGGACTCCTCGTTACCAGTTTAGGGCAAAAAATAACTTTTTCAAATGTCTTCCTCTTATTTTGTTCGGAAAAATTTGCCGGTGACTGTATTTTATGAATCGAAAACATTAAAGTCAACCCATTCCAATTTGAATCGATACCTATATTTTTAGTTTTTCAAACACTTCACAATAACTAAACCTTACTGTGATCAGTTTTCCCTGTAAATTAGTAATTATGTCTTTAGCTGGCATCCCTATGTATGCCCACAGAGATAAATAGAATGACGTTTTGCGAGTGTCAGACAAAGGACTCACGCACACAAGCATACAAAAACTGGCCTGTTTCTGTCGTAGTGATTACAGGGTCACACTCTATCTAGAGAGTAAATAATCAAAGCTACTTACATAGTTCTAAAATTATTTTAATAATTTAAGATGATTACCACTGAAATAGTTATACTTTTAAGGGTGGGCAATGTTACCCCGTAGGGCTAAGGTACCCCGAGGTTACGGTAGTGATTTTTTTTGTTGTTTTTTTTTTGATCTTTGTCATAGTGTTTGACAGGCGAGAAGTGCCATTTAGATTAGAACCACTTGATACTTGATTAATGTTATATTTTCATGCTATTTAACTAACCATTATTTAGCTAACCCGAAGACCAAGCCTACCAACCTGTCAGTAGAGTACGTGATTACACCCAAAGCCAACTAATTACCTACAGATCTAGAAACGTAATCTAGCGACAATTGTTATAACGTAACGATATCAGCGGAAAAATCATGATTGGTCTGTATAATAGTGTAAAAATCTGTATATATTAATATAGGTATAACGCGAGGCCAATTCAGATCTACAGTTACAGTCCGATTTTGATAAATGATATGTGATTGGATTCGTCTCATGCTAGGGAGTTGCATAAAACTCTTTTTTTTTAATGATAATGTACTGAATATTTAATTTTAAAAACTACTGTGCGCTGACCTCGTGACTGGCCGTGAGACGTCACGTAACCGGACTCCTGCTTTGACTTGAGATGAAAATTTAAAATAAATAAACGAGAATTCAACACAAACCCCTTAGTATGAAAAAATTGTTTTGAGTTGGCTACTATTATAATAACCGCAACACTAAGAAAATTAACAAAATACGAAATAATCGGTCTTTTCACAATGACAATGTTAACCTACATGAATGACAGACGCATTGTGTAAAATTTTAATTTAGTAAGTATAGTCTTTTTATTTCAAAAAAGTTGATGTAGGTACAAAGTCATTCTTGCATATTTTACTATTTTGATATAAGTATGATATATCATTCGGATTCGTCTCATTCTGGAGAGTTGCATAAAACTCTTCGTTTATTATTTTAATTTATGTTAGAGTACCTACTGAAAAATAATTATACTAGCGTGCATCCGCGTAAGCGGCATGGTGTCGGGTTAAAAAGGGTACATACCAATTTATTATAGTTATTTTCATAGTGTTATGTCGTACGTAGGGCATGCTCCCGGGAATTCCCGGTACTAAAAGGACCGGGAAATCCCGGGAATTATTATTTCAACTGGTACCGGTACTGGCGAAAAAAAAATCCCGGTTTTTCGGTTCCTTCGGTACTGAGTTTGTGACTAGACTAATTGTCATTTTCTCTTTTCAAAACTACGTGGTGGCCTGGTGACGCTTTCCCCCGGCCGATTCGCACCAGCTCGGTTTTATTCGGATGCGATATGAGACCCCAGTCGCCCCACCCTTCGACCCGACGCCTCGACCCAGTCCAAGGCCAACCGGTCGGGCCGACCGACAGGTAGTATGGTAGTCAGAAAGATAGCTGTTCTGATTTGGTAAACTCGTGTTCTGGATTAAATCATTAATAATTATCACTTAACTGGTGTCTAAAACCATTAAACAAAAAAAAAATACAAATAATTTACTCAGTACCGAAAAGTACCGAAATCCCGGGAATTCCCGGTTCCGACTCAGTACCGGAAATCTTAGTCCCGGTTCCGGGAGTGGTACCGGTACCGCATGCCCTAGTCGTACGGTATTCTGGTTTGGGGAAAAGCTGCTGACATACCGACTATATTCGTGTTGCAAAAAAGAGCCATTCGTTCTATATATAATCTAAACTCCCGTGATTCCTTAAGATTACTATTTAAAGAAATTAATATTTTGACAGTTGCGTCACAATTTATTTATGAAAATATTATTTATGTCATTTAAAATCAAGACTCTTTTGTTAAGAATTGTGATATAGGTACATAATTTGAATACAAGAAATAAAAATAAAATTGCTACTAAAAAAATTCGTGTCCGTAAGGTTTATAAATCATTTGTTGGTCAATGCATCCTTATTTTCTATAATAAATTACCTGACGTTGTTTTAAAGTTACCATTTCCAGTACTTAAAACTTACTTGAAAAAGTCGTTGATGTCTAAAGCTTACTATAGGGTCGAAGACTATCTAACAGATAAAAATGCTTGGCCAACACCTAAATAATTTAATAATAACTAAGTCATAAAAATATGTAAACATTGTATATTGTCTAGGGGACACGGTTTCTGTAGGAGAATGTATCGAAACTTTTATGCAGGTTGTTTTGCACCGTCACACGTAAGTATAACTTGTATACTTTCAATTTTTTTTATTACTGTTGCTTATTAGTTTTGTGACTATTCTGAGTTTTGACACATTTTCCTGCTCAACTACGCATGAATATATTAATTTTTGGTTTTATATGAGATTCATTGTTTTATATAATGCTAGGTTAAGTTTATTATTGTTTAATATCATTAGCAATATTTAAAAAACGACTTACTGTTGAGTTTCTTGCGGCGTTTCTTCTCAGCAATGGTCTCTTGCGAAGCGCTGGTAGATTTTTGACGTGTAAAAGTGCCCGTGCGGCCTACTTACTGAATAAACATGTTTTATCTTTTTTATCTTTAAATATCTGCGGCACTAGCTTGTTAAGTACCACAAAGACGATGACGATAGTCATTTTGATTTGAACTTTTTTTTACTATGCGATTCTAACTAGCTTAAATGTAAATACGGATGTTTACAGTTTATTGATATTTTTTCCAAATCCGTCATCTTTTTTTCCCCCGTAAAATAAAATTACATACATTGCCTTCACTCCCGTAATCCCATGGGGTAGGCAGAGTATGTATGTAAGATTGTAAAAAGTATATGTATAAGTGTGCCTTTAATTTCTCTTGGATCCCTCATCAGATTCCACCAACTTTTTATGGTAGGTATAGGTACTTAAAAAAATTGAAGTTAACAAGGTAAAACAAAATATAGCTCCTCCTTTAACCTCCTTTGTTTTTGAAGTCGCTTAAAAAGTGACTTTATAATGCACACAGAACACTTCGGAATTTTACCATTTACTTTGACTTGCTAAATCTTAGGTTACACGACGATATAATATCATGATGCTCCGTTGTACGAACTTTTAGAGTTTTTTACATTCCTACTTCATAAGCTTACCAACATAAGTATTAGATCGATAGAAACGCACGCACACACACCAAAGCTGATATGATTAATTGTCAATAACTACCTAATGAACTTTTAGCACGGTTACCGGCTACCCGAAGAAGAAAGTTCCTATTGTATGGTGAGATTCTGGCAAGGAGAACCGCTGACATATCCTATCATCTGCGTAACGAGGCATTTTCCCATAATTACACCGATGCAAAAACATAAGGAGGCAAGTAGATATAGAGTTCACGGATTTTATTTCATGCATGAATAAATTTGAGTACTTATTAGATTAAATTGCAACAGCTTAAAATAATACATTAGGTATTCCTCTATACCTACATTCATTTATATTGTAGAACAAGCTGTTGTCCGCGACTAACGTTGCCAGGCGTCTGGATAAAGCCGGACATAGTTAGGCTTTTGATTTCGTGTCAGACCAAAATAAACGGTGTCCGGCTTGTACGGGTATTGTTAGGCTTTTTACATTTTGCAAACAAGCAAGCGCCGAGCGTGGCCGAGCGCAGACGAACGTCGACTGTCGGTCGCTCTCTTAGAAAAAACAAAATCCTCAATAATGTAGGGATGTATGTATGTATGTATGTAAACTCTTTATTGAACAAAAATATAAATATTAAAGTAATGTACTAAAGCGAACTTATCCCTAAATGGGATATCTTCCAGCTAACCCTGAAATAGATGAGGGATTGTAGGGTGTCCGGCCTTTTTACCCAAATGTCCGGCCAAACTGGCTGGTCTGTCCGGCTATTAGGTTTGGCGACCTGGCAACCCTACCCGCGACTCCTTCCGCGTAGAGTCGTTTGTCGCTACCTACTCGCGAACAAAAGTACCCTATTTCTGTTTCTCGGGGTTCAAGATATCTCCGTACCAAATTTCATTTATCTAAATAAATATAAAGTAACGGTTAGCCGTGAAAGCGTAACAATCAGATAGTTACTTTCACAATATAATAATTAGTTACTTTAATAATATTATATGGATTGATTTTCAGGAAATAGTGCTATCAAGATTTATCAATTATTTGAAAAATAAAATGCCATACTTCCTCGGTGTTCCAATAACAATCGAAACCAGTGATGTTAAGGAAACTTTAAAAGTAAGGATGGATAGATTACTACCAATACTATTAGATAGCAACGCAAGTAAACCATTTTTTTAATTAATTTTTGCCTAAATAATATATAAATAAATAAATAAATATAAATATCAGGGGACAATGTCACACCAATTGACCTAGTCCCAATTTAAGCTCTAGGCTTGTATTATGGGTACTAGACAACGATATAAATACTTATATAGAGAAATATATACTTAAATACATAGTAAACATCCATGATTCAGGAACAAATATTCGCGCTCATCACACAAATATCTGCCCTTACCGGGATTTGAACCCAGGACCGCTAGCTTCGTAGGCAGGGTCACTACCAACTAGGCCAGCGCGTAATATATGTATGTATCTAGACTTTTAGACCATAAGTGGTTGTTGGTTGCAGTAGTAGGTTTTTAAATCTAATATGTACCCCTTAGTACTAGAATTTGGCATGAATACAGCAGCCAAAACTACAAATACTAAAAATTGGAAAAATATCTTAAAGAAAGCACATATAACGAATTTTAAAGTAAAACTATAACTACTAAGAAGGCTTGGTTTATTCTTGAGATACTCTACCGCCGACTAAATTGTTTAAACCTACTAAAATCACCTTAGACAGAACCAAATAACTTTGAATACGAGTAAGTAGAGAATTTGTTCATACTTGTTATTTTTGAAATGTTTGTGTTGTATCGGGCGTAACGGCTTTGGAACCATACACTGAACATGGTCAGACATGCTCTTGCCCGGTTTTATTTTTAACGTCCGATGACGGTATGACGATTCATACCACAGTATATAAATAAACCAGTAAAGAAGCTACGAACAAACGCTCGAAACGACGCACTCACACAGACTCTACGAGACCGCTAAGAGGATTTGGCGGTGCTGTCAGTCGCGTGTGTCGCGTCGAGACGAATGGGCTCCTTTGCATTTTACGCTTGTTCTTGAGAAAGATGCCACAAAAGTATTGCGTGGTATACGGTTGTTTGAATTCGGCTTCTTCAAACCCGGAACTATCATTTTTTAAACTCCCTGCTGGTGTTGAAAGGTAAGAATAAATAAAATATTTTTAAATAAAGAGCTTTTTATAATACGATGACGTGTTGCAAAAGTAAAAATTTAAAAATTGTTTGCAAAATCGATATCTGGGGATGTGTATGGTCTTCGACAACTAATCTGTTGGCAGAATGAGAAAAAGTAGCCGCCATCTTGAACTCTTTAGTTATTCAACCGATTGCTTCCAAAATCGATATCTGGGGATGTGTATGGTCTTCGACAACTAATCTGTTGGCAGAATGAGAAAAAGTAGCCGCCATCTTGAACTCTTTAGTTATTCAACGGATTGCTTCCAAAATCGATATCTGAGGATGTGTATGGTCTCCGACAACTAATCTGTTGGCAGAATGAGAAAAAGTAGCCGCCATCTTGAACTCTTTAGTTATTTAACCGATTGCTTCCAAAATCGATATCTGGGGATGTGTATGGTCTCCGACAACTAATCTGTTGGCAGAATGAGAAAAAGTAGCCGCCATCTTGAACTCTTTAGTTATTCAACCGATTGCTTCCAAAATCGATATCTGGGGATTTTTTACACCATAAAATTAAACAATAAAGCGTTCCGAACATGTCGTAGCAGACGAAAGTATTTTTCAGTGAGTAATTTGTAATAAAGGTTAAAAGCAGCCAATAAATAAATTAGGTTTGTTTATTCTTCAGTTTAATTTGATATTGTGGTAGTGCAGTCGCTAGTTAATCTGAAATGTATAACTAACGAAGAATAAAGACTTCTTGAAATGCTAAAGTTATGTTTATTACCTACCCAATTTTATCTGCAGGGGCTACTTTTACTGATTATGTTAACGGATTCGTTATCGGACATCACACAGATCTCCAGATATCGATTTTGGAAGCAGCCTGTCGAATAATACAAAAGTTCAAGATGGCGGCTACTTTTTCTCATTCTGCCAAGAAATTCGTTGTCGGAAACCACGCACATCCCTAGATATCGATTTTGGAAGCAATCGGTTGAATAACTAAAAAATTAAAGATGGCGGCTACTTTTTCTCAATCTGCAACGGATTTGTTGTCGCAGGTCACACGTATCGATTTTGCACTAAGTAGCTGAGATACAATAAACAAGATTTTTTTTCAATTTTACAAAATGTTAGTGGACAACCCTTACGCTCAATTGGAGCGTAGGTATTTATCTTGAAAAGTAGGCCTAGTTTCTTTACTGGTTTATTTATATACTGTGGTCATACTATCTTCTGCTATGAGTATGTAATAAAAACATTGCCTTGACGTGTTATCGTAGTTTTTTACCTCAGCCGCCGCCAATTAGGGCCTCTCGCATCAAAAATTTAACACTGGGTTCTATTAGTTAACTCTAGTTAGTAAACGTCAGTAACCTTACCAGGAGTTAAAATTAACGTAGTTGTTAGCGAGTTGAAGCTCTGTCCCCCGCAGACCTCGCAAGTATTCTTATAGAGTGCGAGGGAGAGAGCGCCCGACTAGCTAGGTTAACCCCAGGTTAACAGGTTAATTTGTTAAAATTGACAGTTCTTATATGAATCTGACATTCTTTAATAATGTAACCTGGGGTAAACCCAGTGTTAAATTTTTGGTGGAAGTGGCCCTTATTGTCAGGTAAATAAGAACTAACGTAACGTTGAAATGTTACCGTATACATGTGAAAAGCAGTATTGTTTTACCGGGTAGAATAGAGGCCCGTCTTATTGAAGAAAACCAATATCACAGAATGTCTTATTATTAATTAACTAGGTAATTATATTCAGTCAGTGACATAAAGCTGCGTGGAGACTGCATACCATTTTCGCCGTAATTTAATCTTGCCACTGAATCCCTGGAATTATGCTTAACTTTTTTAATATCTAGTACCTATATATGTACGTAATGTATATACGTAGATATAACAGTCACTGAAAAGAACTTTACATTTTACAGGTTGCGGCAGAAAAAAGTACTATGCTCCAGAGCCAGGACCACCCAATAAGCCTGTGTACTCCAACACAACATCCTCGATCATGTAAATAAGAGGATATCTAATGATAACAAATGAATGTAATGTAATAAGTTTCTATATTCGACGAATACAGGCGATTACGACGAGGCGTTAATCTTTATGCCTTAATACCATTGTATACCTCATGAATACAATCTTATAAGAGAGCCGCGGGCCTGCAAGCGCCAAGGTTACATTTTGTACGTACGAGTATAATATATATATATAGATATATATATATTTATCCTGCTGATGATAAGGCGTCCCACATAGGCCGAAATGCATCTAAACTGGCGTCCACCTGCTTTAGACGTCCGTATACCGGACGCCACTTTTTTAATCGATGTTACTTTGGCCCTTTTGGCTCTAGCGATCTGTACAACAAAAATCGCCGGAAGGCAAAAAATTACTGAAGCGCTTGCATTTGTATAACTCAAACTTCCGCGAAATTCCGCATCAACGGCGCGGCGCTCGTGTAGCGCGTATATCGACAGAACGTATACTCATCTAAAACACTTCCGATAAAGCCGATTATTTGGCGTCCAATTGCGACGTTGCCAAATCGACTGTATTTGAAATTTTGAACGGTTTGAAATATTCAATCAAAACGAATCAGTTAACAACAGTTTACCGAAGGTGCCACACACATCGCTGCTTGTTTGACGCTCGGTTGCAAAATAAGTATGTTAGTATAACTAAAATTGAATAAAAGTACTCGTAAAATGAAAAAATGAGTCATCAACGACTTCGCAGTGCAAGGATTTTAAAATTAACTCAATGTATAGGACTGCGTTTTTTATAAACACAGAAAACGATTTCAATTGTTTTTACCTGCCATAACTATAGGGTTACCCACCTGTCTATAATAAAATAATAATCTTAAATTTATGTGTGTTTATTTAATTATTTTTCCTTGTGACTATAGAAAATACACGGATGTCGAATATGGTGCGGCATGAATAGTAGGTATATACTGTCAACTGACGTCCGTATATAGCTTCATGAATCAAGAAAGATTCATGTTGTAAACAGCAATATCATCAACGTACAACATAGATGAATTTCATCAATTTCTTAGTAAATAATGCTTTAAGTTAAGGTGACAGAGTTCAAATTAAATTAAATTTAGAATTGTTTTTTACATAATAAAAATCTCGGAAATTATGCGTTATTGGACTACATGTTATACCACATTATATACTCCAAATAGGGTCTATAATCGATGGTTAAAATCCTTCGGGTACGTCCCGGGCACGGTGTATAGCTTCAAAGCTGCGCGACACAAATCGCTCATCCAATAGAATAATGACATAATTGCAAAAAATCGGGTTTAGAGATTTTACCGTCATAAGTGTTCTAAAGGTCAGGTCTATCGCGTGGAACAATGACATAACATGCATGCTAAAAATGCAATTATGTCATTATTCTATTGGATGAGCGATATACGGATGTCGGTTTAACGCATACTTTTCATACTGTACGATATTTGACGTCCGTATACATGAATCTATGGCACTACTTTAGAAAAATACTCGGACGTGAAATGTGGTGCGGCATGAATAGTGTATACTGTCAACTGACGTCCGTATATAGCTTCAAAGCTGCGCGACACATATACGGATGTCGGTTTAACGCATACTTTTTATACTGTACGATATTTGACGTCCGTATACATGAATCTATGGCACTACTTTAGAAAAATACTCGGACGTGAAATGTGGTGCGGCATGAATAGTATATACTGTCAACTGACGTCCGTATATAGCTTCAAAGCTGCGCGACACATATACGGATGTCGGTTTAATGCATACTTTTCATACTGTACGATATTTGACGTCCGTATACATGAATCTATGGCACTACTTTAGAAAAATACTCGGACGTGAAATGTGGTGCGGCATGAATAGTATATGTATACTGTCAACTGACGTCCGTATATAGCTTCAAAGCTGCGCTATACATATACGGATGTCGGTTTGACGCATACTTTTCATACTGTACGATATTTGACGTCCAAACATGAATCTATGGCACTACTTTAGAAAAATACTCGGACGTCGAATATGGTTCGGCATGAATAGTGTATTGTATACTGTCAACTGACGTCCGTATATAGCTTCAAAGCTGCGCGACACATATACGGATGTCGGTTTAATGCATACTTTTCATACTGTACGATATTTGACGTCCGTATACATGAATCTATGGCACTACTTTAGAAAAATACTCGGACGTCGAATATGGTGCGGCATGAATAGTATATACTGTCAACTGACGTCCGTATATAGCTTCAAAGCTGCGCGACACATATACGGATGTCGGTTTGACGCATACTTTTCATACTGTACGATATTTGACATCCGTATACATGAATCTATGGCACTACTTTAGAAAAATACTCGGACGTCGAATATGGTGCGGAATGAAGTATATACTGTCAACTGACGTCCGTATACACCGTGCCCGGGACGTACCCGAAGGATTTTAACTATAGATTCTAGACCCTATTTGGAGTATTTATTTATTTATTTATTTATTTATTTATTTATTCATCCGTATATGTGTCGCGCAGCTTTGAAGCTATATACGGACGTCAGTTGACAGTATACACTATTCATGCCGCACCACATTTCACGTCCGAGTATTTTTCTAAAGTAGTGCCATAGATAGATGACGACGCGCTGGCCTAGTTGGTAGTGACCCTGCCTACGAAGCTAGAGGTCCTGGATTCAAATCCCGGTAAGGGCAGATATTTGTGTGATGAGCGCGAATATTTGTTCCTGAGTCATGGATGTTTTCTATGTATTTAAGTATATATTTCTCTATATAAGTATTTATATCGTTGTCTAGTACCCATAGTACAAGCCTAGAGCTTAGTTTGGGACTAGGTCAATTGGTGTGACATTGTCCCCTGATTTATTTATTATTTGATTTATTTAGATTCATGTATACGGACGTCAAATATCGTACAGTATGAAAAGTATGCGTTAAACCGACATCCGTATATGTGTCGCGCAGCTTTGAAGCTATACACCGTGCCCGGGACGTACCCGAAGGATTTTAACCATCGATTATAGACCCTATTTGGAGTATATAATGTGGTATAACATGTAGTCCAATAACTCATAATTTCTGAGATTTTTATTATGTAAAAAGCAATTCAAAAGTTAATTTAATTTTAACTCTGTCACCTTAACCTAAAGCATTATTTACTAAGAAAGATTCATGTTGTAAACAGCAATATCATCAACGTACAACATAGATGAATTTCATCAATTTCTTAGTAAATAATGCTTTAAGTTAAGGTGACAGAGTTCAAATTAAATTAAATTTTGAATTGTTTTTTACATAATAAAAATCTCGGAAATTATGCGTTATTGGACTTCATGTTATACCACATTATATACTCCAAATAGGGTCTATAATCGATGGTTAAAATCCTTCGGGTACGTCCCGGGCACGGTGTATAGCTTCAAAGCTGCGCGACACATATACGGATGTCGGTTTAACGCATACTTTTCATACTGTACGATATTTGACGTCCGTATACATGAATCTATGGCACTACTTTAGAAAAATACTCGGACGTGAAATGTGGTGCGGCATGAATAGTGTATACTGTCAACTGACGTCCGTATATAGCTTCAAAGCTGCGCGACACATATACGGATGTCGGTTTAATGCATACTTTTCATACTGTACGATATTTGACGTCCAAACATGAATCTATGCCACTACTTTAGAAAAATACTCGGACGTCGAATATGGTGCGGCATGAATAGTGTATACTGTCAACTGACGTCCGTATATAGCTTCAAAGCTGCGCGACACATATACGGATGTCGGTTTAATGCATACTTTTCATACTGTACGATATTTGACGTCCGTATACATGAATCTATGGCACTACTTTAGAAAAATACTCGGACGTGAAATGTGGTGCGGCATGAATAGTGTATACTGTCAACTGACGTCCGTATATAGCTTCAAAGCTGCGCTATACATATACGGATGTCGGTTTGACGCATACTTTTCATACTGTACGATATTTGACGTCCAAACATGAAACTATGCCACTACTTTAGAAAAATACTCGGACGTCGAATATGGTGCGGCATGAATAGTGTATACTGTCAAGTGACGTCCGTATATAGCTTCAAAGCTGCGCGACACATATACGGATGTCGGTTTAATGCATACTTTTCATACTGTACGATATTTGACGTCCGTATACATGAATCTATGGCACTACTTTAGAAAAATACTCTGATGTGAAATGTGGTGCGGCATGAATAGTATATGTATACTGTCAACTGACGTCCGTATATAGCTTCAAAGCTGCGCTATACATATACGGATGTCGGTTTGACGCATACTTTTCATACTGTACGATATTTGACGTCCGTATACATGAATCTATGGCACTACTTTAGAAAAATACTCGGACGTCGAATATGGTGCGGCATGAATAGTATATACTGTCAACTGACGTCCGTATATAGCTTCAAAGCTGCGCGACACATATACGGATGTCGGTTTGACGCATACTTTTCATACTGTACGATATTTGACGTCCGTATACATGAATCCCTTTATTCTCCGCTTGCCTAATGACACGTTATTTTAACATGCTCATCATGTTGTTTTAACATGCCTAGCTTGTCCAATTTACAGTAAGCTTGTTACATTATCTTGCTACTCTTAGACGGACTTGCGCGGACCAGAGTTAGCCATTAACCCAGAGTTAAGCGACTCCTTTTGTACTTGGTTTGCCGCCTAACCTCGGGTTAAGACGGTAACTCTGGTCCGCGCAAGTGGGCCTTACAAGTTTAGCAGATAGTTTCGACATGCTCTACACGTTATTTTGACATGCTTGTTATGTTGTTTTGACATGCCTAAGTTGTTGAATATAGGTACACTTAGCTTGTTAAATTATTTTGTTACTTTTACAAGTTCAGTAT